>CM035157.1:136472519-136933335 GCA_020205615.1 Panax quinquefolius | reverse complement strand
AAGAGATGGTGGCATCACACAGAGTACACAATTAAAGGCGGTAGTACTCATCGTATGAATGAAATGGTCCATGATATTGCAAGGCCGATTTTGATTGGGAGCAAGGCAGAGAGCAACCTATGAATTCGATGCCATAGACTTCTTTAAGTTTGTTTAGGCGAGGGTATGACCATTGTGGCATGGTTGCACCAAACACATTTACATTATCTGCGATTGGCGACATTACTTAACATCAAGGTGATCACAACATGAGCCATGAGTGTTTTTAGTCGCTCTTCAAGGCAATTAAGAGTATGTTACTGACGGTGAGAAATTACCCGGTAACTATTACTTTTGTAAGAAAATGGTGAAGAAGTTGGGTCTTGGATACCAAAAGATCGATCATGTCCCAACGATCGCATGTTGTTTTATAAGGAAAATGAAGCAGGATGACAAGGTGCATGTTTTGCAATCATGATCGGTTTAGGCCTAATAAAGATGGTGTGACTACAAAAAATCAAGTATACCGTTTAAGATTCTAAGGTATTTTCCAATAACACATAATTAAAAAAGATTGTACATGTCTTCAAGATCGCCTAAACATATGAGTTGGTATCGCGAAATCTCCACTAAATATGGAGAACTAAATCATCCGCAAATGGGCGGGGCTTGGAAAGATTTCAACTTAGCACATCCCGAATTTGCATTGGAACTAGAAATGTGAGGCTTGGATTGTCCGCGATGGTTTCAATCTGGTTTGGCTACTCAAATATCCAGTACTCATGTTGGCTTTGTGATTGTTATCTCGCATAACTTGCCTCCTTGGATGTGTAAACAACCATACTTATTTCTTTCACTTCGTGATTCACGGTCCTAAGAGTCCTGGAAAGAACTTAGATGTTTACTTGAGACCTCTTATAGACGAGTTAAAGGTATTGTGGGAGGATGGAGTCTGTGACTTGGGATGTTGCAACGAAAACAAATTTCAACCTTAGGCGGCGGTTATGTGGACTATAAGTGACTTCCCAGCTTATGGTATGTTAGCTGGATGGAGTACACACGGGAAGTTGGCTTGTCCGTATTGTATGGAGCATACAAAGTTGTTTAATCTATCAAAAGGTCGAAAGCCTTGTTGGTTTGATTGTCATCGTCGGGCCTAGGTAGATCACCCGTTTGAAGAAATAGAGAACACTTGAGAAAGGAAAGTAGATAATGATATGCACTGCACCACAATTGTCGGGAACGGAGATGCGAGATCGTGTGATGAGATTAGGTTATCCCATTTGGTAAGGTTGATCGCGATAAACATAATCAATGGGTTTGGTGAATCTCATAAGCTGGGTTCGGAGAAGCATCTTTTTGGGAATTGCCTTATTAGTCTACAAATTTGATTCATTATAATCTAGATGTGATGCATATTGAGAAGAATGTGTTTGACAATGTGTTTAACACTTCGTGATGAATGTTACTGGGGAAGACAAAAGATAACGATAAGGCACGCGTTTGGACATGAAAGATATTTGTAAGTCGTCTGGATTAGAACTTTATGAATCTCCTAATGGTAAGATTGTCAAACCGCATGCAAGGTACACATTGTTCAAAAAGCAAGTTGAAGATGTGTGCACATGGGTTAAGTCTCTCAAACTACCCGGATGGATATCGTCAAACATTTACAAGGTATGTTACGGGTGGGAAATTGCAAGGGATGAAGAGTCATGGATCACATGTGTTTATGGAGAGACTCACGCCTATAACATTTCGGGATCCGCTTGATAAACCAATATGGGATGCTTTAGCCGGATCTTAGTCGTTTCTTCAAAGACATGTGTTCAAAATCATTGAATGAGAAGGACATGTTTGTACTTGATAAGAACATCATAGAGATCACGTGTAAAGCTGGAAAAATATTCCCACTTTGGTTTTTTGACTCCATGGAGCATTTGCAAATCCATCTTCCTATGAAGCTCGTGTTGGGGTCGATTCAATATAGATGGATGTACCCTTTCGAGAGGGTGATGGGAAATGTAAGACCCAGCTTTTATAAATAAAGATGAATTTTCTATAAATATTATTTTGAATATTATGGAATAAATTTGATATAATGTTATAGTTGTAGGTAATATTTATAAATTTTGCAAAGTATGCAAGTTGTTATAAAATATTCGTTTAATTAGGAGAATATTCTTTTTGTTAGGGAATATTCGCATAATGGCTCAATCATTGGTGGACCCCTAGCGTAATTATTGTCGGATTGAAAACGATAAAAATATTTTATAAAAATAACTTGGCGGAGGTGTTACCGTTAAAACCGTTGAACTACCCGGTGGTAAAAAGTACGATGTCTGGCGTGAAGTTGCATAAGAAGTTTGCGGTATTGATTATTGATGCTTACGTGAGAAGTCACTTTCATTTACGCTCAATTATTGCTCACGAAGAATTCACGATCATATCTCTTATATTATTGATTCAATTATTGTCACGAAGATCATATGTATAATATGTTATAGTATTAAATCAATAATTGAGACGACAAGTTATAAATGATTAATAATTGTTGAAAGATTAAATATGTGTTGATGAAAAAAAATGATTTGTGGTAAGTTTGATTATTTTATGGGGGGGGCTATATGTCATCATCTAAGAGTCTCTTCGTCAATAGTAATTACCCTTGTGAATAGTATTTACCTTCGTCGATAGTATTTACCTTCGTTAATAGTAATTACCTTTACTAGACGTCGAACCACTTGTCGTTTCACACATAAAAGGCCGAACCACTTGTCGTTTCACATTACTGAGCGCCGAACCACTTGTCGTTTCACATTAAAGGCGTCAAACCATTCGTCAAGCCATTTGCCTTTTTTCACAGCGGTCTTTAAGCTAGAAATCTTCTATAAATAGAGGCTCAGGGCTTCATTATTTTCACTTAATTCATTCAAGCTATAGAGAGAAAGTATAGAGAGATAAGAAAGAAAGAAGAAGAGTATTTTGTTACTACACCTCTTTGCAAAGATTCAATCTCCTACCAAAAGTAAGGGGTGTTATTCTTTCTTATTTAATGAAGAAAACTGTTGTTATTCTATCGCTTATTATTCTGTTGGAATAACTTTTGATATGCGGTTTACCCTATACTTGGTGACATTCTTCTATTATTACATTGGAACATCCATGCGTGTATTTTACAGGACTGGTTCCGTCTTTATTATTCTGTTGGAACATCTGCATGCATGTTTTTTGCAGGACCTAGTTCCGCCTCTTTATTATTACATTGGAACATCCATGCATGTGTTTTACACGGACTGGTTAAAATCTTTATCATTCTGTTTGAATATCCTATCACGTGTTTTACACCGGATCCGGTTCCATCTTTATTATTCTACATTGGAACATCGCCGATTGTGAATTTCACGACACCAGTTCCGTTATTTATTATTACATTGGAATAACACCATGCAAGCGATTCTATCGCATGCGTGGTGATTTCTTTTGTTATTCCATTCTTTATTATACCTAGTGGTTAAAACTTTGACTTCTATACTCCATGAAATTAGTGGAATATCCTCGATATTTGCGTTTCATCCAAAGATCTTTTCATATTCTTCCGATCATTCTTGAATTTTACTTCTACAAAACAAGATCGTATTGATAATTTGGACGTTAATAATTCCGGATAAAATAATTCTTGAACTTGTTTTATTGAATCCTTATATCATTGTCATCATCCTCATGTTTATATTTTTTTAAAGTCATCTGGCTTTTGTAGTGCATAGATGGACTTGGTATGATTATGACCTGAGACTGACCGGTGTAATCATGATATAATGTTACAAATGATGTGGTAAAATCCTCGATTAGTAGTAGTGCATTGATGGACGATTGTTGGCATGATCATGACCATTAATGAATACACAAATATTCTTGGCCGTAGTGCATGAATAATTGTGGTCGTGATCTTAAAGAATATCCTGGCCAGTAAAAGTAAGGGTGATTCGATGATGTGGAATATTTATTAAAAGTAGAGTCTCAAATTTATAACAAATGATGAAAAACCTTTTAAAACCTAAAAGATAGTAGACTTTATTTTCTACTTGACTCTTTTAATGGATTGCGATATTCACCGCAGAGTTAAAGCGGTCATTCTATTGTATTTTATCGGTTTAACATTGTTGAAGACTATTGATAATTTATTCTGCATTATCTTAGTCATAATATTTCTTCTTTGGGCTAGTTGAGCTCACCTTTCTTTCACCGTTCTCTTGTGAAATGAGAATATAAATTTGGGACGAGTCGGAAAGCAGTGATGGTCCTGAAGATAGCATTAGTAGTCCTCATTATTACGTGAAAATAGTGTGATAATAATTGTAATGAGGACTCCTTTTTGAGTTCAGTATAATATCTAGTAGAGCGATATTTGTATTTAAACTCACAGTTTATGTCGTATTGCATACCTTAGCGTTTATGTTATAAGTTGTATTTAAATTTTGTACCACGTAAGTGGCGACCCAAGATGGGTGATGTATACCTAATTTTGGGGGCCACAATTAATATCGAGCTTAGGATATGATCCCTGGCTAAGATGTGAGAATAGTACTAGGAGGGGAGAGACAGGGGAATACCTTCGCTAGTATGATCTACCTAAGTTTATGTGCTATTTTATTGGTTGGTCGGGAAGATAGGGATAATTTGTTACACGACAATTAACTTTTGTTTTGTGGCGAAGATCCGAAAATGACATCGAGAATGTTGAGAATAAGAATGAGCGGCCTTGCGATCGTTGATTCACCACATATCAATAATCGAGGATAATGTGCATCGAAGGCGATAATCCTCATACAAACAACAACACCGACCAAATGATGAATGATCAAATGTTCGGAGGCTTTATGCAATTTATGCAACAAAGAAAGAGAGAGCGACTCTCGCCCAAAACGTAGGGTGGAAACACGGAAAACTCTCGGGCGGTCACCGCTAAACAATTCAAGGAGCTGGGACCACCGGAGTTTAAGGGAGAGCCAAAACCACTTACGGCGGAAGCATGGATAAAGCAGATTACCAAGATATTTGATGTCTTGGGATGCTCCGAGGAGCAAAAGGTTCCACTTCGCACGCCTTTATGTTGGAGAGGCGGATTCTCGTGTGGAATCCAGAAAACGTACTCAACTCGACTGTCTTTGTCTTGAAGATATCTTGGGAGAAATACTTTCCCGAAAGTATTCGCCACATGAAGGAGGTGGAATTTATCAAGTTGGAACAAAACAATATGGACCGTGTCGCAATGATACGAGGCAAAATTTATGAGTTATCACTAGTTTCGTCCCCACTGGTGGATAATGAGAGAGAGAATGGCGCGAATGTTTTTAAGAGGTTTGAAGCGGGAGATACGTCAACATCTTATTTCTCATAAACCGTGGTTTGTATTCGAGATGTTGTAAATAGGGCTCGATTAGTGGAACGCGATAATGAGTCAACACAACTAAAGGAGAAGCGGTAAGCAAAATTATAATACCCGCCGAGTAGTCATCGAAAGCGGTTGACAACAAGCGTGGGGAATCAACGGGCCAGATATGGTAACCACCGGTGGTAATCGGGGCCAAACAATAAGAATGGACATTTCAAGAAAGCGGAGATTCAACAATGGTGGAAAGACGTCAAAGACCAAAGACCCATTGTTAAGGAAGGAGAAAGACCACCTATCATATGCTTCAAATGCGGAGGAGAGGGACACATCATTCAAATCAAGGCGTCGTGTCGTCCAAAGCATGTTATAATTGTGGAAGAGAAGGTCACTTAGCTCGATTTTGTGCGTTCAAGACAAATTCGGTAGGATCGAGGCACCAAAGGCCATCCCGTAGAAAATTCAAAACCCAGTAGTCTGAGGAGAAAGCGTTTGTTGTGACCTCCCAAAGAGCAAGGAATCCGAATGAGGTCATCACGGGTAAGCTTATCATAAACTCTAATGAAGTCTATACTTTATTTGATAACGATTCTACCCATTCTTTATTTCTCCTACTTGCGTTCATCGATTAAATTTGACCGGAGAAATTAGACTTTGACTTATCTGTGGAAACTCCGTTGGGAGAAACCTTCATTACATCCATTTGTTTATAAGTCTTGTTTGGTTCAAATCGGTACCCTCACATTACCCGTCGATCTTATTTCATTAAAAATACTTGCATTTGACGTGATTCTGTGGATTGATTGGTTAACTACTTATCATGCAAAATTGATTGTTTTCGTAAGGTTGTTAGCTTTCATATTCCTAATCAACCTATTATGCGAATTCAAACGACCAAACCATTAAAATCAATCACGGTCATCTCAAGCCATAAAGATATTCGTTTATTGAAAAACGGATGTCAAGCTTTCTTAGCTCATGTCACAGATTTAAATAAAAATAAACGCCGTTTTAAACGATATTCTATTGTTAATAAATTTCTGACGTATTCCCCGAAGAACTTCACGGCCTACCCCAGAGGCGTGAAATTGAATTTTGTATCGACCTTGAACCCCAGACAAAACCTATTTCAAAGCCCCATATCGAATGGCTCTATTGAACTTCGGAGTTAAAGACCCAATCGCAGGAATTGTTAGACATTGGCTTTATTCATCCTAGTACTTCTCCTTGGGGTGCTCCTGCTCTATTCGTGAAGAAGAAAGATGGGAGTATGCGACTTTGTATTGATTATCGGGAGTTGAATCATGTCACCATCAAAAATAGGTATCCATTCGCCACGTATTGATGACTGTTTGACCCGATTAAGGAGCCAAATTCTTTTCAAAGATTGATCTTCGTTCGAATATCACCAATTGAAGATTAGAACCACGACATTCCAAAGACGGCTTTCGGAACTCAAGAGCGGGCATTATGAATTCCTAGTCGTGTCCTTTGGATCGACTAATGCTCCCTTTGCCGCCTTCATGGATATGATGAACCGAAAGTATTCAAGGAATATTTAGATCACTTTGTGGTCGTCTTTATTGATGACATCCTTATTTATTCCAAAAGCCATGAAGATCATGAAAGCAACACTTGAGGTGACACTCCAAAAGCTTCGTGAATATAAGCTTTATGCCAAGTTGAAGAAATACGAGTTCGCTTGAAGAAGTAGCATTCCTTGGGCACGTGGTATCAAGTCATGGAATATCCATTGACCAAAGAAAGATGAAGCTATTCAAAGTGGGAACAACCTAAATCGATGACCAAGTCACGTAGCTTTCTCGGTTTATTTGGTTATTATCGGAGATTCGTGGAAGGATTTTCTCGAATCGCTACTCCATGACTTCAAATTTGACTTTCGGAAAGATACAAAGTTCGGTTGGAGCGAAGAATGTGAGAAGAGTTTTCAAGAACTCAAGAGGAGACTTATTTCAAAGACTGTTCGACAATACCATCTGGCCTCGGAGGATTTGTCATCTACAAGTGATGCTTGAGCAAAAGGGTGGGAAGTGTTCTTATGCAACATGGAAAAGTTATAGCTTTATGCCTCATGCGATAACTCAAAGAATATGAGAGGAATTATCCTACTCATGATCTAGAGTTAGCGCATTTGTTATCTTTGCACTTAAAATTTGGAGGCATTACTTGTATGGGGAGAAAGTGGAGATCTTTACGGATCATAAAAGCCTCAAATATTTCTTCACTCAAAAGGAACTCAACACGCGACAACGACGTTGGCTTGAGCTGTTGAAAGATTATGATCATACCATCCAATACCATCCGAAAAGCGAACGTGGTAGGCGACGCATTGAGTAGAAAATCATATGCAAGCACGAGTGCGATATTGTCAATGAAAGGCCCATTTTGTGTGACTTGCAGAAAGGATGGAGATAGAGTTAAAGACCTGGGGACGTATGTGATGATAAGCGAGTATACGAGTAGAACCGACTTTAATCGATAAAGTTAAAGCCGCTCAAGCTACACACGGAAGCGATCGCGTATGAGGAAGAAAGAAAGCAAGAAGGTGCTATCTTAGGAAGCAAGAATCGATGAAGAAGGAATACTTGAGTCAACTCCGGACTTTGTGTTTCTAACGACCACGATTTAAAGTATAATATCATGATGGAGGCGCACAACACACCATTTGCAATCCATCTGGGAGTACCAAAATGTATCATGATATTCGCCATACATTTTGGTGGAGCAATATGAAGAGAGAGATATTGCTTATCTCAAGGTGTCTAACTTGTCAACGAAGTTAAAAGCGAGCATCAAGTACCAAAAGTTCCATCAGAACCACTTGAAATTCCGAATGGAAGTGGGAGCACATTACCATGGATTTCAAGCACGGCCTTCCTAAGGTTTCTCAAGGCATTGATGCGATTTGGGTCATTGTTGATAGATTGACCAAGTCCGCTCATTTCTTACCGTATACGAGAAACTTATACACTTAAACGTCTTGCTCAGTATGTACATAAACGAGATTGTAAGACCGCATGGTATCTTCAGTATCCATAGTTTCGATCGAGACCCAAGATTCACTTCACGATTTTGGGTTAGTTTGCAAAAAGCTACGGGCAAGCAGACTTACGATTTAGCTCGAGATATCATCCTCGGAGACGGACGGACAATCGGAGAGGACTATTCAAACTCTTCAAGATCTATTAAGACTACGTGTCCTTGATTTCAAGGGAGTTGGGACAAGTTCTTACCATTGGTGGAGTTTTCCTACAACAACAGTTATCAAGCAAGTATTGGCATGGCTCCATTCGAAGCGTTGTATGGAAGAAAGTGTCGTTCTCCAGTATGCTGGGATGAGGTGGGTGAAGCAACGTTGTTGGGACCGGAGTTGGTACGTATGATTACGGAAAAGATTCAAACGATCCGACAACGTATAAAAACCTCACAAAATCGACAAAAGAGTTATGCTGATCTTCATCGAAAGGAAGAGGAATTCTATATAGGAGATCATGTGTTGTTAAGAGGTTCTCCATGGAAAGGAGTTACAAGATTTGGAAAGAGAGGAAAACTTAATCCTCGATTCATCGGTCCATTTTTAATCCTCGATCGAGTAGGAACTGTGGCCTATAGACTAAACTTTTACATCGCCAAATATGTCTCGTGTTCATAACGTTTTCACATATCTATGTTACGTAAATATGTGAAAGACCCGAACCATATTATTGAGTTAGAACCGAGACGAAATAGCGGAAGATTTGACGTATGAAGAGGTTCTGTTCAAATTTTGGATAAGAAGGAACATATTCTACGCTCCAAGGTTATACCTCAAGTCAAAGTTTTTGGAGGAACCACGATGTTGAGGAAATGACTTGGGAGTTAGAATCGAAATGAAATCAAGGTATCCTTACCTCTTGACATACCGCACGCACCTAATTTTGAGGGCGAAATTTCATAAGAAGGGAGGTTGTAAGACCCCGACTTTTATAAATAAAGATGAATTTTTCTATAAATATTATTTTTGAATATTATGGAATAAATTTGATATAATGTTATAGTTGTGGGTAATATTTATAAATTTTGCAAAGTATGCAAGTTGTTATAAAATATTCGTTTGGTGGGAGAATATTCTTTTGTTAGGGAATATTCGCATAACGGCTCAATCATTGGTGGACCCCATAATGTAATTATCATCGGATTAAGAAAACGACAAAATATTTTATAAAAATAACTACGGAGGTGTTACCGTTAAACTGTTGAACTACCGTTAGTAGAAATGCGATACAATGGCGTAGTTGACAAGTAGACACCAGATTTGATTATTGATGCTTACGTGAGAAGTCACTCATTTATGCTTTCAATTATCACTACTGATAATTCGCGATCATATCTCTTATATTATTGATTCAATTATTGTCACAATATCATACGTATAATATGTTATAGTATTAAATCAATAATTGAGATGACAAGTTATAAATGATTAATAATTGTTGAAAGATTAAATATGTGTTGATGAAAAAAAATGATTTGTGGTAAGTTTGATTATTTTATGGGGGGCTCATATGTCATCATCTAAGAGTCTCTTCGTCGATAAGTAATTACCCTTGTGAATAGTATTTACCTTCGTCTAATAGTATTTACCTTCGTTAATAGTAATTACCTTTACTGCAGACGTCGAACAACTTATCGTTTCACATTACAAAGCGCCGAACCACTTGTCGTTTCACATTACAGCGCCGAACCACTTGTCGTTTCACATTACTGAGCGCCAAACCATCGCCAAGCCATTTGCCTTTTCACACTAAGAAAGTGTTAAGCTAGAAATCTTCTATAAATAGAGGCGTAGGGCTTCATTATTTTCACGAATTCATTCAAGCTATAGAGAGAGAAAGTATAGAGAGAATAAGAAAAGAAAGAAGAAGAGTATTTTGTTACTACACCGCTGCAAAGATTCAATCTCCTACCAAAAGTAAGGGTGTTATTCTTTCTTATTCATGAAGAGAATCTGTTATTATTCCATTGGTTATTATTCTCATTGGAATAACTTTGTATCTGCGATTTACCTATACTTGGTGACATTCTTCTATTATTACATTGGAACATCACATGCATGTGTTTTACACAGGACTGGTTAAAATCTTTATTATTCTCATTGAACATCCTGCTCGTGTGTTTTACAACAGGACTGGTTCCGTCTTTATTATCTCGTTGGAACATCCTATCTCGTGTGTTTTTACCGGACTGGTTCCGTCTTTATTATTATTCTGTTGGAACATCCGCTCATGGTGTGTTTACACAGGACCTGGGTTCCGTCTTTATCATTCTCGTTGGAATATCCTATCGTGTGTTTTTTACACCGGATCCGGTTCCATCTTTATTATTCTGTTGGAACATCCGCTTGTGAATTTCACCGACCGGTTCCGTTATTTATTATTACATTGGAATAACCTCATGCATGCGATCTATCGCATTTGCGTGGTGATTTCTTTTGTTATTCCATTCTTTATTATACCTAGTTGGTTAAAACTTTGACTTCTTATACTCCATGAAATTAGTGGAATATCCTTGATATTTGCGTTTCATCCAAAGATCTTTTCATATTCTTCCGATCATTCTTGAATTTTACTCTACAAAACAAAGATCATATTGATAATTTGGACGTTAATAATTCTGGATAAAATAATTCTTGAACTTGTTTTATTGAATCCTTATATCATTGTCATCATCCTCATGTTTATATTTTTTTTAAAGTCATCCGTGTTTGTAGTGCATAGATGGACTTGGTATGATTATGACTGAGAGACTATTCGATTGTAATCATGATCGTAATGTTACAAATGATGTGGTAAAAATCCTTAGTGGTAGTAGTGCATTGATGGACGATTGTTGGCGTGATCATGACCATTAATGAATACACAAATATTCTCGGCCGTAGTGCGTGAATAATAATTGTGGTCGTGATACTAAAGAATATCCTCGTCAGTAGTGTGGGGGTGATTCGATGATGTGGAATATTTATTAAAAGCCGTAGTCTCAAATTTATAATAAATGATGAAAAACCTTTTAAAACCTAAAAGATAGTAGACTTTATTTTCTACTTGACTCTTTTAATGGATTCAGATATTCACCGCAGCTTAAACCGGTTGTCATTGTATTTTATCGGTTTAACATTGTTGAAGACTATTGATAATTTATTACGCATTATCTTAGTCATAATATTTCTTCTTGGGCTAGTTGAGCTCACCCTTTCTTTCACCGTTCTCTTGAAATGAGAATATAAATTTGGGACGCAGTCTGGGGAAACGAGTGATGGTCCCGAAGATAGCATTAGTAGTCCTCACTATTTCGTGAAATAGTGTGATAATAATTGTAATGAGGACTCCTTTTTGAGTTTGTATAATATCTAGTAGAGCGATATTTGTATTTAAACTCACGATTTATGTCGTATTGCATACCTACAGGTTATGTTATAAGTTGTATTTAAATTTTGTACCATGTAAGTGGCGACCCAAGATGGGTGATGTATACCTAATTTTGGGGCGCCACAGAAACCTTAAGAGGAAGGTGAAGAATAGAGCTTATGTCGAGGGGTCGATATCGCGAGGCATACTGATTTTGATGAGATATTTACGTTTGTCTCGGATCTATTTTTCTGGACAAAGTCTTGATAAAGGCCAATCGAGTATCGAGACATGATGATGGGGAAATGATGAACTAAATGGTTTGACTCTCAGATTTGGTCTATCTAGGGCCGCTTATGGAAAAAGGGAAGCGATATTCTCTCTCGAGCAAGAATTACATGCCGCATATACTTACATTCTTCTCAATTGAGGAGATTGGATTTAATTTGTGAGGGTACATGTAAACTTGATATTTTATCTTTTAAGTTAAAATTTATTCCAATATGTTAATGTTTATAACATGGTATAGATTGTACAACGACGAGTTAAAAGTGAAGCATGCCGACATAAGCGATAAAGATATTCAAATCAATCGGGATAAAACTTTGCACTTTGGCTAAAAGGACAAAGTAAGTTCAATTTTAAGACACGAAGGTATATATATATATATAATATATATACTCCATATGTTAACTATGACTTCATTTAATAAGATGAAGTTTTTGTAGGCTTTGATCGAGGGATCAACGATTCCTATTAATGTACAAGTCCTAGCTATGGGACCGCACAAGGATCAAGTCACCTTAATGGTTACAAAATAAATGGTTGTGAATTTCACACAAAGGCATATACGGGCGCGATAAAAGAACAACGAACTCGGAGTGTGTGTCCAAGGAGATTGTTACAATGAGCTTGGTCACGCTTTTATGGGAGTTGGAGGAAATCGTAGAGTTGTCATTGTATGCGGCACGACGGGGTCATATTCACTTGTTCAAGTCTTTGTTGGTTTGATTGAGAAAAAAGGGATACGTGTTCGACAGCATATGGAATCGTCAATATTGACCTCCATAAGTCTGCGTGCTCCAACGAACCGTTTGTTTTACCAACTCAAACAAAGACAAGTATACTACACTCCTAGTCCGTTAGGAAAAGGGATGTAATCGCCCTTCTGATTGGCAAGTTGTAATTATATACCCCAGCCGTAGTCGTGTAGAATTAGTTGATGGGGAGATTTACAAGAAAGCGAGATGCTTCATAGTCGACTATAATAAATGTGGAGGCTTGACAATGAAGTAATCCGATTAGATGGTGGAGATGAACCACATGAATTAGATCCTGAGTCAATACTTGTGTCGGATGACATTGATATTTGAGGAGGAAGAGTTATTGATCGAATCGATACGTAATCAAGCGGATGATGGTTATGAATCGCAACACGTATACAAGATGATTCTCGAATCTATATTGACACTGAACTCATGAAATGTATGTTTAGCAATACATGTTTTTATATCATCATCATGTTTATGTACTAAACTATTTAAATGCAACTTTTGTTTATTGTCATTTTATATTCATATATATACATGTTTATATCATCTATCATGTTTATGTACTAAACTATTTAAATGCAACTTTTGTTTATTGTCATTTTATATTCATATATATACATGTTTATATCATTTGTCATGTTTATTGTCATATACATGTAATCAAATATGACTCCTAATAACATCTTGAAATTTGTAATATATGGATGGCTTCAAGCAACGCAGAAAAAAAGCGGCTTGGGTAGGGAGCCTAATAATGTGCCCAAGGCCCCTACTAATCCCGATGATCGGATTCTTATTGATTCGCCTCCTCTAAGAAAGACGCACGTCCCGCGATATATCATTTATATAAAAGCATTTAAGATTCCATTTATTGTATATTGGTAATGTTTTGATTGATATTATATTGGTAATGTTTTGTTTTGGTCTTATTGTATTGAAAATTTGTATATTTCTCTTGGTTCAGGTCTTGGGTGCCTAGAAATGTCCATATATATACGCACGCCAAGTACGTATATGTGGCTATCTATATTATAGGGAGACTATGGCGAATTTTTTTAAGTATTATAAGTATAAGTTTGAAAATGTTCACAAATATTATAACTTAGATGTAAATTGCTTTAATATATGCTAATTGATGTTGTATATTATAGTGATTTTAGGATAATAAGATCGTCAGTTGCATATCACAAATTTGTGTTTACGTAATTGGGCTACACTGTGATTACGCATGAGAGCACACCTATTAGAAGACCACAACTTATTATTAATAAAATTTAATTTTCTATTTATTATTTTGAAATAGTAAGGGTTGATTTGATTAATGTGGATAGTTAGGGTAAAATCACGCAAATATTTCAAAATAAGCAAGTGGTTATAAAATATTCATTGTTGTCGAGGAATATTCGTTTGGTCGTGGAATATTAAATGCTTGTCGGGGAATATTAAATACGACAGTAATGACCATTTGTGGGCCCCATAACTAAAGCGATTGGATGAAGAAAACGACAAATATAAGTTGTTTAAAAATAATAAACGTAGTTATTCTATCAATTAATATTGTTAAAATACTCGGTGGTTAAAACACGGTAGACTGCGGTATTGCACCAATTATTTATTCTTACGTAAGAAGACACTACTTAATAATGGTTACGATAATTACTTTATTCAAAGTATTTTATTGATTCAATAATTCACGCATTGATATTTTATATTCTTGTTGTTTCAATAAATTGTCATTTACAAGTATTTTCCATTATCAGACAATAATTCATATTATCCGAATAATATTATTGGATAACATTATTGGCAATGTCTAGAAAGTTACATCTAAGGAGGTTTGGTCACCTAATTGCTGCTGCCAAGAAGGAGAAATCTTTATTGGAAAAGCCCCTCTTCCAGGAACCTATGTCAGTTGTCAATATTGTGATTCTCGTAATATTATTTGTGAATAATTAATTATTGATTCATATGATAAGAAAAATATTGATTTTATGTGGATATAGATAGAGAGAAAATTTTAATGTGACAATTGTTGAAAATTGAAATTTTATCTTTTTCGATAAAATAATTATTTAAATATATTATTATATTTTAATAATATAATAATGGTGATATTTTTACAACGTAATGTGGGATATATGAGAATACGAGGAGGAAGAGTATTTTTGTTGCAATAAATGTTTAAAACATGTTAAACATGCTCCGGTGGACCCCATTTATTCGATCGAAATTTGATTATAGCACGTAAAATTACCCGTTTATGGATTTTGGTCAATTTACATTTGGAATTTGGAAAAACTTTCTTCGCAAAGT
The DNA here is from genome assembly GCA_020205615.1 of Panax quinquefolius. Lineage (NCBI taxonomy): Eukaryota > Viridiplantae > Streptophyta > Magnoliopsida > Apiales > Araliaceae > Panax > Panax quinquefolius. The sequence goes on along the minus strand of CM035157.1, from coordinate 136,918,195 downwards.
TGTAGAGAATTGAATTTCCTATAAAAATTCACGAGATTCAATTTTCCGATAAAAGGACTATTTATTGTGAATTATTGAAGTTCAAGCTCAAATAATTGATTTTGGAAGTTTTAATTATTATTTTAAAGAAAATGTTTTTTGCATTTAAGTGGGCTAACATGTGATATTAATTGCTGAAATCAGATCTTCAAAGATGGGCTAAGGAAATTTATAATATATATTAATATTTTATTAAATTTTACGCTTTGAATTAAGATTTTCCTATAAATAGGTGCTTAGGTTAGAATTAAAATCACACCGTAAACTGAAGTTTTCTCTCTATATTATCGAGCGTATTCTTGTGAGTATTTTGAGTATACTTTGAGTATTGTTAGACGGTGCAAAATCCTTCAAAGACTATATCCCAGATTTTTAAAATCTTAAGTACTAATCTTTTGAGGTAAAGGGCTATTAATTTTTTTCAGTAATGATATTATTTCTTCAATATCATTATCTTTGAAATATTGATCTGAAGTTTTATCAAATTTGGAACTTTTGGTGTGTCGGAGTTACTTATTCACGATATCTGACTATTCAAGATACTCTGATCTTATTCACTTAATACTGAGACTATTCATCGAAAAAATGAAAATTTTTCTTTTTGTTCCAAAATATCTATTGTGGATACTAGCTTTGATTGTATCCATGTTTTGATCATTCTTGAATTTTACACCATTGTGATTATTTTTGAGGTATTTTGGATGAGGATAAAACAAAGTACTAATCCTTAATCCTTAATCCTTGTCATTATGTTTCATTGGATTCGCTTTTAAAAATATTTTCATCATCTTCATCTTAAATGATGATATTATGGAATATCTTTGGCTTGTAGTGCATAGATGAATGATTTTCGAAGAATATCTTTGGCCCGTAAGTGCAAAAGATGAGCAGTGTTTAGATGAACATGATTAATCGATGAATATCTTTGGCTGTAGTGCAAAGATGAATATTTGATTCGGATATATATTGATTGATGTTACTGAGGGATAAAAAATAGACGATGAACTTTTAAATTCATACATAGAAGATAGTAGTTTGCATTCTCTACTTAACTCTTCTAATGAATTATTATTTCTGCGAATATTGATTTAAAATTTGTTGTCTATTGTATTCTATTAGATTTTACCGTTGAAGACTAACGATAATTTGTTGTATATTATCTTAGTCATAATATTCTTTACTGGGCTAGTTGAGCTCACCCTATTCCTTTTAGTTCCATTTTTCTTCTTAGGAGGCGAGAATATAGCGAGTACGAGTCGGGGTATGGAATGAAAGTTCTAGAGAGAGTTGTTTAGTAGTCCTCACCATTTTTGTAAAATAATGTATCAATAAATGTGATGAGGATTTATTTGAGTATATATATTGTCTAGAAGATAATATTTGTATTCAAACTCACAGTTTTACTGTTGTAATAATAAAGTTGTAGTTGTTTCTGTACCATGTATTGACAACTCAGAATGGGTGATGTATACCTATTTTGGGGGCGTCACAGTTGGTATTAGAGCTTAGGGATATGATCTCTGGCGGAGATCGGGGAATAGAACTAGGAGGGGAGAGACGAGTAAATCCTTCGCTAGTGTGTCCTACCTAAGCTTATTTGTTAGTTGGTCAGTATATAAGGATATTATGTGATATATTGATTTTCTTAATTAACCCTTGTTTTATGACAGTATTTAAGAATGTCGATTGAGAATATTAACAATGGAAATAAGACTGTGGAGATGCCTGTACTCACCAACGAGGAGAACGTGCAACAGTGGCAATGTTCCTCCGTGAACAACACCAATTGAAAGCGATGATGAACGAGGGATGTTTAGAAGCTTTTTGCAGATTCATGCAAAATCGCACGAGGAGACTTGTGTTCAAAATACGAGGAGGAAATGATAGCAATTCACGGGTTGTCACACCCAAGCAGCTTCAAAGAGTTGGGACCACCGAATTAAGCGAAAGCTAGATCCAATCATGGCGGAAACATGGGTCAAGCAAATTACCAAGATATTCGATGTCTTGGGATGCACGGAGAACAGAAGGTTCCATTCGCCACCTTTATGTTCCGTGGCGAGGCGAGATCATCGGTGGGGAGTCTCGTGAAGCGTACTCCATCCACCGCCTTTTCAAAGATATATCTTGGGAGAGCGTTTGAAACTATTTAATGACAAATATTTTCCGAAAGTGTTAAATCATATGAAGGAAGTGGAGTTCATCGATTAGAACAAAACAACACGACGGTGTCTCGAAGACGAGGCAAAGTTTGCAGAGTTATCGAGTTTCGCACCTCATTTGGTGGAGAATGAGGAACGATGACGCGGATGTTTCGAGAGGTTTGAAACCCAAGATATGACAATATCTCATTTCTTATAAATTTTTCTCTATTCGGATGTTGTTAATGAGGCACAATTGTTAGAGCGAGATAACGAGTATGTTCAACCGAGGACCATAACCGAGGATCGTACGAGAGATAGCGATCAATGAATAATGATAACCAATGGAGAAAGAAAACAGACGGACAAAAATGGTAACCACTCTGGTGGTAATCATGGCCGTGAAAATAGAAGAAGCGAGTCGGAGGAGATTTTAAAAGAGGAGATTTAACAACGACTATGTGAAGACAGCGGTCGTGAAAGAATCGGGTTCTAAGGGAGGAGAAACGACCCACGGTCATATCTGCTACAAATGCGAAAAGAGGGACATATCGGTCAAACTGCCCACAACAGTTCAAGGTATGCTATAATTGTAGAAAGGAAGGACATATCGCTCGAGTTATGCATTTTAGCGAAACCTAGTTCAATGGGGACGGTGACTCAAAAGATCATCCCGTAAAAAGTCAAAGTTAACGATGTGGACGCCCCAAAATAGGTATACACAACACCCATTACGAGTCGCCAAATACATGGTACAAGAAGCAAACTACAACTTCAATAATACAAATGTCGTGTGAAATACGACAATATATCTTGTGAGTTTAAATATAATATTGTCTTCTAGACAATATCCACACATAAATAAATCCCCATCATAATTATTGATACATTATTTTACAAAATGGTGAGGACTACTAAACAACTCTCTCTAACCTTCATTCCATACCCCCACTACTAGTACTCGCTACATTCTCGCCTCCCGAGAAGAAAAATGGAACAACAAGGAAAAGGGTGAGCTCAACTAGCCCGAAAGAAGAATATTATGACTAAGATAATATACAACAAATTATCGTTAGTCTTCAATAGGAAAAATCTAATAGAATACAATAGACAACAAATTTTAAATCAATATTCGCAATGGAGATAATAATTCATTAGAAGAGTTAAGTAGAGAATGCAAACTACTATCTTCTATGTATGAATTTAAAAGTTCATAAATCTATCTTTTATCCTGTAACATCAATCAATATACATCCGAATCAAATATTCATCTTTGCACTACTGTGCCAAAGATATTCATCGATTGGTCATGTTCATTTAAACACTGCTCATCTTTGCACTACATGCCAAAGATATTCTTCGAAATCATTCATCTTTTGCACTACATGTGCCAAAGATATTCTTCAGAAATCATTCATCTTTGCACTACGGGCCAAAGATATTCAATAATATCATCATTTAAGACCGAGGATGATGAAAAATATTTTTAAAGAACGAATCCAAAGTGAAACAAAATGACAAGGATTAAGGATTAAGGATTAGTACTTTGTTTTATCCATGTCCAACAATACCTCAAAAATAATCATAGTGGTGTAAAATTCAAGAATAATCAAAACATGGATACAATCAAAGCTAGTATCCGTAATAGATATTTTAGACGAAAAGAAGAAGTTTTATTTTTGCGAATTGAATAGTGTCAGTATCGTGAATAGTCGCAGTATCGTGAATAAGTAACTCAGACACCAAAAGATAGAAATTCCACAAAAACATCTTCACGCTTCACGTAATAGTACTTCGTGAATAGTAACTCATGAATAGTAACTTCGTGAATAGTAACTCATGAATAGTAACCCCGACATGAAAAAGTTCCAAATTTGATAAAAACTTCAGATCAACATTTCAAAGATAATGATATGAAGAAATAATATCATTACTGAAAAAAATAATATCCCTTACCTCAAAGAATCAAGATTTAGGAAGGAAAGATCGGAAGTGATCTTTGAATGAAACTTATCAGATCAATAAAGAATTCTCAAAGTATCTAAATACTCACTAAATACGCTCAATAATATAGAGAGAAAGAGAGAAAACTTTGTTTACGGTGTGATTTTCAATTTAACTTAGCCCTCTATTTATAGGAAAATGTTAGCCCTACCAAAGCAGACTTGACTGCTTACATGATGGCTTTACCTCGCTACTATTGCCACCCACCACATTTGAAATAAAATTCAGCACATTTTTCACCAACCAAAAGTGGGGCCCACCAATTCTAGAATTTTCCACCAAAATCATTTATAACCTAATTTACGAATCAGTCACCTCTTAAAATTCATAATAAATTATCGCTCATTTTTAATTGTTCAAAATTTGTGGACATATACTCAACTTATATATGTATAACATATCCAAAAATTACAACGATCCAACTATCGGATTAAATATTATAACTCACACAATAAAGCTATAATAACACCAATTTGATCTTTTAATACCTCCAATCCGACAAAAATACAAATAAAACATCTCAAAGATTAATTCCTTCATTAATAACCACATAAATAAATCCATCATTTATATTCATATAAAATAAATATTTCCTTATCATATGAATCAATAATTAATTATTCACAAATAATATTACGTAATCACATTTACGACAACCAGTACATTCCTCAGAAAGAGGGGCTTTCAATAAGGATCTCTCCATCTTTGGCGCAATTAGGTGACCAAACCTCTCCTTAGATGTAACTTTCTAGACATTGCCAATAATGTTATCTAATAATATTATTCAAATAATATGAATTATTGATCCGATAATGGGAAAATGTCGATGACAATTATTGAAACAATAATAATATAAAATATCAACGCAACAATTATTGAATCAATAAAATAAACTATTGAACAAGAACTCATCGTGTAACAATTATTGAGTAGTGGCCTTCTTACGTGCGAATCAATAATTGGTGCAATACCTGGTGCTTCTTGTTCAACAACGCAGATTAGTGTGTTTTAACCACCGGGTATTCCAACAAGATAACTCAGAATAACTACGCCGTTATTTTTAAACAACTTATATTTGTCGTTTTCCTCATCCAATCGCTTTTCGTTATGGGCTCACACACAAGGTCGCATGCCGCATACGAATATTCCCCAACAAAGAATGAATATTTTATAACCACTTCGCTTATTTTGAAATATTTACGTATTTAACCCCTAACTATCCACATTAATCAAATCAACCCTTAATATTTCAAAATAATAAATAGAGAAAATTAAATTTCATTAATAATAAGTTGGGGTCTTACAAACGATTCCGGGAAGAGCGTTTGTTGTGACTGGTCAAAATGCGAGGAACCCAAACGAGGTGATCACGGGTAAGTTTATTTATAAATTCTTCCAAGTTTATACCTTACTTGATACCGGTCTACCCATTCATTTATCTCTCTCCGCATGTGCTCAACATTTAAACTTCGACTCAGGAGAAATTAGACTTTGACCTATCTGTGGAAACTCGTTATGAGAAACTTTCATCACATCCACTGTTTATAAATCTTGTTTGATTCAAGTTGGCACCATCACCTTACATTGACCTTATCTCTTTAAAGATACTTGCTTTTGATGTGATTTTAGGGATTGATTGGTTAACTACTCATCATGCCAAAATTGATTGTTTTCGTAAGGTTGTTAGTTTTCATATTCCTAACCAACCGTGTTATTTAATTCAAGCAACTAAACCATTAAAATCAATCACCGTCATATCTAATCATAAAGCTATTCGTTTATTGAAAAGCGGATGTCAAGCTTTCTTAGCCCATGTTATGGATTTGAATAAAGACACGTCAAATTTGAATAATATTCTGTTGTTATTGACTTTCCGGCGTATTTTTCGAAGAACTTCCGCCTACCCCAAAACGTGAAGTTGAATTCTTTATTGATCTTGAACCGTACAAAGCCCATTTCTAAAACCCCATATCGAATGGCTCTATTGAACTTCAGGAGTTAAAGGTCCAACTACGTGAATTGTTGGACATCGGTTTCATCTCGCCCCTAGTACATCTCCTTGGGGTGCTCCTGTTTTATTAAGTAAAGAAGAAAGACGGAGTATGCGACTTTTGTATCGACTATCGGGGAATTGAACCATGTCACCATCAAGAATAGGTATCCTCTACCTCGTATTGATGACTTGTTTGACCGATTGCAAGGGGCACAATTCTTTTCAAAAATCGATCTTCGATTCGGATATCATCGGTGAAGATTAGAACCGAGGATATTCCAAAGGCGCCTTCGTAACTCCCGAGACGGGCATTATGAATTCTTAGTCATGTCTTTCGGATCGACTAATGCTCCGCGGCTTTCATGGATATGATGAACCGAGTATTCAAGGAATATTTGGATCGGTTTGTTGTTGTTGTCTTTATTGATGACATCCTCATACATTCCAAAAGTCGTGAAGATCATGAGCACCATTTGAAAGTTGGTACTCAAAGGCTTCGTGAAAACAAACTATATGCCAAATTGAAGAAATGCGCGAGTTCATCTTGAGGAAGTAGCATTTCTTGGGCACGCGGTGTCAAAACATGGAGTATCAAGTGGACCCCGAAGATTCAAGCAATACAAAGTTGGGAACAAATCAAAGTCGGTGACCAAGCACGTAGCTTTCGGGTCAAATGTGGTTATTATCGGAGATTCGTGGAAGGGTTTTCTCGAATCGCTACTCCATTAACCCAAACTAACTCGGAAGGATACAAAATTCGTTTGGAGCAAAGAATGCGAGAAGAGTTTCCAAGAGCTTAAGAGGAGACTTATTTCTAAGACTGTTTCTAACAATACCATCTCGTTCGGATGGATTTGTTATCTACTGATGCTTGTGCAAAAGGGTTAGGATGTGTTCTCATGCAACGTGGGAAAGTCGCCTTTATGCCTCATGATAACTTAAAGAGTATGAGAGGAATTATCCTACTCATGATCTAGAGTTCATCAAGCAGTTGTTTTCGCATGCTTAAAGATATGGAGGCACTATCTATATGGGGAGAAAGTGGAGATATTCGCGGACCATAAAAGCCTTAAATATTTCTTCACTCAAAAGAACTCAACACGCGGCAATGACGTTGGCTCGAGCTATTGAAAGACTACGACCACACTATTCAATACCATCCCGGTAAAGTTTAACGTGGTAGCCGACGCATTGAGTAGAAGATCATACGCGGAATGAGTGCGATGATGTCAAGTATACGATAGAGCCAACTTTAATAGAAAAAGTTAAGGTTGCTTCCAAGCCCGACTGAGAGCCGATGCGATGCGTATGAAGAAGAAAGTACAAGAAGGAGCTATTCCTAGGGCGAGAATTGATGAAGAAGGAATACTTCGAGTCCACTCTAGACTTTGTGTCCCTAACGACTCTGATTTGAAGTACAAGATTATGATAGAGGCACACAATACACCATTTACAATCCATCTTGGAAGTACCAAATTGTATCGTGATCTTCGACATACATTTTGGTGGAACAATATGAAGAGAGAGATTGCAAAGTTTATCTCGATGTGTTTAACTTGTCAACGTGTCAAGGCGCGAGCATCTAGTACCTAAGGGTCCGTTGCAACCACTTGAGATTCCGAAATGGAAGTGGGAACACATTACCATGGATTTCGTTACTGGGTCTTCCTACTACTTCTCAAGGCATCAATGCTATTTGGGTTATTGTTGATAGATTAACCAAGTCCGCTTCATTTCTTGCCGACACGGAGACTTATTCCCTTGAACGTCTTGCTAGTATGTACGTGAATGAGATTGTGAGGTTGCATGACATGCCTGTATCCATAGTTTCGGATCGTGACCCAAGATTCACTTCAAGATTTTGGGTTAGCTTGCAAAAAGCTATGGGCACGGAGATTTATGATTGATTAAGCATACCATCCTCAAAGCAGATGAGACAATCGAAAGGACTATTCAAACTCTTGAAAATTTATTAAGACTCGTGTCCTAGACTTCAAGGGCAGTTGGGATAAGTATTTACCATTAGTGGAATTTTCCTACAACAACAATTATCAGGCAAGTATAGGTGTGGCTCCATTTGAAGCATTATATGGATGAAAGTGTCGCTCTCCAATATGTTGGGATAAGGTGGGTGAAGCAACATTGTTGGGACCCGAAGTTAAGACGTATGACTCACCGAAAAGATCCAAATGATTCGACAATGTATACAAACGGCACAAGATCGACAAAAAGAGTTATGCAGAGATCTTCATCGAAAGGACGTGGAATTTAGTATAGGGATCATGTATTATTGCGAGTTGCTCCATGGAAAGGAGTTACAAGATTTGGGAAGAGAGGAAAGCTCAATCCACGATTTATTGGTCCATTTCAAATTCTTGACCGACTAGGAAATGTAGCCTATAGACTCGCGTTACCTCTCGAGTATGTCTCGTGTTCATAATGTGTTTCACATATCCGCATTTCGTAAATATGTGAAAAGACCGAACCACGTTATAGAGTTAGAACCAGGACGAGATAGCCAAGACTTAACGTATGAGGAGGTACTCGCCAAGATTTTGGATAGGAAGGAGCATGTCCTACGCCATGAAAGGTCATACCACAAGTTAAAGTTTTGTGGAGGAATCATGTTATAGAGAAATGACGGGAATTGGAAACGAAAATGAAAGCGAGGTATCCTCACCTTTTGAAAACACTAGTGCGTCGCGACGCCAATTTCGAGGACGAAATTTCATAAGGAGGGAGGTTGTAAGACCCCAACTTATTATTAATGAAATTTAATTTTCTCTATTTATTATTTTGAAATAGTAAGGGTTGATTTGATTAATGTGGATAGTTAGGGGTAAAATACGCAAATATTTCAAAATAAGCAAGTGGTTATAAAATATTCATTGTTGTTTGGGAATATTCGTTTGGTCGTGGAATATTAATCTTTGTCGGGGAATATTAAATGCGACGGTATGACCATGTGTGGGCCCCATAATGGAAAGCGATTGGATGAAGAAAACGACAAATATAAGTTGTTTAAAAATAAGGCGTAGTAGTTACTATTTAATATCTTTGTTAAAATACTAAATTGGTTAAAACACACGATAGCACTGCAGTATTGCACCAATTATTGATTCTTACGTAAGAAGGCACTACTTAATAATGGTTACGATAATTCTTTCAAGATTATTTTATTGATTCAATAATTGCTGCATTGATATTTTATATTACTGTTGTTTCAATAAATTGTCATTACACAGTATTTTCCATTATCGGAGCAATAATTCATATTATCTGAATAATATTATTGGATAACATTATTGGCAATGTCTAGAAAGTTCTATCTAAGGAGAGGTTTGGTCACCTAATTGCGGCGCCAGGTAAGGAGAAATCTTTATTGGAAAGCCCCTGCTTCCTGGGAACCGTCAGGTCATTAATATTGTGATTCTCGTAATATTATTTGTGAATAATTAATTATTGATTCATATGATAAGAAAAATATTGATTTTATGTGGATATAGATGGAGAAAATTTTAATGTGACAATTGTTGAAAATTGAAATTTTATCTTTTTGATAAAATAATTATTTAAATATATTATTATATTTTAATAATATAATAATGGTGATATTTTTACAACGAATGTGGGATATATGAGTATACGAGGAGGAAGAGTATTTTTTGTTGCAATAAATGTTTAAAACATGTTAAACATGTCCATTGGACCCCATTTATTGAGTGAATTTTGATTATAGCTTTGTAAAATTGCCCATTTGTGGATTTTGGCCAATTTACATTTGGAATTTGGAAAAACTTTCTTTCAGTAAAGTTGTAGAGAATTGAATTTCCTATAAAAAATTCGTGAGATTCAAATTTTTCGATAAAAGAGCTATTTATTGTGAATTATTGAAGTTAGAAGCTCTCAAATAATTGATTTTAGAAGTTTTAATTATTATTTTAAAGAAAAACGTTTTTTTTTGCATTTAAGTGGGCTAACATGTGATATTAATTGCTGAAATCAGATCTTCAAAGATGGGCTAAGGAAATTTATAATATATATTAATATTTTATTAAATTTTTCGCTTTTGGTGTTTCTAAGATTTTCTATAAATAGGGTGCTTAGGTTAGAATTGAAAATCACACCGTAAACTAAAGTTTTCTCTCTATATTATCGAAGCGTATTCTTGTGAGTATTTTGAGTATACTTTGAGTATTGTTAGGCAGTCTGAGTTCCCATCAAGACTATACCCGGTATTCCAATTTGTAAGTACTTAATCTTTCGAGGTAAGGGATATTAATTTTTTTTCGTAATGATATTATTTCTTCAATATCATTATCTTTGAAATATTGATCTGAAGTTTTTATCAAATTTAGAACTTTTGGTGTCTGAGTTACTTATTCACGATATCGTTGACTATTCACGTATACTGATTATTATTCACTTAATCACTAAAGACTATTCATCGAAAAATGAAAATTTTCCTTTTCGTCTCCAAAATATCTATTGTGGATACTAGCTTTGATTGTATCCATGTTTTGATCATTCTTGAATTTTACACCACCGTGATTATTTTTGAGGTATTTTGGATGTGGATAAAACAAAGTACGAATCCTTAATCCTTAATCCTTGTCATTTTGTTTCCTTTGGATTCGTTTATTTAAAATATTTTCATCATCTTGGTCTTAAATGATGATATTATGGAATATCTTTGGCACGTAGTGCAAAGATGAATGATTTTCTGAAGAATATCTTTGGCCCGTAGTCAAAAAGATGAGCAGTGTTTAGATGAACATGACTAATGATGAATATCTTTGGCTTTGTAGTGCAAAGATGAATATTTGATTCAGATATATATTGATTGATGTTACTGAGGATAAAATATAGACGATGAACTTTTAAATTCATACATGTAAGATAGTAGTTTGCATTCTCTACTTAACTCTTCTAATGAATTATTATTTCATTGCGAATATTGATTTAAAATTTGTTGTCTATTGTATTCTATTAGATTTTTCCTGTTGAAGACTAACGATAATTTGTTGTATATTATCTTAGTCATAATATTCTTTTTGGGCTAGTTGAGCTCACCCTTTTCCTTTTTGTTCCATTTTTTCTTCTCGTGGAGGCGAGAATATAGCGAGTACGAGTCGAGGTATGGAATGAAAGTTCTAGAGATAGTTGTTTATTAGTCCTCACCATTTTATAAAATAATGTATCAATAAATGTGATGAGGATTTATTTGAGTATATATATTGTCTAGAAGATAATATTTGTATTCAAACTCACAGTTTCTTGTTGTAATAATAAAGTTGTAGTTGTTTTACATACCATGTATTGACAACTCGAGAATGGGTGATGGATACCTATTTTGGGGCGCCACACCTATCGCCCACAAAGATCTTTGTTTGAAGCGTAATTTCGTATATTTTTTTAATTATGACAAATAATATTAATATAATATTCAAAGGATAATTATTTAGTAATGTTATTATTATTTTTTATTTGCGTAAAAGCAGTATAGATGGGAGGACTTGCAGAGCTTCAAATTGATTCGGACATTATTCTAGCAAAAGTCGCGGCGGTCGCACTAATGACAACTTGAATAAAGAACGACAAAAAGCCATTCACAATGCCGAGATTGACCATCCGGCCGGGGAGAGGATTATATGCACGAAAGCATAGCCTCGGTGGTGCACCCATCCATACGGGTGAGATGTGCCCAATGGAAATGAGAGTTGGGTGAAAAGACGAAGACCCGCCACACCAATAACAGAGCCTCGGGTGTATCCGATGGCGAAAAGGCTAAAGGAACATACAAGTGGCAAGATTCACATTCTAAAGATATCAACGCTTTGCACGATGCGTATTTACAAGTTTTAATATGTTTACAATCATGAATTGTAGAAAATATCCCATTTTTACTTAGTAATATTGTCTATATTTTGTATAGGAGTCTCTGGATCTCAAGGTCACCCTATCCATTGGTTTGGATGTGTACGTACGCCACCCGTGATGGTGCACTTTAAGGCTATCCAGATAAGCGGTAATAAGTTTTAAATAACTGATCTTGTTTATTAATACTTACAAAATATTATTTTTAACTATTTAAGTGTTAACATGATGATGACGGATACTTATAAACGTTTATTGAATGAGAGCTATCCTGAAGGCACTCCACGTCCGCCTATTGATTAAGAGTTGTGGGAGAGGGCGTCTATTGTGAAGAAGAACTACATTAAAGGTCAAGGACAACGACGACGTCCATCCTTCAGTGGCTCAGGCAGCTCTGCTACTCAGTCTTCACAGTCATCGAGTCATCCAGTTGTTCATACTCTCCACCGATTGTGTGAGAGAGCTATATGTCAAGATCGAAATCTTCTAAAGATACTGGGCGGGCACCTTGGGGCTCTTGATCCTAAGGAGTTAAGTCAAGCGAGAGAAAGCGGCAGCGGCAGGATGTGACATGGGGATGACAACGAGGTATAAAATCAATTTGTTGTATGTATTATCGTAATATATACCAGTATCAACATATTTATTATATTTGTAACTTGTTTTATTATTTTGTTAATTACAGGGTGATCAAGGAGGGGATGACGCTTGACATAACCTTGTACTTGTATATTCATTATTTGGATGTTTGTATATATATTACTTAAACAAGTTTTGAAATGTTATTATATTTATTCAAATCATATTGGTTTTAAAGGTTTATATACTAGTTTGGTGTATGTGTTGGTGGACGATGGATGTTTATATTGTTTTGTATGTTGTTTATCTTGGTGTGTATGTGTGTTGGGATAAAGCAGGTAGAAAGCAGTGCAGTGTTTGGGAATTACGCAAAAGCAGCAAAAATCGGCTATAATTTTTTTTCCATATCAATGACCGCATGACACGGTCATTTGAACGTTATTAGCGACGCAGCAAGATCATCGACCGCCGGTGATCGGCTGATAATAATGGTCACGACACGTGGACCACGTCGACTTTGGCCTGGACCATGCCGACTCATCTCAAATGACGGATTTGTCATTTTTGATTACGCTTATAGCGGCCGTAGATATCTCTTCAGCTAATAGTGGTCATTGATGTGCATCCCAATGACCAGATTTTATGGGGACGACTATCGGATCGCACTTTCGGTCATGAGATAGCTATCTCTGCTGATCGAAAAGCGTCATCGATAAGCCTCTTTGTTGTAGTGCAATTATTTGTGTTTTCATTGGTTATGCAAATAACAAGCAGTCTTTATCGCTTTTCTTGTTCATAAATGAAATTAATGATATTCATGTTAATACATTTATTGAATCAAGAGATGCATCATTCTTTGAGAATATTTTTCCATATAATGAAAATAAAGATTCAAATTCAAACAAAAGACCTTTGGATGCTACTAGTAATAATCCTAAAAATATAGACAAAGAGTCTGTATTGGACGAACCTAAACGTAGCAAAAGGGCAAGGACTTCAACGTCTTTTGGTCCGGATTTTCTAACATTTTTGTTAGAAAATGATCCTCGAACGTACAAGGAAGCAGTATCCACTCCAGATGCTTCTCATTGGAAAGAAGCAATAAATAGTGAAATTGAATCCATTATGCAAAATCATACATGGGAATTGGTGGACCTTCCACCTGGTTCTAAACCCTTAGGTTATAAATGGATCTTCAAAAAGAAGATGAAAGCTGATGGTTCAATTGATAAATACAAAGCAAGGCTTGTTGTTAAAGGCTATAGACAAAAGGAAGGATTGGATTATTTTGACACTTATTCACCTGTTACAAGAAATACATCAAATGGATGTAAAGACTGCATTCTTAAATGGTGAATTAGATGAAGAAATATATATGGAACAACCTGAAGGTTTTATTGCTCCTGGACAAGAGAGGAAAGTATGTAAACTTATTAAATCCTTGTATGGATTAAAACAAGCACCAAAACAATGGCATGAGAAATTTGATAATGTTATGTTATCAAATGGATTTAAAATCAATGAGTGTGACAAACAAATGTGTTTATATCAAAAGTACTCAAAAGGAATATGTCATTGTTTGTCTTTATGTGGATGATATGTAAATCATGGGTAGTAACAATGAAGTTATCAACTTAACAAAACGTATGTTGTCAAATAGATTTGATATGAAAGACTTGGGGGTTGCTAATATAATTTTAGGAATCAAGATTTCTAGAATATCTGATGGAATTATATTATCTCAAACTCATTACATTGAGAAAATACTTGAAAATTTTAACAAGTATAATATAATTCTAAATAAGACCCCAGTTGATATAAATCTTCATTTAGCCAAAAATGGAGGTAATAGCATATCTCAACTAGAATATTCTCGTATAATAGGGAGTTTAATGTATGTCATGAACTGTACTAGACCAGATATAGCTTATTCAGTAAGTAAGCTAAGTCGGTATACGAGTAATCTAGGTAAAGATCACTAGAAAGCTATTTTGAGAGTTTTGGGATATTTAAAACATACTCAAAACTATGGACTGCACTATATAAGATATCCAAAAGATATTGGAAGGATATAATCGATGCTAATTGGATATCCGATACTAAAGATTCAAAATCCACAAGTGGATATGTATTTACACTTGGTAGGGCGGCGGTATCTTGGAAATCCTAAAACAAACGTGTATTGCTAGTCTACAATGGAATCGAATTCATCACGTTAGACAAAGCTTGAGAGAAAAGTCGAGTGGCTTCGTAATTTCTTAGAGGATATTCCAAATTGGTCAAGACTGTATGCCGACTATATGTATACACTATGATAGCCAATCGGTGATTGGAAGAACACAGAAGTCATTTATATAATGATAAGTCACGCGCCATATCTGACGAAGACATAATACCGTTAGACAATTGCTCTCAAATGGAATTATCTCAATTGACTATGTAAAGTCAAAAGATAATATGCGGATCTCGCTACGAAAGGTTTAACAAGAGAAAGTGGAAAAATCATTGAAAGGAATGGGTTTAAAAGCCTCATTGTTTGAAGAAGAGTCGTCATAGTGGCAACCCAACCTAGGTGGATTTGGAGATCCTAAGATCTAGGTTCAATGGACAAACCGAACTATGTAGTACTCAGTAAAGCACTGAGGAGAGATTTACTCCTAACCATTCCTATTATGAGACAGTGCACATCTGCCGCGAGAATCAGGATAAGATACGTTTTTAATGATTTTTATATCTTGAAATATGTTCAAGTGGGGTATTGTAGGATACTTTTGATAGAAGTCACCTACGTGAGTAAGAAGGGGGCCACTTCTGTGAGAATTTTGAAGGCTGAATTCTCTAATATACTTACGGAACCAAGAGGTATTTCAAGGCCAAAATGAACACAAACGTGAGAACCAACTATGTCTGAAGAGATATTTTGTGAATTCTATTGTCTTGGTTTACACTTAAAAGCGACGGTTCAAAGACATCAAGTCTACTTGATTAGCCAAGTAAATCCGATAAATTTTACTAGGGCAAGTTCAAAGCCACTAGGCTACTTAACCTGATGAAATATCTTTTCTTATGTACTTGAACTAGTGTTTGCATATTCATAACATATTTTGCATATTGTAAAGCCAATTTTACATTCATGTGGGGGATTGTTGGAAATGAGATTTGAATTGAATGAGAAAATTGACTTCAAAGTCCGGTCCAGTCCAGTCCGGTCGTGGTCGTGACGGGCGGGTTCGTGATATATAATTTTTATCATCGTAATACTACGTCGTTTTGACGACGGTTACATGCGAATTTTTCCTATAAATAAATGGTGTGGGAAAACATTTGGAAAATATAACAAATTTTCCCGTCCCGTTTTGTTTCTGAAATTCTCGTCCCGTTCCTTCCCTTATTCCCGTTCTGCAGTAAGAAATTCCCGTCCCGTTCTTTCCCTTCTGCAATCCCGTTTTTGCAGATAATCCCGTTCCTTCCCTTCTGCAATCCCGTTTCTGCAGATTTTCCGTTCTCTGTCAAATAATATTGCAGTAATAGTAAGTGTTTTTAATTTTTCTTCGTGCATGCATAATTAATATTCATGTAAGTTCAGTACATAAACATTGAATTTGGTTCGATGAATTCTTAATTTTGTAATGCTACTAATTAAGAATTGAAATCCGTTTTATCTTGGAAAGCAATTATTCAATTAACCCTTAGCATCTGTGGGAAAATAAATTTGCTTTAAGGAGACTTTGTGAATTCAAAGGACTCGGATTTATATTTTTCATTTTTCAAATTGTTTCTATTTTGCATAATTTATTATTATTATATTTATATGCATTATTAAATAATACTATATATTACAGATAACAATTTTTACGTAAAATATGGCTTTATATGTACGTACACATGCATGCATTTGCTGATGTGGCATACTCCACCTTACCATATTGTGTGGAACCGTAGATTACATGCATTAAAGTAATTGTTGATCAATATGTTAAAGTAGAGTATGTTACATCAGCAGTTTATAAAATATTTAATTATAGAATAATTTGTGTTTGTAGTATTACTCATATGGTCTATCTCCTTTGTCTATCTATACATCTTTCACACACAAACACACACAGTTCCGCCATGAAAGACAAAAGGACCAGATGAAAAATGGCTGGGTTGGTAAGTGACGTCATATATCAATTAAGTGAGTTGGTAGTTAAAGCATTTACCCCCACCACCAACTCTCCAATTCATTTTGATACCACTAAAAATGCCCATTGATTTCATATCGTGCATGCCCCATTATGGTCTTATTCATTAATTTGGTCTCATATAATTTATTTAGTGGTAGATTTTAAAGAGTAATTCCATATAAGCATGCATTCACCAAGTCCACCATATATCACCTTTAACAAGTCAATATAACATGCACTAAATAAAACAATAATGAAAATTAATGTTGAGCAAATACCCACAATTTTTTAAAAATATTTATACCGTGTTATTTGTGTCTATACCGAGTCAACATATATAAATCTTGGTTGTATAGTGACGTTATGATATTAATCTTATATTGTTTATATATATATATATATAATACTCGTATTGTCATAAATTTTATACTAATAAATACATAAATTTTGTAATAACTTGTTTAAATTTTATTCTTGTGATGCAGCTCAAGCTTTTGGGTTACCATTTTTGAGCCCATATTTGCAATCAATTGGATCTGATTATAAACATGGGGCCAACTTTGCAACACTGGCGTCCACAGTGCGCCTGCCCACTACTTCCCTATTTGTCACAGGGGTCAGCCCTTTCTCTTTGGGTATTCAGCTCAATCAAATGAAACATTTCAGATCCCTAGTCGATGCACTTTCCTCCTTCAAAGGTAAACCAACCCAAAAATTATGCCATAATTATAATTTATATATATATATATATATATCCTAAGCAAAATAAAAAATAGAAGATTAAAAGTACTTATGATTGACTATAAGTAATTATTTTTGAATAATTTTAATGATGTCCTATAAATAATTGACTACATTACACACATTTCTTTTACAGAACCAACTAATCTTCCTTCACCGAATATATTTGAAAAATCGTTGTACACATTTTATATTGGTCAAAATGATTTTACCGGGAACTTAGCATCGACTGGCATAGGTGGAGTACAACAATATCTTCCTGATGTGGTTAACCAAATTGTTTCAACCATCAAGGTTAGTACTTTCATAATCTTGATGAGGAAAATTTGAGTCCACAAAATAGATATTGATGATCATTAATCAAATTAATTTAGTTTAAAATTTTCTAATTGATTGTTATATATAATATATATATATATATCATAGTTTGTTTAGGACATATATATTTAAACATTATTGTGTGTTTTTTGAATTTGAAGGAGATATATGGACTAGGCGGACGCACATTTATGGTGCTAAATCTTGCGCCCATAGGTTGCTACCCAGCATTTTTGGTTGAGCTCCCTCACAATAGCTCTGACCTCGACCAATTCGGCTGCATGATCTCTTACAATAATGCAGTGGTGGAATATAACAAAATGCTCAAGGATGCTTTGTCTCAAATGAAACAACAACTACTTTCGGATGCTAATGTTATATATGCCGATATTCATACTGTCATGCTAGACCTCTTTCAACACCCTACTTCTCATGGTATATATATATATATATATATATATATATATATATATATATATATATATATATATAGAATGTGTTCCAAATGTACACGATCGTAAAATTAAGTCACTCTATGATCAAAGAGTAGTCACTGACTAATAGTAGAATAGTCACTCTACTACTGTAGAAACGTAGAGTAAATACTCAGATCGTAGAATGACTACTTTACGGTCGTAGATTGTGTACATTTGGGAATCTGCACTCCATATATATGGTTTTACTACAACTCAGATCATAAATCATTACTTACAAGTCTCTTATCTGTTACGAAATAAAAGTTTTATTTGACTTTTAATTTTTTTAATTTTTATTTTGGTGTGGTGTAAACACAGGACTAAAGTATGGTACGGTAGCATGTTGTGGAGAAGGGGGTGGTGCTTACAATTTCAATCCTCAACTATTTTGTGGAAATAAAAAAGTAATTAATGGGACACCTATGAGTGCAGCAGCTTGTGATGATCCATACAATTATGTAAGCTGGGATGGAGTTCATGCCACAGAAGCAGCAAACAAGCTTGTTTCAAATGCCATTCTTAGTCAATTTTGTGATATCCAACCAATTGGTTGATGAGAAAAATTAAAATATTTTTATCAGATCTCAATGGAGGTGTCATAATTAAGCAGAGAAACGATTACTTGATTGCTGATGAGGGGAGATGAATGAATGTAAACTAGTTTTTATCTAAAGTTTATTAGTCAAATACACAACAAACAAATAAAACATGCATGCATGCATGCATCAAACACAATCAAAATCCATCCATCAAAACAAGTTTACATGTATATTTACCGATAAAGAATCTAAAAAAATAAAGAAAAAAATAGAACGAATTCGAAGAAATAAAGCCATGAAATTAAGGAATATAATCATCCTCAAGGACTGGTTGAGTCCTAATCCCACTTGCTGAAGGCATTCTACTCCTCCCAACCCAAACGGTATCCAAAGCCTCACTCTTTTCAGACTTTTTCTCCATCCTCTCAATTCTCTTCACCCTAACCATTTTACATACCAAAACCACACAAAAAAACAATACAACCAAACCTCCAACTCCAATCACCCACCATTTCCATATTTTCTCTCTCCTCTTTCGATAATTAGGCTTCAAAGAAGGAACAACTATTGAAAAATACCCTTGATCGCGAGAGTAACATAAATTAGGCACGGTCACATT
Organism: Panax quinquefolius; assembly: GCA_020205615.1. Lineage (NCBI taxonomy): Eukaryota > Viridiplantae > Streptophyta > Magnoliopsida > Apiales > Araliaceae > Panax > Panax quinquefolius. Next base: position 136,898,703 of record CM035157.1, on the reverse strand, counting down.
GCTAAATTCAAACGTCCCATTTGTACTAAATCTAACACATTTCATTGTCACATTATCACCTTCCTCGAGTGAAATATTTGGAAATCGGATCAAAATTGGATCTCCCCTGAGGCTCATAGTAAGCAATCGGCTTGAATTCGTATCCCCGGCATAAGTATTAAACCCAATAATAGGAGCAACGAATGTATAATTTGGTACATTATAGTAATAAGATGACCAATTGCCTAAATTTTGATAGACTATATCTAGTCTTTTTACATATGGCATTGGAATTATTCTTGGAGGGATTTGGAATAAACTGGAATTTCTTCCCCTAATCCAAAAACTCCCACTTCTTAATCGAACAAATGAAACTTCCACACCGGAAAAATTAAAGGGGAGAGAAATATTGTACAATGTACCTGTATGTGGCCTTTTTACTACCTTTTGTGCATAATCATGAATAAAATCATCCAAAAAATGAGGATCATGGCGGCTGTCCATGGCTAATATTGTCCATGGCATGAATAATGGCGATAACGATACGTAAAACATCACACAAATGATGTTTTTAGACTCCATAAACATCATCTGGACTGCCCTTTCTTCACATCTTCATGCAGAATCCATGTTAAATCCTCGAAAAGATCGAATCGGGATTTTTTTTTGAAAAGATTTTGTGACAAATGCACAAGAAGTGTCACAATGTGTAAGCCAAACTTGAAATCTTGATCAATTCACTATCACAAATCTGATGACGAAGAACAAATCACTTATTCAATGTAGTTATAAATTATCAAATCTGATGATTGAAATGGAACAAGTGGAATATTAATTTGGTAGAAAAGATAGAAGAAGGAGTCTTTTCTTTTTAACAAACTGGCACCTAATTATGGGGAGTGCTTTATGAGTTGTTTAATACTCTAATCAATCTACCAAGGGTGTTTGTGATATAAAATCAATATTAACTTTTAAAAATTAATTTAAGATATTTTAAAACTTAAACTTAACATAAATACCTTTAATTTTAGTCAATTCAATAATAGTAGGATTTATTATTTCATAATTTTTTGGAAATTATCTGAATTTTGAGTCTGTAAATGTCAATTTGCATATAAAAAAATAAAAGAAATCCTCTGGAAGACAATTAACCATTTAAAAATCAATAATAATTTTATAATTTGAAACTTACAAATAGATTTTAAAAAATTAAGACAAATAAAATTGGACGGAGGCAGTATTATTTTTGAAACTTTGACAGGTGGATTAATTGGAGTGTTGTGTATATATAGATAGAGGACAAAGAGGAATTGACAGACGGTGCCAACAAGGTCAAGGGGTGGTATAAACACGCCGGAGAGGACGGAGCTTTGGAGCCAAATATTTAGAAATATACGCAACACTTTATCCGGTAAGTCGTTGGAAATTGGAATGTCCCTCTGATGATTAATAAATTATAACAATTTTAAATTTCAAAAATTTATATTGATATTATAATTTAGAAGAGATGGATTATTTAAAGAGTTTTAGGGGGTGTTTGATAAAATTAAATAAAATAATTCTGAATGTTTGAGAATTTTGAATACTGAATGAAAAAAAAGTTATTTGATAATTGACATGTCTGAAATATCTAAATAACGAATTTTTATTATTTTACCCCTCTAGAAAAATTCAAAATTATTGTAAATTTATTTAATATTACTTAATATAATAGTTATTAATACTGTAAAAAAAATTAAATATAAAATATTTCATTCAACAAAAAAAATTACACATGATCATTCAACCCAAAAATCTAACTGTTCCAAAACAAACACACCGAATGACTAATCGATTCAACTATTCAACTGAATTTAACTATAAAGAAACTAAATCCATAGATCAAGGGCCAAAAACAGTAAACTTTGATTAACTAATATAAGTCTAGACTGGTCATATCAAGATTATTATATGACCATTATATGACTAGTACATATATTGAAGGAATAATCACTAGTGTTTTTCTGTTTCACTTTGAAATTTTATTTTATTAATAGAATCCTCAATTATTGAAATCACAAAATAAAATATTAAACTTCTCATGAATTATGTAATTTTTAAAAATAAATTTGTGATTAGTTTTTTTTTTTCACACCCTACACTATGGAGAGAGATATATCAATACAAATTTAAATAAAATTCATACCTGTAATTTCTGAATTACAATATCTTGAAATATCATTTTTAACTATGAAACTAAAATCTCATTGGCATATGTTTAATTAAGTATACATAGATTAGTTGTTATTTTAATATTTTCACTTTGTGTTTGGTTCATAAGTGTAATATCACATGTTAGAATTCAAAATTTTAAAAAATCTAGGACGATAAATTATGTTGAATTATAATTGCGAATTTTTTTATATTGATAAAATTTATGAAAAAATTCTATTTATTAAATATCTCTTTAAAAAAATTGTCTCCAACATTTATTCACTCTATTGATACCTAAACTTTGGTAATATGGAGTATCATTTTTCTCATTAGAAAAGTTCCAAAGCTAATTGAAAATTGAAAATACTTCTGAGAAAAATATCATCAAACGTGGATTGTGAAGATAGGGAACCAACCAATCAGGAAGCGTGAATATTCCACGTGTCACTCGGTGGACACATTTATTCTTCCCAACATAAAAAAGAGAAAAATATTGTGGATAGAAGAACAAGAGGAACACAAAGAAAGAGAAGATCTTTGTGTAACAAAAACAGACAACCCAACTGAAAGATAAGCATTCCTTGGCCGGTCAATTCTCCACATGGCAACGGCGTTTGCGGCGGCAACTTCCACTTCCATGGCGGCCACCGCCGTCCTGATTCCTCGCCTGCCTACCCACTGCTCTGCCTTACCTAACCTCCCACGTCGCTTCTCCACCTCACCCTTTTCAACTTCCTTGAAAGCGATTTCAGGTACTTGTTTGTTTTCTCTTTGGGTCATTTCGTCGAGCACTTCCAAACTTTGACTACCAAAATATAATCTTTCGATAGCTGCTGTGCTTAATTTTGTTTTTTAGCACAATTTATTGATTTGGGTAGGTGTTAATTCACACGTGGATTAATATATTTGCATATTTATATGTTTGTGGATTGTATCGTAATGACAGAAGTAAAAGCTACTGTATAGCTACAACAGGATAGAAAAAAAAGAGAAAAATAATGTAGAAATTGTCTTTTAGTGATAAATACTTTACCTTAAGAGCATTAACTAAGATGTGTTATGTTTATTGTTTCTGAAGAACAATATGCTTTCGATTAGCGTGTGATTAACTGAATTTTATGAATGTTAGTCATGTTATTTGTGATCAAATGAGTTCGGCCACACTGGGCACCTGTGAAAATGGCCTGCTAAAGACAGCTGTAATGTTGTTTGACTACTATAGAGCTTTTTAACTGATTGATTTTTCTTTTTATTGTTTTGGTGTTAGTGACTAGAATTAAGCTCTTAACCTGACCCCTTACTTGGTGCCGTGCTGAAATTTTACTCCCGTGATATACTAATTGCTAGGCAATGTCTGCTGTGTTGTATGCTGTTCCTCTTGTTGATTTATTTTGGGATACATTTTTGGCTTTGAACTTATATTTTTATTTTTTGTCTCCTTGGCCATTTGTTTTTGGCCCTCATGAAGTTTTTTGATCGATCACTAACAGAAAATTATAAACAATAAACATTAGGAGGAGGGAAGAGAGAGAAAGATTCCAACTTTTTGGTTCTCTTGATCACAATTCCAATACAACAGCATTATTTTGTAAGAAATAAAAAAGCATGAACAAGCTTAGTCTTTAGAAGTTGATAATTTTATGCACTCACAAAAGTGAAACAACTTGTGTTTTGTGATCAGCTTCTCTGTTTTTTTATTCTAAAATAATAATAATAAATGATGAGGGCCAGTTCATGTTTCCAAAACTTAAAAATGTTTTACTCAGATCTTTTTGCAAATTGGATTTTAAAGATGACTGAAATCCTCTTGCAAAGGATTTTTTCGATCTGTAATTGTATTAGCACAGACCAGAAAGGAGTTTACTTTCAGCAGTTAAACTTGAATTTTCCCCTTTTGTCATTAAATCAGTGTCCAGGAAATCATATCGGTTCCAGATCAAGGCCTCGTCATCAGAAGAGAGCGCCGTTGATACTGGAGAGATATTCACAGATATAAAGGAAAAGGTAAACTGGGCACTGGCCCATCAAGGAGATAACCTTCCATGTCATTCTGCATACGTTTCTGGTCTGTTTACAACTTTTCTAGATTTGATATTCAAGTAATAATTAAGTTGTACATTTCTTTTCCTATTTTCTGTTGCGGTTAATAGTGGGATGCAGTTGAAAACAAGTCTACCGTACTTCTCTATGGAGGTGGGGCAATCGTTGGGATTTGGTTATCCTCAGTACTTGTTGGTGCCATCAACTCAGTCCCTTTGGTAAGTGCTTCAGTGTAACAAATCCTGTTTCTTTCTACATTTCTTTAGCCAAATTAAAGGACACTTACAGAATGATATAGTGTGTGGCATAATAAATCTTCTGTGAAAACAATTTGGTATCATTTTTGTTTAAGCGATTTTGGTAACCCACTCTGAATTTTGTTCCTTAAACTTTGATGTATATATAGCTTCCGAAGATCTTGGAATTGGTAGGGCTTGGGTATACAGGATGGTTTGTCTACCGATACCTTCTCTTCAAGGTAAACTTTTACATGTATTAGACAAATATTGGTTACACTATTTACACATAATTTCTTTTGGTATATAACTCTGCACATATTATTATGTTGTGGTATCTATTTCTGGTGGATAGTTTGATGGACACTATGGGAAATTGTTAAGATAAATTATGAATATATTGGCTTGTAGATGTAGGAGTTAACTAATACCATTTAGCTCTCATTTATAGTGATTCCTTTCAGAAATTTGGACCAGCATCTATATGGTTTCTTGTGGTGGCTTTTAAGTTAATCAGTTCTCCATGTGATTGTTTAGTTATAAATTTACTGCATTCTCAATAAAGAGTTCTGTAGCATGTCGTTTTCTTCTCTTTTCTTTAACTGGTGCATATTGTGTTGTATTTTATACAAAATAAAATATTACAAAGTTAAATAAAATATAAATATTAATATAGAGATTTGTAACTGAATATATATTAATATCTATCATTAATATATTACCGTTGTTGCTTGGAATATATTATTAATATGTACCGTTGCTAAAGTGACTGTTATGATCTTTTAGAGAGATTAATTCTTTTACTGTTTTTATACGTTTTAATTTTCAGCAGTAAAGTTACCGTTGTCATTTTTCTATATAAATAAAGCTGAGTATATTTGTTATGAGACACTGAAACAAAAGAAGAAAAAAATTGTTGCCAACTCCAAAGCTCCTGTTCCTCTCTCACACTTTCAATAAGGTTGCCCCTTATATATTATATATATTATATAAGTCATTAGTTTCTGTTTCTTCAGAATATATATATATATATATATATATATATATATATATATATGACACTAGGTGTCGTATAAATATTTTATTGTATATACATGGTTTTATTTTAATTTTAATTTTGAGTTTGAGTAAGGAAAATTAGAAGTTGTTTCTGGGTCATTCAACTATTTCAAGTGCTGGTTAGTTGGGTGAAGAACCGTTGAATCATGGAGTAGGATTTCGTCAGTGACCTTAGCACCGAGAAAATTTCTCCGAGGTGCGAAATTTCTACTTAAGGACAGTGCACTACACGCCTCTGTTCAAAATTATTCGCTCTAAATCGATAAGTTTATTTCTGCCCTTCTTTTATTTGATAGTTGAATCCTATATTTTGTTCATATTTTACCAACAATCTTAAGTAGAAATCTATGAATTCTACTATGCTTACCGCCACTAAATATGTCCCTGATTTGACCAAAGTTGAGCCTTTTAATGGAACAAATTTTAAACGTTGGCAAACCAAATTACTTTTGATTATGGACATTGCTAAAGTTGACCATGTCTTAACCAAACCAAAACCAGTTGAACCCCCTTCTGATGCTACCGATGAACAAAAGAAATAATATGAATCTTCTGTTAGTACTTGGTCTTTTAATGATAAAATTTGCAAGGCTATCATTCTCAACTCTTTGTCAAATGAACTTTTTGATATCTATTGTCTACATAAACATGCTGCTGAAATTTGGGATGCTTTAGTTTTGAAATATGTTGTGGAAGATGCTGGGGTTAAAAAGTATGCAATTGGGAATTTTCTTAATTTTTACATGACCGATGAAAAAGATGTCTCTTCCCAAATTCATGTTTTTCATCTTGTCGTAGCGAACTTAATAATGAAGTCATGACTTTACCTGCTCTTTTTGTTGTTGGCTCCTTTATAGAAAAATTGTCTGATTCTTGGAAAGATTACAAGAATACTATGAAACATAAAAGGAAGACATGACCTTAGAGGAGTTAATTGTTCATATTCGTATTGACGAAAAGAACAGAAATTTAGATAAAACTGCCAAAGCCAAATTGATGTCTTCCAAAGCAAATTTGGTTGATGATCGCAAACCTCGTCACCCGTTCAACAAACATCCTAAACATGGGCATAAGTATAACCTCGGTCCAAAGGCAAAATCGAATCAGTTCAAACCCAAAACCTCAAAACCTAAAGGTGATTGTTTCGTGTGTGGAAGGCCAGGTCATTATGCTGCTCAATGCAAGTTCAAAAAGGGAAACAATCACTCTGTTCCTCCGAGAGCTAACTTAGCTGAGGCAGACAATACTATTGTGGCGGTTGTCTTCGAGGTGAACATGGTGACTGACAAAGAGGCATGGGTAGTGGATTCTGGTGCTACCAAACACATTTGTGCGAATCGTGGTGCATTCATCTCTTACACTCCCCTTGAGGGAAAAGATGAACATGTATACATGGGCAATTCGAGGCCTGCACCAATGTTGGGTAAAGGGAAAGTAAATTTAAAATTGACTTCTGGGAAGATCCTTTCTCTTACCAATGTGCTTCATATTCCTGAGATTCGCTACAATCTCGTATCTGTTGGGATACTTGGGAAAGTTGGGGTTAAGGTTATGTTTGAATCTGATAAGGTAGTATTAACCAAAAATGGGGTGTTTGTGGGAAAAGGGTATATTAATGCTGAATTATTTCATTTGAATGTACTTGAACTCATGAATAATAATGCTAGTACTTCTTTTGCTTACTTGGTTGAGTGTGATGATATCTGGCATGCTAGATTAGGCCATGTGAATTATTCTTATATAAAAATAATGAAAAGTTTGGGAATTTTAAAAGATGTTAAAATTTCAAATACCAATAAATGTCAAGTGTGTGTAGAAGCCAAAACTACTAAAAAGACATGTAAACCAGTACTAGTTAGAGAATCTGAACCTCTCAGTTTAATTCATTCAGACTTAGGTGATATGTCTAGAAATACTTTTAGAGGTGGGAAAAATTATTATGTGACCTTTATAGATAATTATTCTAGATATACTAAAGTTTACCTTCTTAGAAATAAAAATGAAACTGAAGATAAATTTCTAATTTATAAGGCCGAAGTTGAAAATAAATTAGAAAAGAAGATTAAAAGACTCAGGTCCGATAGAGGTGGAGAATATGACTCTGGACCCCTTAGTAAATATTGTGAAGAACAAGGAATTATACATGAGGTATCACCTCCCTATTCTCCAGAATCTAATGGGGTTGTTGAAAGAAAGAATAGAACACTAAAATAAATGATGAATGCTATGTTAGAAGTTCTGGGGCTCCATCGAATTTGTGGGGGGAAGCTCTTCTTTCTGCTTGTCACTTGCAAAATAGAATCATTTATAAGAAAACTAGAAAAACACCTTATGAGCTTTGGGAAAATCATTTACCTAACTTGAAATACCTTAAAGTGTGGGGGTGTCTTGCTAAGGTAATGTTACCTCACCCTAAAAAAAAGAAAAATTGGTTCTAAAACTGTTGATTGTTTGTTTATTGCTTATGCTGAACATAGTGCTGCTTATAGATTTCTTATTTTGAAAAGTGATGTATTAGATCATAATACAATTATTGAGTCAAAAAATACTGATTTCTTTGAAAATATTTTTCCTTTGAAATCTAAAGTGGATCGAATAGTAGCTGAGCTTTCGACGAGCCCTTATTTAGTTCCATTGTGGAATTTGAAATTGAACCAAGGAGAAGTAAACGTACTAGAAAACCCATTAATCTGGGAGATGATTTTTTTACGTTTTTGTTACATAATGACCCATTAACCTTTAGACATGCAGTTTCTTCTCCTGATGCTCCTTTTTGGAGAGAAACCATAAATAGTGAGTGTGACGCCCCCAAAATAGGTATACATCACCCATTCCGAGTTGTCAATACATGGTACAGAAACAACTATAACTTTATTATTACAACAAGAAATCGTGAGTTTGAATACAAATATTATCTTACAGATAATATCTATACTCAAATAAATTCTCATCACATTTATTGATACATTATTTTTACAAAATGGTGAGGACTACTAAACAACTCTCTCTAGAACCTTCATTCCATACCCCACTCGCATTTCGCTTATATTCTCGCCTCCCGAGAAGAAAAATGAAACAAAAAGGAAAAGGGTGAGCTCAACTAGCCCAAGTAAAGAATATTATGACTAAGATAATATACAACAAATTATCGTTAGTCTTGACAGGAAAAATCTAATAGAATACAATAGACAACAAATTTTAAATCAATATTCGCAGTGAAATAATAATTCATTAGAAGAGTTAAGTAGAATGCAAACTACTATCTTCTATGTATGAATTTAAAAGTTCATCGTCTCATCTTTTATCCCCGTAACATCAATCAATATATATCGGAATCAAATATTCATCTTTGCACTCTGAGGCCAAAGATATTCATCGATTGGTCATGTTCATCTAAACACTGTTCATCTTTGCACTACGGGCCAAAGATATTCTTCAGAAATCATTCATCTTTGCACTCTGTGCCAAAGATATTCAATAATATCATCATTTAAGACCGAGGATGATGAAAAATATTTTTAAAAAGCGAATCCAAAGTGAAACAAAATGACAAGGATTAAGGATTAAGGATTAGATTTTGTTTTATCCATGTCCAAAAATACCTCAAAATAATCAGTGGTGTAAAATTCAAGAATGATCAAAACATGGATACAATCAAAGCTAGTATCCGAATAGATATTTTGGAATTAAAAGAAAAATTTTCATTTTTCGATGAATAGTGCCATATTAAGTGAATAGTGTCAGATACGTGAGTAAAGGCCAGTACACGTGAATAGTAACTCCGACACCAAAAGTTTCAAATTTGATAAAACTTCAGATCGATATTTCAAAGATAATGATATTGAAGAAATAATATCATTACTGAAAAAAAATAATATCCCTTACTTGAAAGATTAGTACTTTAAATTTGGAATACTGGGGTATAGTCTTCAAGGAACTCAGACCGCCTAACAATACTCAAAGTATACTCAAAATACTCACAAGAATACGCTCGATAATATATAGAGAGAAAACTTCGGTTTACGGTGTGATTTTCAATTCTAACCTAAGCACCCTATTTATAGGAAAATGTTTAGAACACAAAGCGAGAAAATTTAATAAAATATTAATATATATTATAAATTTCCTTAGCCCACCTTTGAAGATCTGATTTGATAATTAATATCACATGTTAGCCCACTTAAATGCAAAAAACGTTTTTCTTTAAAATAATAATTAAAACTTCCAAAATCAATTATTTGAGACTTGAACTTCAATAATTCACAATAAATAGCTCTTTTATCGGAGAAAATTTGAATCTCGCGACTTTTTATAGGAAATTCAATTTCTACAACTTTGCAGAAGAAAGTTTTTCCAAATTCCAAAGCGAAATTGGACCAAATCCACAAACCAAGCGATTTTACAGGGCTGCTATAATCAAATTTCAGGTAATAAATGGGGTCCACCGACATGTTTAACATGTTTTAAACATTTATTGCAACAAAATACTCTTCCTCCTCAGATACTCATATATCCCACATTCGATTTGTAAAAATATCACCATTATTATATTATTAAAATATAATAATATATTTAAATGAATTATTTTATCGAAAAAGATAAAATTTCAATTTTCAACAATTGTCACATTAAAAATTTTCTATCTATATACACATAAAATCAATATTTTTCTTATCATATGAATCAATAATTAATTATTCACAAATAATATTACAGAATCACAATATTGACAACTGCAGCGGGTTCAGAAAGAGGGCTTTCAATAAAGATTTCTCCTCATCGGGCCGCAATTAGGTGACCAAACCTTTCCTGTATGTAACTTTCTAGACATTCACGATAATGTTATCCAATAATATTATTCGAGATAATATGAATTATTGCTCTCGATAATGGAAAATATCGTAATGACAATTTATCAAAAACAACAAGAATATAAAATATCAATGCAAAGAATTATTGAATCAATAAAATCTTTGAATAAAGAATTATCGTAACCATTATTAAGTAGTGCCTTCTTACGTAAGAATCAATAATTGGTGCAATACCGGTAAGTGCTTTCGTGTTTTAACCAATTGAGTATTTTAACGAAGATTAATTGTGAATAACTACGCCGTTATTTTTAAACCACTTATATTTGTCGTTTTCTTCATCCAATTGCTTTTCGTTATGGAACCCACACACGGTTGCTTGTCAGCATTTAATATTCCTCGATAAAGACGAATATTCCACGACCAAACGAATATTCCCGACAACAATGAATATTTTATAAGCACTTGCTTATTTTGAAATATTTGTGTATTTTACCCCTAACTATCCACATTAATCAAATCAACCCTTACTATTTCAAAATAATAAATAGAGAAAATTAAATTTCATTAATAATAAGTTGGGGTCTTACAACCTCCCCTCCTTATGAAATTTCGTCTTCGAAATTGACGTACGTACCTGGTGTTTCGAAAAGGTGAGGATACCTCGCTTTCATTTCCGTTTCCAATTCCCAGGTCATTTCCTCTATAGAATGATTCCTTCACAAAACTTTAACTTGTGGTTTGACCTTTGCGCGTAGGACATGCTCCTTCCTATCCAAGATCTTGACAGGTTCCTCCTCATAAGTTAAGTCTTCGGCTATCTCGTCCGGTTCTAAAACACATCGAGATAAACTTTGCAATCTCTCTCTTCATATTGTTCCACCAAAATGTATGTCGAAGATCACGATACATTTTAGTACTTCCAGGATGGATTGCAAATGGTGTATTGTGTGCCTCCATCATAATCTCAGACTTCAAATCGAGTCGTTAGGGACACAAAGTCCGGAGTGGACTCAAGTATTCCTTCTTCATCAATTCTCGCCCTAATAGCTCCTTCAGACTTTCTTCTTCATACGCATCATTTTCAAGATTCGATGGCTCGAGCAAACCTTAACTTTTTCTATTAAAGTTAGCTCTACGCGTATACTTGACATCATCGCACTCATTCCCCAAGATATGATCTTCTACTCAACGCGTCATCTACCACGTTCGCTTTTCCAGGATGGTATTGAATAGTGTGGTTGTAGTCTTTCAATAGCTCGAGCCAACGCCACGGCTTGCGCATATTGAGTTCTTTTTGAGTGAAGAAATATTTAAGGCTTTTTTATGGTCCGAATATATCTCCACTTTCTCCCATATAGATAGTGCCTCCATATCTTTAAGCGCAAAACGATCGGGCCGCCAACTCTAGATCATGAGTAGGATAATTTCTCTCATATTCTTTAAGTTGTTCATGAGGCATAAAGGCTATGACTTTCCCACGTTGCATGAGAACACATCCTAACCCTTTGCTCGAAGCATCGGATTGTGAGATAACAAATCCATCCGAACCGGATGGTATTGTTAAAGCAGTCTTAGAAATAAGTCTCCTCTTAAGCTCTTGGAAACTCTTCTCGCATTCTTCGCTTCCAAAACGAATTTTGTATCCTTCCGAAAGTTAAATTTGGGTTAATGGAGTAGCGATTCGAGAAAACCCTTCCACGAATCTCCGATAATAACCAACCTAGACCCGAAAAGTTACGTACTTGGCCACCGACTTTGGTTGCTCCCAACTTTGTATTATTTCAATCTTCACGGGTCCACGGATACTCCATGTTTTGACACCACATGCCCAAGAAATGCTACTTCCTCAAGCGAACTCGCATTTCTTCAATTTGGCATATAGTTTGTTTTCACGAAGCCTTTCGAGTACCAAACTTCAAATGGTGCTCATGATCTTCACGACTTTTGGAATATATGAGGATGTCATCAATAAAGACAACAACAAACCGATCCAAATATTCCTTGAATACTTTGGCTCATCATATCCATGAAAGTCATAGGAGCATTAGTCGGTCAAAGACATGACTAAGAATTCTATAATGCTCATACCGAAGTTCGAAGGCAATCTTTGGAATATCCTCGGTTCTAATCTTTGGTGATGATATCCGTAACGAAGATCGATTTTGAAAAGAATTGTGCCCTGCAGAATGGTCAAACAAGTCATCAATACGAGGTAGAGGATACTATTCTTGATGGTGACATGGTTCGATTCAGATAGTCGTCTACAAAGTCGCGATACTCCCCGTCTTTCTTCTTTACGAATAAAACAGAGCACCCCAAGGAGATGTACTAGATTTAATGAAACCAGATGTCCAACAATTCTCGTAGTTGGACCTTTAACTCCTGAAGTTGATAGGAGCCATTCGATATGGGGTTTTAGAAATGGGCTTTGTACCGGGTTCAAGATCAATAAAGAATTCAACTTCACGTTACGGGGTAAGGACGGAAGTTCTTCAGAAATCGTCGGAAAGTCAATAACAACGGGGAATATTATTCAAATTTGACGTGTCTTTATTCAAATCCATAACATGGGCTAAGAAAGCTTCGACATCCGCTTTTTGATAAGCGAATAGCTTTATGATTGATTAGATATGACGGTGATTGATTTTAATGGTTTAGTTGCTTGAATTCATACAAGCAGTTGATTAGGAATATGAAAACTAACAACCTTACGAAAACAATCAATTTTGGCAATGATGAGTAGTTAACCAATCAATCCCTAAAATCACATCAAAAGCAAGTATCTTTAAAGAGATAAGATCGGCGGGTAAGGTGATGGTGCCAACTTGAATCAAACAAGATTTATAAGCGATTGGATGTGATGAAAGTTTCTCTAACGGAGTTTCCACAGACAGTCAAAGTCTAATTTCTCCCGAGTCAAGTTTAAATGTTGAGCACATGCACGGGAGAGATAAATGAATGGGTAGACCCAGATCAAGTAAGGTATAAACTTCGCAAGAATTTATAAATAGCTTACCGTGATCACCTCGTTTGGGTTCCTCGCATTTTGACCGATCCACAACAAATGCTCTTCCGGAATCGTTGGCTTTGACTTTTACGGGATAGGTCTTTGAGTCACCGCCCCCCATTGAACTAGGTTTTGCTTCTGCATCTGATCTCGAGCGATATGTCCTTCCTTTCCACAATTATAGCATACCTTGAATCTGTTGTGGGACGGTTTGACCGATATGTCCCTCTTTTCCACATTTGTAGCATATGACCGGTGGTCGTTCTCCTCCCTTAGAACCGATTCTTTGTCACCAAGACCGCTGCGTCTTCACATGGTCGTTAAATCTTCTCTTTTAAAATCTCCTCCCGACTCGCTTCTTCTATTTTCATGGCTACGATTACCACCAGAGTGGTTACCATTTTTGTCCGTCTGCTTTCTTTCATTTGGTTATCATTATTACATTGATCGCTATCTCCGTACGATCCTCGGTTATGGTCCCTCGGTTGAACATACTCGTTATCTCGCTTCTAACAATTGAGCCTCATTAACAACATCCGAATAGAGAGAAAATTTATGAGAAATGAGATATTGTCGTATCTAGGGTTTCAAACCTCTCGAAACATCCGTCATACGTTCCTCATTCTCCACCAAATGAGGTGCAAACACGGATAACTTTGCAAACTTTGCCTCGTCTTTGAGACACCGTCGTGTTGTTTTGTTCTAATATGATGAACTCCACTTCCTTCATACGACGAACACTTTCGGAAAGTATTTGTCATTAAATAGTTTCAAACGTCTCAAGAGACATCTTGAGTCGCGGGCCTGGATGGGTACTTCACGAGACTCCCACCGAAGAGTCTTCCTCGCCACTTTGCGGAACATAAAGGTGGCGAATGGAACCTTCATTCCTCCGTGCATCCCAAGACATCGAATATCTTGGTAATTTGCTTGACCCATGTTTCCGCCATGATCGGATTCGGCTTTCCTTAAATTCTGGTGGTCCCACCTCTTTCAAGCTAACTTGGTTGTGACAACCCGTGAATTGCTATCATTTCCTCCTCAGTATTTTGAACACGAAGTCTCCTCGTGCGATTTTGCATGAACCGCAAAAAGCTTCTAAACATCCCTCGTTCATCATCGCCATGTGGTGTTGTTCACAGGGAGGAACATTGTCGACTGTTGCACGTTCTCCTCGTTGGTGAGTACTGAGGCGTCTCCACGCCTCATTTCCATTGTTAATATTCTCAACGACATTCTCAAATCTTGTCATAAAACAAGGGTTAATTAAGGAAATCAATATATCACATAATATCCTTATATCTTGACCAACTAACAAATAAGCTTAGGTAGGACACACTAGCGAAGGATTTACTCGTCTCTCCCCTCCTAGTTCTATTCCCCGATCTCCGCTTGGAGATCATATCCTAAGCTCGATACCAATTGTGACGCCCCAAAATAGGTATACATCACCCATTCCGAGTTGTCAATACATGGTGCGAAACAACTACAACTTTATTATTACAACAAGAAAGCGTGAGTTTGAATACAAATATTATCTTCTGCAGCAATATCTATACTCAAATAAATCCTCATCACATTTATTGATACATTATTTTACAAAAATGGTGAGGACTACTAAACAACTCTCTCTAGAACCTTCATTTCATACCCAGACTGCACTCGCTTATATTCTCGCCTCACGAGAAGAAAAATGGAACAAAAAGGAAAAGGTTGAGCTCAACTAGCCTAGTAAAGAATATTATGACTAAGATAATATACAACAAATTATCGTTAGTCTTCAACAGGGAAAAATCTAATATAATACAATAGACAACAAATTTTAAATCAATATTCGCAGCGGAAATAATAATTCATTAGAAGAGTTAAGTAGAAAATGCAAACTACTATCTTTTATGTATGAATTTAAAAGTTCATCGTCTATCTTTTATATCTGTAACATCAATCAATATATATACGGAATCAAATATTCATCTTTGCACTACAGCCAAAGATATTCATCGATTGGTCATGTTCATCTAAAACACTGTTCATCTTTGCAGACTACGGGCCAAAGATATTCTTGAAATCATTCATCTTTGCACTCTGTGCCAAAGATATTCAATAATATCATCATTTAAGACCGAGGATGATGAAAATATTTTAAAGAAACGAATCAAGTGAAACAAAATGACAAGGATTAAGGATTAAGGATTTCGTACTTTGTTTTATCCATGTCCAAAATACTTCCAAAATAATCACAGTGGTGTAAAATTCAAGAATGATCAAAACATGGATACAATCAAAGCTAGTATCCGAATAGATACTTTTAGACGAAAAGAAAATTTTTTTATTTTTCGATGAATAGTGTCGTATTCGTGAATAAGTGTAGATATCGTGAGTAAAGTCTTGAGATACGTGAATAATAACTCAGACACCAAAAGTTTCAAATTTGATAAAATTTCGGATCAATATTTCAAAGATAATGATATTGAAGAAATAATATCATTACTGAAAAAAAATAATATCCCTTACTTGAAAGATTAGTACTTACTAACGGAATACTGAGGGTATAGGTCAAGGAACTCAGACCGTCTAACAATACTCAAAGTATATCAAAATACTCACAAGAATACATTTCGATAATATAGAGAGAAAACTTGAGTTTCGGTGTGATTTTCAATTCTAACCTAAGCACCCTATTTATAGGAAAATGTTTAGAACACCAAAGCGAGAAAAATTAATAAAATATTAATATATATTATAAATTTCCTTAGCCCACCTTTGAAGATCCGATTTGATAATTAATATCACATGTTAGCCCACTTAAATGCAAAAAACGTTTTTTCTTTAAAATAATAATTAAAACTTTCAAAAATCAATTATTTTGAGACTTGAACTTCAATAATTCACAATAAATAGCTCTTTTATCGTAAAATTGAATCTTGACTTTTTATAGGAAATTCAATTTCTACAACTGCAGAAGAAAGTTTTCCAAATTCCAAAGTAAATTAACCAAGAAATCCACAAATCCAGGCGATTTTACAAAAGCTATAATCAAATTTTAGTCAATAAATGTGGTCCACCGACATGTTTAACATGTTTTAAACATTTATTGCAACAAAAATACTCTTCCTCCTCGTATACTCATATATCCCACATTCGTTGTAAAAATATCACCATTATTATATTATTAAAATATAATAATATATTTAAATGAATTATTTTATCAGAAAAAGATAAAATTTCAATTTTCAACAATTGTCACATTAAAAATTTCTCCATCTATATCCACATAAAATCAATATTTTTCTTATCATATGAATCAATAATTAATTATTCACAAATAATATTACGTAATCACAATATTGACAACCGGGCGGTTCCTGGAAAGAGGGGCTTTTAATAAAGATTTCTCCTTCTTTGGCAAGCCTTGATTAGGTGACCAAATCTCTCCTCCAGGCAGAACTTTCTAGACATTGCAATAATGTTATCCAATAATATTATTAGGATAATATGAATTATTGTCTCAGATAATGGAAAATATTGTGTAATGACAATTTATTGAAACAATAAAGTAATATAAAATATCAATGCAAAGAATTATTGAATCAATAAAATACGAACAAGTAATTATTGTAACCATTATTAAGTAGTGCCTTCTTCACGTAAGAATCAATAATTGGTGCAATCTGGCATCTGCTATCGTGTTTTAACCACCGAGTATTTTAACAATGATAATCTTGGTAACAATTACGCCGTTATTTTTAAACCACTTATATTTGTCGTTTTCTTCATCCAATCGCTTTTTCAGTTATGGGGCCCACACACGGTCGCTACTGTCAAATCACGAATATTTCCGACGAAAAGACAAATATTCCACGACCAAACGAATA
The DNA here is from genome assembly GCA_020205615.1 of Panax quinquefolius. Lineage (NCBI taxonomy): Eukaryota > Viridiplantae > Streptophyta > Magnoliopsida > Apiales > Araliaceae > Panax > Panax quinquefolius. Next base: position 136,881,503 of record CM035157.1, on the reverse strand, counting down.
TTCCCCAAACAACAATGAATATTTTATAACCACTTGCTTATTTTGAAATATTTGCGTATTTTACCCCTAACTATCCACATTAATCAAATCAACCCTTACTATTTCAAAATAATAAATAGAGAAAATTAAATTTCATTAATAATAAGTTGGGGTCTTACAGTGAGATTGTGTCTATTATGGCTAATCACACTTGGGAATTAGTGGACCTTAAAACTATTGGTTGTAAATGGATTTTTAAAAGGAAATTAAAACCTGACGGATCAATTGATAAATTTAAGGCTAGGCTTGTTGCTAATGGTTATAAACAAAAGCAAGATCTTGACTTTTTTGAGACTTATTCACCTGTTGCAAGAACATCATCCATTAGAGTTTTAATTGCTCTAGCCGCTATTAAAAATTTAATAATTCATCAAATGGATGTTAAAATTGCGTTTCTTAATGGAGATTTAGAAGATGAGATTTATATGGACCAACCTGAGGGATTTATTTCCTTAGGCAACGAGCATAAAGTTTGTAAATTAGTCAACTCTTTATATGGTCTTAAACAAACTCCTAAACAATGAAATGATAAATTTGATAGTGTGATGACTTCTAATGGATATATAATAAATGATAGAGATAGATGTATATATACCAAATTTAATAATGAGAATTGTGGTGTTATTGTATTTCTTTATGTGGATGACTTGCTTATTTTTGGAACTAATATTGATATTATATATGAGACTAAAAATATGTTATCCATTAAATTTGATACGAAAGACTTGGGAGAAGCAAATTTTATTCTCGGAATTAATTTGAGAAAAGTGTGTAATGGGTATATGATTTCTCAAGATCATTATGTGGAGAAAATGCTTAAGAGATTTGGACATTATAATGTTAATCTTGTTAGTACTCCGTATGATTCTTGTTTACATTTAAAAAAACATGAGGGACCTAGTGTATCTCAATCTGAGTATGCCCAAATCATAGGTTGCTTAATGTATCTTACTAATTGCACAAGACCTGATATATCTTATGCAGTTATTAGACTCAATAGATACACTCATAATCCTAATAAGGATCATTGGACTGCTTTATGTAGAATACTCAAGTATCTGCGAGGTACTATTGGATTTGGCTTTTATTACTGCGGTAATCCTGCAGTGCTTGAGGGCTATAGTGATGCCAACTGGATCTCTGATTCAGATGAAATCAAATCCACGAGTGGCTACATATTTACCTTAGGAGGAGGAGCAGTTTCTTGGAAGTCTTCTAAACAGACTGGTATAGCTCGCTCTACTATGGAGTCTGAGTTTATTGCCTTAGAGAAAGCGGTGTTTAAGAAGCAGTGGCTCGTAAATCTTTTGAGAAATATTCATTTCTTGGACGAGACCAAATTACCATCCGTGTGTCTCTACATCAGTGATTGTCAAGTCGCATATAAGTGAGCTAAGAATAAGAGCTATAATGGCAAGAGTAGGCATATACGCCTAAGACATAATATTGTGAGACAACTGTTGTGTGATGGGATTATATCCCTTAACTTTGGGGTTAAATCTACTTTTCCCCACTCTACTCAACCTCGGTTTACAAATACGTCACTGAACTGATTTTTTTTACAATCGACTCATTGAACTACAAATTATTTACAAATCGTTACAAAATTCGTTAAATGAGTTGACTTTTAACGGAAAATCCACGTCACTTATAAAATAAAAATCCATGTCAGCTGTTTCATGTGATATTATTCTATTTGTTGCCACATTGAAAAATAAATGAGTTTTATAATAAATATAAATTAAAAATTAAAATTCATAAAAATAAATTCAAACTTAAAAAATATAACTAAAATTTTGAAAATTAATTATTATTTTTATTTTTAAAAATTAATATAATTATTATTTATATTATGAAGTCATTAAATTTAAACTTAAATATAAAAAAAGAAATATTAAAATACTTCAAATATCAATTTTTTTTTTAAATCTGGTTTGATATTATTAGATACGAAGAGAGAGAGAGAACCAAAAAATCTTTTGTATCTGAGGCGACCCAAATTCGTTCACAGAATCAAAACTCAAAACTCAAAATTTGCACAAATCAAACTCAAAATTCATTCCATCAAACCCAAAATCTAAAATATGTTCATATCAAACCATAAGAAGCCAAGAACATTTTTATTTATTGGGAATCTGTAATCAAAACCAACTATTTCAACCATCTGTCCATCTTCAACCTCCAACCTCCAACCATCAATCATCGATTGCTCCACTAAATTGATGAGGATATCCTTCTATTCTTCACGAAGAGCTCGCTGGATTGAGTCCACCGGCGACGGTAATAGATTCGTCGGAGGGGAAGATGATGATGGAGGAGAAGATGTACAGAGTAGATCTGAAAAAATATATATAACAAACTCAGATCTGAAAAAATAAATCCGGATGATAAGTAGATGAAATTCAAAAAAAAAGCCAAAAATAAAAAAGAAGAAGAAGGATTCGTCGGAGGGGAAGATGTCGGAGGGGAAGGTGATGATGGAGGGGAAGAGTACACTGATGGAGGGGAAGGAGGGGAACGTGATTATGTTTAATTAGAATTTAGATAATTAGGTTTTATTATGTAAATATTATTACTTTTAACTTTATAAAATATAGGTTTAACTTTACAAAATATTAAAAATATATTTTTTAAAATAAAAAAATTAACAAATATTTTTTTTAAAATTTTTCATGACTTTTTAAATATTTCTTCTTGATGATATTTAGGATTTCCAAGAAAAAAAGAGAGATAGATAATAATAATAATAATAATAATAATAATAATAATAATAATAATAATAATAATAATAATAATAATCCTTTAATTTCAAAATATTAGACATTTTTTACAAAAAATATATCTTTTAAAAATATAAATATAAAAATATTTTTTCAAAATATAAAAATATATAAAATATTTTTAATTTTTATATTTTACATAAAAATATAATATTTTATATTTTATATAAAATAAACTAAAATATATTTTATATAAAATTTAATATTTATATTTTTATATAAAATTTTACATTTTATATTTTTATATAAAAATATAAATATTTTTTAAAAATATAAATATTTTTTAAAAATATAATTTTTTTAAAATTATAATTTTTTTTAAAAAAAATATAAAATTGTCTTCAAAAATATATCTTTTAATTTTGAAGGGAATGAAGTTTTTCTAGGGACTAATTTTAAGAAACTAGGTAAAATTCTATAATTTTTTAGTAAATAAAGTGCTTGACAACATTAATTAATAAAATATTGCCACTAAAATCCATGTAAGTATATATAGTGCCACGTATTTTAATTATAAACTGCCATTTATTGCCATGTCAGATTTCTGTTAAATGGTTAACAAACAGAGACGGTTTTATCACTTTTTGTAAATAATTTGTAGTTCAATGAGTTGACCGTAAAAAATTCCAATTCAGTGATGCATTTGTATACCGAGGTCGAGTAGAGGGAAAAAGTAGATTTAACCCCTTAACTTTGTTAGATCAGAGTTAAATCTTGCGGATCCTCTGACAAAACCACTAAGCAAGAGGCTAGTGAGCAATACATCGAGGGGGATGAGACTACTGTCTATTACAAAAATCAACAGTGATGGTAACCCAATTTATATGAATGGTAATCCCAGGAAGTAGGTTCATATGGGTAACAACAAATCATTGGTTGATTGGTTGAGACACTATCCATTTTATAAATATTTGAGTTAATCTATATTGTGACGCCCCCAAAATAGGTATACATCACCCATTCTGAGTTGTCAATACATGGTACAGAAACAACTACAATTTTATTATTACACAACAAAAAATCGTGAGTTTAAATACAAATATTATCTTCTGCATAATATTTATACTCACATAAATCCTCATCACATTTATTGATACATTATTTTACAAAAAAATGGTGAGGACTACTAAACAATCCTTTTCTAAAACCTTCATTCCATACCCAGACTCGTACTCGCTATATTCTCGCCTCCCGAGAAGAATGGAACAAAAAAGGAAAAGGGTGAGCTCAACTAGCTCAAGAAAAATAATATGACTAAGATAATATACAACAAATTATCGTTAGTCTTCAACAGGGAAAAATTTAATAGAATACAATAGACAACAAATTTTCAATCAATATTCGCAATGAAATAATAATTCATTAGAAGAGTTAAGTAGAGAATGCAAACTACTATCTACTATGTATGAATTTAAAAGTTCATCGCTCATCTTTTATCCCCTGTAACAACAATCAATATACATCGGAATCAAATATTCATCTTTGCACTACAGCCAAAGATATTCATCATTGGTCGTGTTCATTTAAACACTGCTCATCTTTGCACTACAGCCAAAGATATTAATCGATCGGCCATGTTCATCTCAACACACTGTTCATCTTTGCACTACAAAGCCAAAGATATTCTTCAGAAATCATTCATCTTTGCACTCTGTGCCAAAGATATTCAATAATATCATCGATTAAGACCGAGGATGATGAAAAATATTTTTAAAGAACGAATCCAAAGTGAAACAAAATGACAAGGATTAAGGATTAAGGATTAAGGATTAGACTTTGTTTTATCCATGTCCAACAATACCCCAAAAATAATCACAGTGGTGTAAAATTCAAGAATGATCAAAACAGGGATACAATCAAAGCTAGTATCCAAAATAGATGTTTTGGACAAAAGAAGAAATTTTATTTTTGGTGAATAGTCAGATATCGTGAATAGTAAAGTATCGTGAACGTGAATAAGACCGTATACATGAATAGTAAACCGACACCAAAAGATAGAAATTCCACAAAAACATCTTCACGCTTCATGAATAGTACTCGTGAATAGTAACTCGTGAATAGTAACTCATGAATAGTAACTCGTGAATAGTAACTCATGAATAGTAACCCCGACATGAAAAAGTTCCAAATTTGATAAAATTTCGGATCAACATTTCAACATAATGATATCAAGAAATAATATCATTACAAAAAATAATATCCCTTACCTCAAAGAAGAATTGCCGGAAGGAAAGGCTCAAGTGATCTTTGAATGAAACTTAGATTGAGCAAAGAACTCTCAAAGTATCTAAATACTCACAAAATACGCTCAATAATATAGAGAGAGAAGAGAGAAAACTTTGTTTACGGTGTGATTTTCAATTCTAACTTAGCCTCTATTTATAGGAAAATGTTAAGACGCCAAAGCAGACTTTGACTCGCTACACGATGGCTTTACTCACTACTATTGCCACCCACCACATTTGAAATAAAATTCAAAGACATTTCTTCACCAACCACAAGTGGGGCTCACTCAATTCTAGAATTTTCCACCAAAATCAATTATAACCCTAATTTCGAATCGGACACCTCTTAAAATTCATAACAAATCATTCGTGCATTTTTAACGGTTCAAAATTTGTGGACATATACTCAACTTATGTATGTATAACATACCCAAAAATTACCATTAATCCAACTGGTGGGATTAAAAATTATAATCCCGCAATATATCTCAAAACCCCGATTTAATTTTTAATACCTCCAACTGTAAAATATCGATAAAACACCTCAACAATAATTTCTTCATTTATAACCACATAAATAAATCCATCATTTATATCCACATAAAATAAATATTTCTTTATCATATGAATCAATAATTAATTATTCACAAATAATATTACGTAATCACAATTATGACAACCAGTAGCTCGAGGAAAGAGGGGCTTTCGATAAGGATTTTCTCCTTCTCGGTAGCCTTGCAATTAGGTGACCAAACCTCTCCTCGACAGAACTTTCTAGACATCGCCAATAATGCTATCTAATAATATTATTTAAATAATATGAATTATTGATCCGATAATGGAGATAATGTAAAAGTGACAATTATTGAACAACAATAATATAAAATATCAACGCAAAGAATTATTGAATCAATAAAATAAAATATTGAGCAAGAATTCATCAGAAAAATTATCGAGTAGTGCCTTCTTACGTAAGGATCAATAATTCAACAATCATCGTGTAATACCAAAAGTGCCATCGTCTTAACCACGCCAGACATCTTATATTTTAACCATAGGGTATTCCAACAGTCTTTAATTGGTAATAACTACTACGCGTTATTTTTAACCAACTTATATTTGTCGTTTTCTTCATCCAATCGCTTTCAGTTATGGGGGCCACACATGGTTAGGCCGTCGCATTTAATATTCCCCGACAAAGATTTGAATATTCCACGACCACCAAACGAATATTCCCCGACAAAAATGAATATTTTATAACCACTTGCTTATTTTGAAATATTTATATTTAACCCTTAACTATCCCGCATTAATCAAATCAACCCTTACTATTTCAAAATAATAAATAAAGGAAATTCCTTTTTATTTAAAAAAATTTCGGGGTCTTACACCTATGGTCTAGGATAGTGTAATTCTACAGTGTTAGAGGTTGAGTTATATACTCTTAATGTTTTCCATAGTCATATTGGGTGATGTGTTTAACTGTAGAACACATTTGATGGAAACACCTATATGAGTATAGAGGTGGGGCCGCCTTTTATGAAAACAAGACATGTTTTCTAGAGCGCTCATGAACTCCAGGTATGACGCAAGGCCAAAATGTGCCAAATCGCGTAGAACAACTTCTATTAAAGTTTGTAGTGTGAGTAATATGATTACTGATTCATAATAAGGAAGAAGGTTCATAGAAATTTTATTTCACCAATTCATGTGAATCAAGTCATATTCACTCTATACATTGATTCATAGTCCAAAAGACACCAGTGTTAACGCACTGCATTCTTATATTTCTTACTCAATTTATTTTATTTTTACTTTGTAATATGTGGGGGATTGTTGTATTTTATACAAAATAATATATTACAAAGTTAAATAAAATATATATATTAATATAGATTTGTAAATGAATATATATTAATATCTATCATTAATATATTACCGTTGTTGCTTGGAATATATTATTAATATGTACCGCTGCTAAAGTGAGTATTATGATCTTTGAGAGAGATTAATTCTTTTACCGTTTTTATACGCTTTTAATTTTCATGAAGAAGTTACTGCGTTGTCATTTTTCTATATAAATAAAGTTGAGTATATTTGTTATGAGACACGTAAACAAAAGAAGAAAAAAATTGTTGCCAACTCCAAAGCTCATGTTCCTCTCTCACACTTTCAATAAGGTTGCCCCTTATATATTATATAAGTCATCAGTTTCTGTTTCTTCAAAATATATATATATATATATATATATATATATATATATATATATGACATTGGGTGTAAATATAAATATTTTATTGTATATACATGGTTTTATTTTAATTTTAATTTTGAGTTTAAGTAAGGAAAATTAGAAGTTGTTCCTGGGTCATTCAACTATTTCAAGTGCTGGTTAGTTGGGTGAAGAGCCGTTGAATCCTGGAGTAGGATTTCGTCAGTGACCTTAACACCGAGAAAAATTCTTTTGAGGGCGAAATTTCTACTTTAACGACAAACAGACGTCATGCCTCTGCTCAAAATTATTCGCTCTAAATCAATAAGTTTATTTCTGCCCTTCTTTTATTTGATAGTTGAATCCTATATTTTGTTCATATTTTACCAACATATTGTAATACTTGTATCTTGTGATTGACGTAATGCATCTCAAAGCAAGGTCTAAGTTGCAATTTAACAGAGTTTTCCCACAATCAGATTTCTTTCTTGTAATGTCTTTTGAACCTAAAGAAGAACATTCAGCTTAAAAGTAAACTAGTGAACATGATGTATTCTTAAGTTCCTGCACCGAGATCAATTTGTTTACCTGTAAATTTACATGACACTGATGATCAACATTTTCTTTCTCAGTCGAGCAGAAAAGAACTAGTGACAGATATTGAATCATTGAAGAAGAAGATTGCGGGAACTGAATAAATGCTCAAGATTGGGCACCATAGTCGTCGTACATTCATTCTCTTCATCGGTTTAAATTGTTTTTCTCTTGAATTCTTGTATAAGAGGCATGTTGTCTTGTAATGTAGTATAGGCTTTCAATGTATTCCTACAACTCTTGCTTTGTGCATCTTTGTCAATAAATTGTTTGCAATTCTTCACATAAATCAGAGTGGTATATCATTGCATTAATGATTTTTGTTTTTTGGGACATTGAAAAACAATGACTTGTATACCAAAATTAACCTCATCAAGCTACACTTCCACCTCTTTACTTTAATTATAATTAAGTAGTGAAAGATTGTATTGGATTAGACTTACTTCTATTTTAGTTATAAAAGAATTATAATATATACATATATATATATATATATATATATATATATATATTTGCTACCATTTAATCTTTCACAAATACAATATATTATTACAATTGGTAGGGGGAATAGGATTTTACCTGTACCTTTATAGTACTTTAATATGTGGTCGTTTTGATCTCAAATGTCAAATTATATCTCTAATTTTAAAAATAGAGAAGTAATTAATTTAATATTTGTTGGGTTATATCATTTTTAAAATTTAAAATAACTCAAAATGACTATTATATTTTGAAATGGAAAAAAATACTTTTTGGCCACTGTGGTTATAGTGATTTAACGAAATAGTCATTGTGTTTTTAAAATATTCAATTAGCCCACTGTACTTTTTAAAAATGTTCAATCAGGTCATTCCGTCCATTTTTTGTAACTGCCGTTAACAGATCAACAAGAGTTTCTTACATGTCTTTTTTGAAAAAAAAATAAAATACGTGGCATATGCTTAATTACATAGTATATCCTTATGTGGCAACAAATTTTTTTTTAATGAATTTCTTTATAATTTTTTCTTCTCAAACAAAAAAATAAAATAAAAAATCATTATGTAGCAAAAATAATAATTTAAATAATAATAAAATTAAAATAAATATTTTAATTCATTTTTTTAATTTTTCTTTTCCTTTTATTTTTTTTTCTTTCTTTAATAATTATTTTTATTTTAAAAATTAATTCCAAATAATATATCAAAATTTTTGTATACTGTTCATCTTCTCTCGTAAACCACGTAATGACCATTAGGACAAATCTCATTGTAAACCACCTGCCAAATCCCAATAAATATGCAGAAAAAACACATAATATCTAGATCGGAAAGTTATGAGACCAACCAGGACAAAATCCAAACCAGAGCCACCGCCCAATTCAATCTCACCACCGCCATGCAGGCCTCCATTTTCATTCTAAAAATCACCAAGAAACTAAGAAACTCAAAGAATCGAGCCTCCTAAAACTAGAGTATGTCGCCACCAAAAACCTAGATCTAGGTTTGAAGTCAAAATCTAATTACAATATGGGGACTGGTTGGAGAATTCGATTGTAGTTGATGTCCGAGACATTGAGCTCAAGGTGGCCATCATGGTGAGTGAAGCCGAATTTGTCGAAGGGGATGATAGGGCAATCGTTTGATCGGATCTTGGAGAACCGGATCTTCGCAAAGGTTAGAGAGAGATATGAGAAGAAGTCGGGAGGAGAGAGGAGGTGGGCATGATGTCGGATCTGAACCTACTCTGTTTTGCAATCTTCGACTTCTGATTCTCTTTGGCTTATCTTTTTTTATTTTTTTTTGTTTTTGTTTTTGTTTTTATTTTTGTTTTTATGTTTAGTTATTAAAAAGTTTTAATATTATTTGTATTATTTGGAATTAATTTTAAAAATAAAATTAATTATTAAAAAAGAAAGGAAAAGAAAAATTATATAGAAAATGAATTAAAATATTTATTTTAATTTTATTATTTTTATTATTTTTTGTCACGTAATTAATGATTTTTTATTTTTATTTTTTGTTGAAATTAATGTAATGTTGTAATTGATCTCATTGATACAAAAAAATTGATATATTATTTGTATTATTTGGAATTAATTTTAAAATAAAAATAATTATTAAAAGAAAAAAAAAAAGATAAAAGGAAAAGAAAAAATTATAAAGAAAATGAATTAAAATATTTATTTTAATTTTATTATTATTTTACCACATAATGATTTTTTTATTTTATTTTTTGGTTGAAAAGAAAAATTATAAAGAAAATCCATTAAAAATAAAAGAAAGGAGCTAATATGTATCTATTGCCACGTAATTACCATGTCATTTTTTATTTTATTTTTTAAAAGCCACGTAAGCAATCCTTGCTGATTTGTTAACGGCAGTTACAAAAAATGGACGGAATGACATGATTGAACATTTTAAAAAGATACGATGAAATTTAATTGAATATTTTAAAAAGACAAGTTATTATTTCGTTAAATCACTGTAACCACAGTGGCCAAAAAATATTTTTTACCATTTTGAAATAAGTAACTGGGAGACCCAAAATTTGGATCCTAATTAGGTAATGTTCAAACAATTTGGTATTATTATATTTATGCTGTCAAAATACTCCATCTATTTCAAAATATTAATACTATTATTAATTTTATGAAATTAATTTAAATTATTTTTTTAATTTTAGTTAATGCAGTGATCCCTATCCATTACACTTGCGACCTATCTTCTAATTTCTTCTGATATACCTGTATTCAATGTAATTGTTTATAAATCCTATTATTTCTTACTTTAAATTTATTTTAAATTTTTTGAGAAGAATTAATAATGATTTGTAATTTAGAATAAAACAATTGTGTAATTTATTTACAATAGAGAGGCCAGAAAGTTTACATTTTCAAATTTAACCCCGAACTGAGAACGAGGGAGTGTTTCATTTCTACAGAAAACTAAAACCCTACTCCTCGCCACCACTCCCACCTCTATCGCCGGCAAGTCACTTTCATATATTTCACTCCGTTTAAAATCTCAAAATGATGCGATTAACAGATTTCAAGAAACTGAAATCCCTAAATTCCTCAATCGAAACCCTAGGCCACCAATTCCTTCAACGTTGCTCCGTCAGCGGAACTCCAAAAGGAAAAGGAAAACTCAAAGCTGGCCAAACACTAAAAAGATCAAAAGTCTCCACAAAAAAGGGATTGATTATGGGGGACCCTGCCGCCAAATCCGGCGGTCCGAGAAGATCCGAATTCGAACAAATGGTTGATGACTGTCTGCGTTCATCGGCTCCGGTAAGAGTTCTAAAACCTAAGGAGAGAGAAAGGGAAGCTAAGAGAGAGAAAATGGGGCTCCTTAGCGAAGCCCGGAAGCTAGAGATTCAAAAGCTGAAGAAACAACAGAAAATGGATAATACACCTTCGATTATAGGAACTCCGGGTTTGGATTTGATTAGCTTGGGAATGGTGGATGCTGATAAGATTCCGAAATATGAATTGACTGTTGAGGATGGACGGAAGCTTGCAAAGGAGTATTCGAGGGTTTTGATGAGGAAGCATAGGGCGAGACAGGCTGCGGAGACGAATTTGTTGAAGTGCAAGAAAGAGGCTATTGAAGCGCTGCCGGAGAATTTGAAAGCTGCGGCCTTGGTGCCTGATTATTCTCCATTTCCGATTAATAGGCTTATGGCTACTTGGACGGCTCCGATTGAAGGGTATATGGACAAGATTAAGCAGGTTGCCGATAGTAGTGCTGTAAAGAGGAAGCTCAGATGATTAGAGGTTTGTGTTTCAAATTTTTTGTTCGATTGCAGTTCAAGTTTTAATTTTGTTGGGTTGAATAATATTTTTTATTTTGATGTATGATATATTATTTTTAAGGGCTAGAACAGAGTTAATATATTGAGTTTTTATACTATCAATTATCATTATAACTTGTGTATTGAAATTCTGACCAAAATCTATATTTATCTTCAATCATTAGTTTTACTATCTACTTGACAATCAGTTTCAATCATTGGGACCTTCTCATGACAATCAATTGGCAGGCTAACAGAAGTCTGAGTTTGAGTCTCTTTCATATTGTCTCTTTTGTCTTTCCTAATTGCACCATCAACCACTTCGATAGATTTTGTCTTGATTTTTCTCTTCTCTTCCTCCTTGCTCTTGTCTAGATGGATTGAAGATTGCTTATCCTCTTTATTATTTTGTTGCATAAATGATGACGGAGAAGACTTTGAACTTCCATTCAACAGCTCTTGTGATTTTCCTTTGTTAGCAGTAGGACTTGGAGACCTTGAACTGCCATTGTTATTCTTTCGTCTTGGCAGTGGATCAACTCTCAGACAAACAGGAGGCAACTTTGATTTCTTTGGAGGGGAAGATTGTGTTTTAGCACTGACGTCTGAAGGTCTCCTCTCTGCTTTGTCATCTTTGTGCTCAACAGGGATGACAGTGTCTTTTTTGTTGACATCTTTTAATATTGTTGTTTTATCACTTGGCTCCTCTCGCTTCACTGGAATCATCTCATTTTTACCCACCAGATTTAAACCAGCTTCAGTGTCAGAATTTTCTTCTAGTGCTTTGGGCTGGCTCTTCCTATCATCACTGTCAATAAGCTTCATTGGAGGAATCCTGAGAAAAAAGTTCCTCAGAGGATCTTTGATCACCGTTTATCTCCTTAGGTTCCACTTGCTCAGGTTTGTGAGGCATCCAAAATATAGGAAATGAATTTCTGCTCATGTCCTCATTTTGCTTATGTTGAGTTCTCTTCCCATCTCCACCTTGATTCAAGGATCCAGGGTTGTTCAAATCAATTGGTAACCATCGATTCAAAACACTTGGCTCCTTTCAAATGATTTTAAACTCCCGTTGGCTTTCTCATCACAATCGTATTTGTCCCCTTCTCTTGATTTCAGCCCATCTGTTATTTTACCCTCTTTATTCATCATGTAACCCCGTGGAATCCATACAATTGGATATGGTAAGTTTTTCAGCTGAGAAGGAACCAAAGAATTGCTTAATTTCTTTTCATAATCTGGATCTTGTTCCTCAATCTTCACATTTCTGTTTTCTTCCTGCTGGCATAAGTGGTTTGGACAACCACAGCAATGGCAATCTCTTGGACCATGTTTATCATATCCATACCGTGGGTTATCCGCTGAATAGTATGGAGAGGGAGTACTGTGAACAGGATAAGTTGCTGGGAATGCAGGATAACTTCCATGACTGTAAACCGATAGCGGTGGTGCAAAATGAGAATATGGAGGTCTGTATCCATGATAACCAGGATATTGGTTATAGTGACAGCAGGCATGACATTCCGCTGGATGTGGATAACCATGGCTTCCACCATAAGGCCAAGATTCATAATGTATAGGGTATCCAGCAGGATCCACCTTCATTTGAGGTGGAACAGCTTGAAAGCTAGGGCCATACTGAGGTGCGCAGAGCATTTGATTAGTATGCTGAGGCCTGAGGGTTGTAATAATCCATGAATCTGTAGCCAGGATACATCCTCAAAATTGGATTGAGATGCAGCAACCTGTCAAATTTTTTTCACCTGTGAAAAGACAGAGAGACCTATCATTACACAATTAAAAGATAATAAAGGAAATAAACTGACAAAAATAACAGAAAATGCTGGAGTAGATAGCAAAAAGAAGAGCGAGAAAGGCACAAAATTAGCTAAACAGCTTAAAAAATTTCCAGCTCATTTATACTTGTCAAAAGAATTAGTTACAATAAAGGACTTCCACCTCATTTGGTCAGTTACATCTTTGCTAGATTGTTTGGTATGTCTACTGCTAAAAGCAGCTTAGAAAGTCAATTGATTACGTAGCTTGATTATCATATGTCATAGCATAGTTCACTGATGTTATATTTTCTTAAGCTGTATCACCCTATCATAAACTTTTACCTTCCTATATCCTCATGGACCTCATCAACTTCCGTGTATCTGCTATTGCTTTATGTGGCCTATGAGACTTGCATCTTGTGTTTATACCTCTCCTATTCATGACTTGCATTAACCATAATAGAATCAGCTCTGTTCGTTGCATCCTCGTCCTACATCACTTGGTTGTTGGGGTTATTTACAATGAAATTACCGGTCAATGGGTCAAGCGGGTAGGCCTTTCAACTTGTGTCGTGCTTTTGCCTTTCTTAAGCTATCTCATGCATGCATGCAATTTTTTGGAATTTGGTTTCATAGACCTTTTACTTGGACAAATAGACGTTTTTCATGAATTGATTTTATCTTTGAATGCATTGATAAATGTTATGCTAATGCGGCTTAGTTGAATTTGTATGCTAATGCTAACCTTATGAACTCCCTCGTACTCACGCTGACCATAATCCTATCCTTCTACAAACTGATATCCCCTCTACTTTTTTCTTTTCTTTTTTGAAATAATGTGGCTTTCGCACTGTTGAATTTCTTTTCAGATCACTCCGGTGTTTTGAGTTCTCTTTCGCACTCTGTTGGATTTGGTTGTTGCCACTAAGATGCTGCAACCATTTGATGAATTGTTGGATTAAGACAATGTCTTTAGAGGGAAGAGTACGGAGATAAAGTGGCTCTCAGAACACCAACAAAAGAATTCAGTGGAGGGTTCAATTGAATGAATTATAATGTCTTTTCTCTCCTGTTTTGAGGACACATGGATAATAGAAGAGCCATGATTGAAGTTATCACCTGAATGGTTAATATATCATTGTTATATTTACTGTTGAATTCTTTATTTCCTATGAATGCTCAGTCAACAAACGGATAAAATAAAATTTTCTTATGAGAAGAAAATAAATGAAGATGAAGACAACCCCTTGTTCCCCCCAAATTTGGAAAGAAGTAGGGTAGGGTCATTTTATCTAAAATTGTCTTACTTTGGCGCTGATCTCTCCATGGAAATCTTGAAACTTAGGTGGTGTTTGATAAAACTATGTTAAGATCTAAATAGTTTAGAAATTTGAATAATATAGAGCATCTGTCCAGAATTGTGTCTGAATGAAAAAATGTTGTTTGATAATTAATTTTTTCAAAATGTCTGAATAGCAGTATTTTATCATTTTAACCCTCTGAACAGTTTAAGCAAAACTTGTTTGATAATCAGAAAGGTTTGAATAGTATTTTAAATACATGTTTATAATATTTTGATCACAATATGATGAAACAAAATGTATAGAATAAATAACCATGGCATAATTTTTATCCTTGCAACACATTCTCTCTGTTGTGCAAAAAAGTTCAGGTAATTATTATCTAACTAAAGCCACTCGAATGATTTCAATATGGAGATACACAATAATTTGACAAATTGTAACTACCTCAAGTAGATCTGTAAAGAATGTTGAGCAGATTCACATATCCAAAATCTCAATAAGTTACAAGCAAATCTTAATCATCAATTAGGTGTAAAATTAGGAATTCAAGTAACACAAATTTGAAAAGCTAAAGAAATTCTAAGATATAGTAATCCACATGATCATCAAAAACAAATAAACATTAGAGATGTTTGTCTCATACATAATCCAGTAAAATATTCTGCACTAATCACAGTTAAAAGCCTTCACGTTTAGATCATCCTACTGAAGATTCAGATCAAAGGTACTACTAACTGGCAGACAAAGCAAAAGCTAGAATCAACGCTATATCCATAGGGGTTCGATACCATTAAATAGCTCCAACACTCCTTCAAACTATCTTCCTAATATGCACAAAGTTATTCTAATGGTGAACGTGTTATATACAACATTGCATCA
The DNA here is from genome assembly GCA_020205615.1 of Panax quinquefolius. Classification (NCBI taxonomy): domain Eukaryota; kingdom Viridiplantae; phylum Streptophyta; class Magnoliopsida; order Apiales; family Araliaceae; genus Panax; species Panax quinquefolius. The sequence continues at coordinate 136,865,918 of CM035157.1, read as the reverse complement.
ACTGCCTCCCAGAACTCTCCTAAGATCAGATTTCTGTTCTGTTGAGAGCCTCGATGGAAATTTGATAAGTTCCCTCTTTTCCCAGGTTCTTTTGAGATGGGCATTCCTTCATTGGACATAACCTCCCCATGACCCGGATTCACAACATCTGTGATCGGGATCTTGATATCCCTTCCATCCAAGGTTGTCAATTTGATAGTTTTCCCAATAAGAGCATCCAGTAGGGAGATTCGCTTATGAAGGATTAAGTCATTTCCATGGTTATTTGTTCTAAGCCTCCTTTTTTGTTTTTGAGTTTCACTGGCTTGTTCAACACCTAAAGTACATAGATTATAAAAGATGTAAACAATAAAGAACAAACATTTAAATAGTTTGAATAATAAAGAACAAATTAGACTTTATAGACTACAACAAATATTTCAAGAAAATACAATCAATAAATATCTGAACCACTAATTTGTTTTAGACATCATTGTTGTGTTGAAACTCTGTGGAGATTTTCTGAGTTCCATAAAATCAAAGCCAGAAGAAAAACAAATTTACAGTGATCATCATAAAAAAGTTTGTAATTTGAAGCCTGAAACAAGCAGTAACTCAACTCACTTCAATCAAGTTACTAAACAGAATAATTAGGCAATTAATCATTAACAATTTCACACCAACCAGTACTATTTATGTCCTTAATTAGAAAATAATTGTAGGATATCATAAAGAAAAACAACCCAGATAAATTAACAGTGTGTGTTTAATAATCCATAACAAAACTCCTAATAAAGAAAATTCCAAAAACCCACATCAAATTTCACACAAAAGATCTCAAGAAAAATGAAAAAAAATTAAAATTAAAACCATTAATTTGCTATGATAAAAAATAGAGGTAATTGGTTGAGATGAAGCAGGCAACCTGAATAATCCACAGATTACATCAATTAAGCAAACAAAAGACTAAGGGTGTAAACGAGTCGAACCGTAGCGAACAGAGAGCTACTCGAATTCGACTCGAAATGATAAATTCGTACTTGAATTCGGCTCGAATTCGAATTATATTTGAAAATTTCTACTCAGATTCGACTCGACTCGAATATTTAGTACTCGAATTCGATCCGACTCGACTCGAATATTTATTCAAACTACTCGCGAGCTTCAAATTCAAGCTCAAATTCGAGTCTCCACATAATAACTAGTTTTATAATAAATATAATTATAAATTGAATTTGTTATTTTACTTAAAAATGAGAAAATATATTTAGTATTACACTTTACAAATATAAAATCACAATTAAAATTAAAAACAAAACAAAATAATAACTAATTATCCTAATTTGATTTGAATTTGTATATATTATAAGAGAATGTATCGAACATCTAATCGAATATGTATTAACCGAGTATGTATCGAATCACAATCAAAAATTCGAGTAGTTTGAATCTTAAAAGAGTCGAGAATAACTTTGCTCAGATTCTACTCATATTTTTATTCAAACTATTTTTAATGCTCAGATTTAGATCATATTATTAACGAATCCGAGTCTCGCTCGTATTTTTTCGAGTCAAGCCTGAATCGAACCCGAACTGTGTTGGCTCGTTTACAGCTTTACAAAAGACCCATGAGGGTCCCTACTAAGCTTGAAGAGAGAGAATTGAGCACTGAACAAAGTTACACTTTGGAGGTCAGAGAGAGAGGGAGAACTGAAAAGTGCGGGGAAAGGGAGATGCTAGAGGGAAAACAGGATTTGGCAGTGTCAAAGAAATCACAAAACAAGAAATTTTAGATTCAAAGAAATTGCACCTGTAACTTTAACAAGAACAATGCTCATTTAATTGACCAGCGGAAGGAGCGAAGGAGAAGAGCAGCAGACAGGAGCGGTGGATCGAAGTGTAGAAAACGGGAGAGATCAATAGGGTTCAGATTGTATTGTGGACAAAAGTGGGATTCTATAATATAGCTGAGATTATTTGTCCCAAAAAACCTAAACTCCGTAAGAGAAGGCTCTAAATGGTTTAAAATTATTTTTGAATCTTACCGATTAAGAGACTAAATTTTTACCAAACAAGTTTTGCCTTTAACGAGTATTATCACATTGAAAATTGAAGGGTACAGCCTAGCTACAAGCTTTATAGTATTTCACTAGCATGAAAATGTTAAAAGATAAGAAAGATCCTATTGAAAATAATGTACTAAAGATGCAAAAAAGATAACATGCTTTCCAGATTTAACCGATTTGGAATTTGCAAAAACAAGTCGAGCAAAAACATCTTACTTACATAAAAGCCTGAAAATTTTGTGGACTTGATGCCTCATAATGTATATGTATTCAATTCATATTGGTAAACATCATTGTGCATTTCTAGTCCAACAACCAACATTCAAAAAAATAAATAAAATTAGGTAATCCGGTCAATCCACTGAATAGAAGCTAAATTTGCAGGCACAAAGTATACAACCTGAGAAGCAAAATCGACATGAACTTTCATGTTTTCTTCTGTCATTTTTTGGCAATACATAAATTGAAAGTATGAAACTTGCACAATCCAAGCAAAAAGAAAACCAAGTCGCAACATATTTCTCAAACGGTTCTTCTCTAACAGTGGAGCACATACGACATAAGACTGCCATATTTTTCAAGGACTTGAAAGTTCAGTCATGGGGCAATTTTTGCCTACAGCAAGAACTAGAGTTTATTCAAATACATAGTTACATATATACACAAGAGTAAATGCTAACAAACACCAATGTGCTGGCCATATAACTGTGCCTTCATCAAAGCAATAGCAGATTCAAACGAGAAGAATTCTCTGTTTTGAGATAAAGGGATGTTAAAGTAAATAATTCATCAAAAAGACGGCTTTTAACAACAATAATTTTGTAATATACTAATATATCCACCAAAATACATATTCCCACTTTAAACGATCTACAAGTATGCAACATATTCCTTTCCCAAAAACTTTAAACTATTTAACTGTTGCCATCCAAATTGTAACCAATAAAGAGTGGCATTCAAAAGATTTGGGATACTATGCTGATGATAGTCCTATACTAACAGTTACCACCACTCTCCCAAATGGTACCATTGAATGAACTGACAACACAGTGTGTATACTAAGGTATTATGCCACTTCGAAAGTCACTACATTAAAGATGATCATATATACAAATGCCCCAAGTACTAATTCATGTTAAGAGAACACTACAAGAAGCAACTGATAATTTACAATTGCCTAATTTCACAACCATACACTAAATGTTACTGCAAGCAGTGTTCATATACTCAGACATAAGTACCGATATGTATGTGAAACCAACTACTAAGCATTCCCCCCCCAACCCCAACCCCAACCCCAACACTGATATCTAGTGTGGATGTAAGTACCATAAACGAATTACAATACACAATCAATTCAACATTCGCATACAAATTATTTCCTTAGATATAAAACCATAATCAGATTGGCTAACCATAGCTAGAAGCAATTTCCTTCAAGAAACTTTCATACAAGGAAAAAACAAATCAAAACCAATCAAATGTAACTTGAAATAAAAATTGTAAATTTAATGGAATAATAGTGAACTACAATTCAATGAAGTGTTCTAGAATAAGTATTGATTGACAAGACTGATTATTTCTACACAATAATTAAAAAATAGTTTAGCTATTATTATATCAAATTTAACCAAAAGTATATTATGACAATGGAAAGCACTTCATGTAAAGCTAAAATTACAACACAATTAAACCCCAAACAGAAACATACCCAAATAAAACAAGAAAATATAAAACTTCACCAACAATTGGACTGATTATTTTTATCAATATAACAAATTAACTTCAATAGAATCTGACAAATTATTGGATCATATTGCATAAAAAACATAACTTTCAACTGTTATACAGATAAATATCCCCGCACAAACATTACATAGTAACATCTGTATCAATCTACTATTAAAACATAATTATACCTCCAAAAATAAAAACACCAGAGCGAGAGAAATTGAAAAAAAACCTAGATTTTATCAATATCTTCATCCTCAAACTCAATATAATCATCTCCGGCATTCTCATCCTCCTCATCAATTCCACCGGCGATACCTTCATTAAGCCTCGTGTTCTCCGGCAACTCCCCGTACGCCTTCAGCAGTCTCGCCTCGTCCGGCATGTACTTGAGGATGACGTCAGCCTTATCGTCTTGGTAATCGCGAAGTCCGACGAGGATGATGTCGCCGGCGGCGATCCAGACCTTTTTGTGCATCTTTCCACGGATGTGACAGAGCCTCTTGGTGCCGTCGATACACATGGCTTCGCACCGGCCGTTTCCCAGCATACGCATCACCTGAGCGTATTCTTGGCCGTCTTCTTTGAAGACGAGCTCGCGCTTCTCGTCGTCGGCTTCGTTCTTACCCCTCTTGCGATTCTTCCCTCCCTTTCCCTTGTTCTTCGGCATGGTAGTTTCGAAACCCTAGATGGGACGGTTGTGGTTTGATTTGGATTTTGAGCTGATAATTGAAACCCTAATTGGAGAGACTTCTGCTTCGCTTATCGGATATATATAGATATATGTGTGTGTTTTTAAAAGTCCTGTTCGTTCTTTGTAAGTCGGTTTTAACAAGTCCTGTTGTTTCTTTGAAAGCTAGCGTTGAAGTTCCGCAAGTTTGAGGGATTTTATTTTTGTTGGACGATTGTACCCTTATTATTTTCTGTGATAGTGCGAGTTCATCCTTATTAGTGCGGCTAACGGGCCGAGCTACCGAGGACAAAAATAAATTGAAATTATTCAATTATTTGGCGTATGAGTATCAAATTTCCTAAACTTTTGAAGTAATTCATTTTTTTTAATGTTAATTTATCCTAGGAAGTAGACTAGGGGATCAGTATGATGTTGGGGTTTTTGGAACCCTCAACCTCTATTTGTACTCATTTTAAATTTAGTTTATTTTTAAATAAAATTCACATTAATAATTATTCATTTATAATGCCAAAATCTTCAACTCTAGAGTAGACAATGAATAGGGGGATGTACTAAAAGGCTACATAGTTCCTATCAACATGTTATTACATCCTATGTTTGTCATTTCTCAAACTCTTCCGTCTCCTTAATAATCCAGATTAAAGCTGATTAAGGAAAAGCCTAAATAAACAGCAGCCTATTTCATAACCAACTTGTAAGAAACTACATTTACCTGCTTTAAAAGGGTATGTTACTTTACAAGAAGGACAAATTAGACAAATGTTTTACTAGACTAGAAAGGCACAGGATAAAGGATCAGATGAGGATAATGCAACCATGATTATGGGGACTGCAACTCCATTAAGGAAGCTAAAAACATGCAATATCCACAATTATTTCCTCTATATATTCATCAGCCAGACGGAAATAATAGGAAAACTCATAAATTAATTTACACTTTGCCTTTAATCTATCTATTGCAAATCATAAGTTAGCACGTAAATGCAACACTCCAAAAATCTTACAACAGGTTCACTTGAAATAACAGTGGAATACCTCAGAAAGTTTGTTTGTTTGTTTTGTTCAAGTCGAGGTACAGAAGGTTAGGGGGGTCAAGCAAACAAGAAAAATGAACAGGGCAACAATGAGACAACTAAAGAATTGTCACTGCCGGATCGTAAGCTCAGCTCTGAGATGCAGTATGCCATTGATGAAGTAATGACTGTCATCAGCCAAGAAAGATGTCCATGGTATACCAAATAAGTTGCGGTACCCCACTGCCTTGCCTCCGGTGAAAGTGTAGTTGCCCTTGTATTTGCTGCTATACTCCTCTGATGGCTTAGACCTTGCTGCAAATTCATAGTCAACTGCAAAAGTCACAGACCCTTTTTCCTGCATCCCCAAGAACAGCCCGAAGCAATGGAAAGAGCTCTGTTGATCCATGTTGCAATGTGCAGACAGGAAGAAACCTTGTCCACCCAAGTGGAATGCTTGTGAATAAACCCTCCCAGATGGGAACAAATTTGCACACTCCTCACGCTTCAGATCTAAGTAGACCACACACTGCTGCCTTGGAAGTTCAAACTCAATCACCTTAACAGGCCGATACTTGTAGGCTCGCTCCACAAAACGGCGGTTTACAGAGGGAGATTCTTCTGCAGCCAGGCTCCGCTGCCGATGTGGGGCCTCAGCCTTGAAGAAGAGGGCCTCAAGCACTACCTTTGATGCGAGCTCGTGATCAAAGTCATTGCATGTTAAAACCTTTTTAAGCTTCCGGCAAGTCATGTAAGGGAAACGGATGAAGCGGCCTAGTCGTGAACCCAAAATTTCTCGCCGCTCCTCCAGTTTTGGATACTGAGCCCTAGACCATTTCAGCACAAAATCATATACTGCATCCTCAGATGCCACCTGGAGATCATCACTTGACAATATTGCTTCAATCCCAGTAAGAGGCAAGCTAAAAACTTCATCTTGAAACCTGGACAAGTAGGTAATACCTTATTAATAACCATAACCATGTTTAGCTGGTACAGACGGTCAATAAACAACATCATCCACAATATAAAGCCAAAGGTAGCTGAAGCTCAACTGTGCCTTTTCGTTTTGATCAACAATGGCAAACAAATTTTGATGACGGCTAAAATCTTTAGCATTTGTGCCAAGGAACAGAGCTAAATACAATCTAGTAAAATATGACTAAACTGCAAAACTCTACCTCAACTTTGTCAAAATGTGCTAGATTTGGTCATCAGTTTGCATATTTAGCAAAACAATCCCTTGTGATGCATTTAGTAGTGCAAAGCTGTCCTAAATGGGACAATTTTGCACTACTAAATATACCAAAAGAGACTGTTTTGCTAAATATGCAAATTGAGGACCAAACCTTGACATTTTGACAAACTCAAGACAGTTTTGCATTTTAGTCGGTGAAGAATGGTGGGAAATACTCTCATGGAGAGTATCTTAAAGAAGGATTGAAGAACTTTATGTTTCATACAATTGAGAGGGAGAGTAGAAACAATAAGAACTACAGAGACACATTTCTAAAGATAATACAACCTAAATCTACTTCTAGTGTCTTTTACCATTATTCTTTAAAAATTATGCAAAGCCTTACAAAATATATGTTTCATTAACAATTCAGAGGGCGAGTAGAAACAATAAGAACTACAGACACATTTCTAAAGATAATACAGCCTAAATCTTCTTCTAGTGTCTTTTACCAGATTCTTTAAAAATTATGCAAAGCCTTGCAAAATATATTAATGTCTCAGGAAAAGAAAAAAAAGAATAAAAGACAAAAAAAATAGAAGTTCAGTTGGCAACTGAACGAAATAATAATACCAGGGAAAAATAAAATAACACCTGTAGGCCAAAAAGAACAGGTCAAATGTCAAGATAGACAAGTGTGTTAACATGTGTAAATTCTAGATACTAAAAAGGAACTTACTTGGTTATGTCTTTGTAACGTACAGCCAGGAACTGCTTTGCTGCATCTGTTAATGGCTGAACTGCATCAGCCATTAGGACACTAGAAGGAAGCTCAAGGTATAACAATGCAGATTCAGGTGTCATGGGCAAATTCCGCAACAGGCGGCTACAACACCTCATGCACGAAGCAACCTCAAATTTGTCAGCAGCCATCAGCACATCCAGTAAAGAAGGGGCAGTAGTAACTGTTAAGGTGTTGCTATACATAAAATTCAGGAGCTCCATAAGAGCAGCTTCCTCTGTTCCATTGGGAAAAAAAAGAAAGAAAAGAGGTTATGAGATACTTTTTAGATGACAGTGTTCACTTAGAAATACAACTGATTCACTGGATAAGATGACTTGGTGATTCAATTTAGACCTAGAATGTCTGCAATGACCAGAAACAAACTCATCTAACAAGTCTTGTACCCTTGGTATGACTTTTGATAACAAAGTTCACAGACCGGTCACCATAGAATGCGTTGGTGATACAATTATGACCTGGAATGTGTTCAATTATCACCTCAAACATACTCATTTAGTACAAGTCTAGTTTCTGTTTAGCATAACATGCAATTGATTCCAAGAGACCAGTCCCAACCCTCCTTAAAAATGAGAAAGAATCCTTCAAACGGAAAATATAAGTTGCGCTACTAAAATATAAGAAATGTTAGACAATAAACCATACCAGAAGCATTGATTCGTAGAGTTACATGTCGCTGCTCTGACTCCCTCATCCCATTTGAGAACAGCTACAAATGTTAAACAGATAGAAAACCATCAATCACGATTCTAAAATGCCTACTAAGAAAATTAACATGAACTTCGAAAAATATAAATAAATTTAACATGTGATGAAATTTACTTTGTAGAAAAATGGACTTTTTGCTGCTAAAATTGGAGAGCTAATATGCAGAGTTTTAACTCTCAAAACTGTAGAACACTCCATGCTCCAATTGGAATCATTGCTATCTGCAGCTTCATCTCCTACAAAAGTAAGAATGCAGCCAACCTATATGAGAAAGACGGTGAGAATTTCTTCCTACAAGCAGATACAGTAAGAGGGTTAGGTAACGTTGTGTATTGTTTACTACACACAGAGTAGAAGGATCTAATCCAAATCTGATCCAGACAATTTTGCAAATAGACAATCCTCACGTCTAGAAAGTAACAAAGATGACTACTATCCCGAAAAAAGAAAAAGAAAAAAGTAAGGCAGATGACAGGAACTCTTATTCCGCATAATATACACTTAAATATTGTGTTCTAGAGAAGAATGAAACCCCTACGAAATTCCTATCACTAGTCATAAATGTTCAGTAAATAAAAATTGTATACCTGTTACACAAAGCACAATAATTAACCATCAACTTAAAGGTCTCTAAATGAAAAATATTCCACTTAAACACACTGCAAGATTACAGCCTGCTCTAATAAAAAAAATTGTTTTATCCTGTTCTCTTTTGCACTGTTTTGTTTTCATGGTTATACAAAACTTCTACCCCATTCTAGGATATCCAAGCTAAAAAACATTACAACAAGGATATTCTTATTTAGCTAAAAAGAGAATGCATGGATATTCTTATTTAGCTGAAAAGAGAATGCATGGATATTCTTATTTAGCTAAAAGAAGATGTGCAGATATTCCAACAAAGCGTAACTTAAAAAGTTGGATACGAATAGTGATTTGGTTTTTCTTGTACCCCTTGTTTTTTCCATGTATTCCTTGGAGAGTAAGAGAGAATAATAAATGAATAAACAGAGCATAAAATTGGGACTAATAATACATAAAATACGAAACAAAATATTACAATTCTACTTGATTTTTTTCCAAGACCTGAATTCGTTTCTTCAATCATTGCAATTGCTTCCTCATCTTCATTTTCACAGCCAAAACCATCTTCAGTATCAGGTTGGTTGCAATTCACTACCTGCTCCTCTTGGCATACAGTGATGTCAACAGCTGTGAATAATAATTGCACGTTAGCATCCATAGACCCCTATTGTTTAGAATTTATAATTAGTACCCAAAGTATGCAAGTTATTGCAACAAGGGAAGCTTTCATCGGAAAACATCCTGAAATAAATAAATTAAGTATTCTGATCTACAATCAGACATGAAACAATTTAGGTAACTACAGTAAAGCATGTTCAAATCATAAACAAAATATTTCAATGCACAACCTTATCTATAATAACACATAAAATAGTTAAGGACTATCTCTGAGTAACGTAGAGTCTAATCACTGAAACAAAATATACAATCAACTGATCAAGTTGAGAGCGAGTAAGGTTGCTTCAAAAGCTCATTGTTTGAATTATCTCAATATAACCTCAGCTAAAGCCTTCACCATCATGCAATTCTTGACAATATGACTATGTTGCACCTAGGAATCTATGTTAAATATAGTAGCACCAAATTACCCTCGCCCCATATTGCTGCTACTGATTAATTTTCCAAAAGTTGCCTTTCCACTTTTACACTTTCATATGAAATTCATTTTCAGCCTAAACACTGAGCTGAGTTGAGTTGAAATTAGTTTCAGAAGTCCCAAATTATAATAAACCACATTTCAAAGTTTTTATTTTTTTGCTTCCAATATATTTCCTTATCAGCTAAACTGGCTTATTAGCATACACATCAAGGCTGGAGATATTACCAGAGCTCATGTTGTAATTTCCAACGCAAATATTTCATCGTAGTATTTCTATATGCTTAAAGACTGCACCTTCCTAAATCATAACATGATGCTAATAACGTTCATAATATTTAATCCAAACATATACGTGTATATAATTACTGAATATAAAACAACTAACCATTTTCTTTCTTAATATCTTCCTTCCTGCGCTTCCGATGTCTGGCCCAATCGGCGACACTCTGACAACCTTCCCCATCGGAGCGGGTCTCAAGCTCGTCGGCGATAATCTCAATCTGAAGAGTCCGGTCGGAGAAGTTACTATCGTTGAAGGCGAATCCAAAATCACCGTCACGGCCACCGTCCGACAAGAAATCGGAGTCCATCACCGCCGTTCGAGGATCAAACAGATCCAAACTCGAATCCCTCATTTCTCTCTATCTGTCGCTACAAAGAACCGAGAACTATAAAACCCTAGAAATGGGGTCAAACTGTGTGGCTTTATCTAATGGAGAGAATAATTCATTTGGATTGGAGCGTCCGGACAGGATTTAAATAGAAAGGAGGAGAGAGAAAATAATTTAACTACGTTTACATTTTTAGTTAATTTAAGAATAATGCTACATACACGATGTTTGATCATAGCAACTCAAAAATAGTCAAATATTATCGTCCTATTTAAAAATTAACTTAAAAATTCATATTCGCTATTCATAATAGTAATAGATGATTCGTTATTAATAACAATTTTGTTAATATTAGCGGATAATATCGTTAATTATTAAATTGTAACAAACGTGAATTTTTAATTATAATTTCGACTATTAATTCAACTCTTTATTTTTTATTCATTATCCTATATATATATATATAAATATATATTATGCATATGCTTATATTGACGTCAAAATCTTTCTATATATAGCAAAAGTGCAAAATTACTTTCTTTATTTTTGTCTATTTCTTTTATGAATTTTTATATTAGCTAAATTATAAAATGGACATGTCCATGTATGGTTAATGAAAAAATAGTTGATGATTCAAAATGATAATTTTAAGTTCCATCTAACATTAGTTATCCATCCAACTTGTAATATTAAATTTTCTTTTAGAAATATGAATTTGATAGAAATAGTATTGCTTTGTTTAAAATTTCTTTTAAATGTGATTACATTGATATTCAAATTAGTTTAAATAAATTGAGGTTTGCTAGGCAACTCGTATTTGATTAATATGAAAATGAGTCTAGTCGAGTTTAAAAAGAGTTTTGATTTGGTAGTTAAGCTCGACTTGAGTAATAATAAAAAAGTAATTTATAAATTTGAGCTTAATACAACTATATTAAGTCAAATTTTAAATGAAACTTGTTAGGCTAAATACAATTAAGCCAACAATTTACCATGGGTTTACTGAGTTTCATTCACTAACACACTCGAGTCAAACAGGTTTTTAGATACGTTTAATCTAGTTTAACGGTGTCCCATTCAAACATATTTACATTCTTAATCTAAAAAAAGATAATAAAAAAAATAAATAAGTTCACTATTTGACCTTATTTTATCTTTTGGCTAAACTAATTAATTAAAACATTCATAGGTTAGTTAGATATCCAAGAAATAGTCGTATTCATGCAACTTATACACCATATAAAATCCTAATGACAATACAAAGATGGTCAACAATTGGCTACAATTTTGTCAATGATTGGCTGCTAGATTGATAATTTTATTACTTTTGCAACCAACATAAACATTTTTAAATAAAATAATAAATTATGATTTGACCACCAAGTTAGAATTGGTCAGCCACCATGGAGGTTAAAAGAAATTGCAAAATTAAAGTCAATAGAAAATAGTAGCAGTTAGTTTCAAATTATATTAAACAAGTGCTTGGTGCAAACAGACCAAATCATATCCTCCCCACTTACAATTCAAATATGGCACCCTAAAACTAAAAAGACAAAAAAAATACAAGGAAATTCTTTTTTTGTTAGACATGAAGGGAAGAAAGGTATACGCATAAATCACTTCCTCCGTAGTTTTTTTGTGGTTGATATGTAAGAACAAGGAATAATCTCCTTACCGTCTACTCTTCCTTTCATTGTCTTTCTATTTGCTTTTCATATGGCAGCAGATGTTTAAACGATATCCAAAAGAAGTACCTTTATGGTTGCTAGCACTTGCGATTTGGTACTTTCAGGCAGGCTCGTAAAGACCCAACATGTGCCCATCAACACACCGCATGGCTGCAACCTGCCAAATACCACCAAATAATATGAGAAATCCTCAGACTTGCGAAATACTAGCATAATAATATGTAAACATGAGTATATGTTTTGTACATTTTCTAAAATCAGATACTTGTTTAAACTTTAAACCGGAAGTCTTGTTGTTCTAAGAACATTCACAGGTAAATCAGCTAAAGAGTAAAGCAGAAAAAGAAACCCACTATTGAAAGTGGTAGAGTTTGATGTGGCAACTTCTAGAATTGCTCAAAATGAATTATAAAAAGATAAATTATACACATGCATGAATTGCATCTATACCTTTCCATGGATCTCGTATTTGATAGGACCATCCAGCTCTGCACCTAAAGCCATTAGTTTTGTTATTGTATGGTTAATGTCCGGGACTGTAAAGGATAAGAGTGATGAATATTCCTTCTGCACGAGCTTATCCCTGTAATTCGGCAATATTTATTTACTGATAGTAAAATACAGGAACATTTTTCAGTTAAATTGATAGTAGGGGAGAAAGCCAAGAATTCACTTCCAAGTATGAGTAAAATGCTAACATATGATTTCTATGCCAAACTTGGAACACTACCATTTAGTATTATGAATGAAACGTCAAGTATTTTTAACAAGCTTCATAAGATATTTCTCGTTAACCGGCTTCTACTTCTTGAAGCAAAATCTTTGGGACAACAAGGCTGATTTACTAAGAACATTCCAGAAGTATGCGTCCATCCAAGTGTGGGATTGCACTCTCCTATTTCTTAAAAACATATGGAAACCACCGTCATACTTACTTATAGAACAATAATTTAGACACCGGGAACGATATTGCACTATAAGCCTCGCAAGGATACAATGGCAATGCCTCTTTTCAATACTCCATACATTTTTCAAAGCACAACCACCTCTGTCAATGAGTACAAGTAATAATGATCCCCTTAACAACTTTCCAGCCTGTATGTTATGAGACTGAATGATTTTCATAAGAACATTCAACAACAAACAATCTCTACATTGATGATAAAAATATTCTTGTTATGGATCGTAGAAATTCCATGACTACCTTCATCCAGATTCTAAAACTCCTTTAAACAAGCAATCATCCCATATACTCCCATTGTTCCACAAAAGAGTCCCATTTGCAAATTTTTTGGTTCCACAAAAAAGGGTACTATTTCAGTTGATTGTAGTATAAAGTGACACAATGTCCTCAACCTTACTATCGCAATTTCATCATCATGCCACTACTACTAATCCAACACCAACTAGTTTTAGGGATAAATATGTAATGAAAATATATTCTTAATAATTGAAAAAATTTCAAGTGGGACTCTTTTTGTGAAACTGAGGTATTGGAGGGAGTATTATTGATCTCTGAAACCTAAATTCACATATCTTCCAAATTCACACACAATAGTCTGCAAGGAGTGAGAAAAAGACCACTAATTACCAGTACCAGAACCAGCACCTGCACCTCAACATAACCAACTAAAAGAAAAACAGTAATACCAATCAAGCAGATTCACTAGCCTGAGCAACTACCATATTGTATAAATAAATAAATAAAAAGATGGAAGCTTTAAGCTACCCAAATAAAATCAAAATCACTGTTACCATTGGTTATTAAGCCCTTGAAATGCACAACTATAGGCCCCCATTTGAGGCACAAGAAAATAGTTGAAATTAAAATGCCTAATTACTCATAAAACCAATTCGAAAATAAAATTACATACTGGGTACTAGTTATACCAACAGATTATGTTGGTGGGAAGATTTTAGTCCATAATTAGAAAGGATAGTGAGAATTACTGTCGATCAAGCATTAATCTTTTACTTTACCAAATTCGAAACTAAAATAACAATCATTTCCAACAAATTCTACCATTACTAAATAATTAGTAAAAACAAAAAAAATTAGAAGAAATGTTAATTGGGTATGGAAAGAGTTAAAGAATGAGCAAAACCCACCTGGGGGAGTGCAAGAGAGCGAGCTTGAGAGGGCCGGATTGGAGTTCAGCCCAACGGAGAGTGCAAACATTTATGCTGAAATCCAAACCCTCGGAGTAGAATTTGGCGGCTTTGGGCACGTCTTTGTGCAGTTGCAGGATCCACCTGAATGATGGTGATGCCATTTCTTCTTCTTCTTCTTCTTCTTCCTCACATTTCTCTCTCCTCGAAAGTGGACGGCGTATTTACTGGTTTATCCGTACGACGTCGTTCTTGCTGCGGGGACCTGTTTGACGTCGTTCATCAATAATACATCGAAAAAGATTTGTTTGTTTGTGGTTGCATTTCAAACGTATATACATAACAATAATTCTACGGCGACATTGGTTTGGGGACCGGGTTTGCGACCGGCTGATGTGGCTGTGCCACATGAAAGAGAGAGAAAAAAATTTAGCTTACTCATCACCAAACCTTTTCTCTCTAATAAACACTCTAACACACCGAATAAACACTCTAGTAAAAACTTCTCTCTCTCAAACACCGGAACAAACATTCTCTCTCTCGTAATTCCCTGATGCTCTCTATCATGCTTCCTGATGCCATGTTGTCTTTCTACAAAAATAACAAATAAACAAAAATCTCTAACTGCAAAAATAATATCAGCTTATCAGCAAATGAAGATTCATAAGCAAATGAAGAATGCCTATTAATTTCATAAAGCAAATGTTAAGGTATTCCTGTTCATTCAAAGACTTGACTGAAATTAGGAGGTTATCTCATCATGCCCAAAGGCATTCAAAGTGTTACTGAATGAACCAACCAAATAAGCTAAACCACTGGTTTGTCACATGCAGATAAATAGATAGATAGTTAGTACTTTTGTTTTGTTATGGAATGAGTAAATATCACTGAAACTGATGCTAGCCATATCTATTCTTATAATCCAACATTCCCAATATATAACAGTAGATTTTTCAAGTCCAGCCAGTTACCTCAGTTTCAAGTCCAGCCAGTTACACTCCTAACATCCGAGTGTAGTGTTTGCACAATGTTAAGTCGAGCATAGCAACATTTTTAGATTTTGAAAGAAAAAATGAAATAGAAAGTTTACAACTTTAAACTTAATTACCGAGTGCAGAAGCTATATACCCAATAAAGGATGATTGACTTCACTAAAAATTTATAACACCACTGACTTCATTTTTTCTTTCAAAATCTAAAAATGCTGCTTTTGTCCTTCACTTTAATACTACTACATATATAATATGCTCCACATGAATCTACAAACAAATCATTAATACTGTTATAGTGCACAACATCTTTGCAATGCTAAAATTTGAGGAAAATTAGTTTTAAAGCACTTGAACATCTTTGAGACAATTTATCAAACACCACAAGTGCACAACTTAATGCGAGGAACGTAGAGAGAGTGAGTTATGCAAAGTGAGTTTGTGAAAATCTGAAAATCACGCCTCTCATCTAGTTCCATAACAAAAGGTACACCAAAAACAAGAATTTCCACAAATTTACAAGCGGAAAGAATCTATCACACCCGGATTTTCTAAATCTAATTTTTTTAGGGTTTTGGGAATTTGGTATTCTAAATCTGGGGAGACAAGGTAAATCTGAGAGACTAATAGTATGCATACCTTAAATAAAGGCTGCTAGAAGAGAGAAGGAAGGGAGCAGCGGCAGAGGCGAAGCACTGGAGCAGTGAAGCAGCGTTTGGCAAAGAGAGAAGAGAAGGACGTGTTTGCAAAGAGAGAAGGCGTGATATGGCTCTCAGACAAAGTTTTTTTTTTTTTTTTTTTTAATCATATATCCATAGCTGATGTGGCTGTGCCACATCAGCCGGTCGCCAAACATGTCACAAAACCCCGGTCGCCCCAGACTTATTGGTATACATATACATAATACATATGAGTAATTTTAGGGGGACATTTTTGTGTGGACATTCTAGCAACATTTTTTTATTTATTTTTTTTTTGGTTTTTTTTTTTATAATACCTCTTAAAAAATGTATAGTATTTATTTTAACTGAAATTTTTATAAAAAATAGTGTTTTAGGTATAAATTGGATACATACAAGAAACAGGGTTGTACAAACAGTTATGTATCTAAATTATACTTAAAACACTAATTTTTATAAAAATTTCAATTGAAATAAATATTATACATTTTTTAAAAGGTACTACAAAAAAAAAACCAAAAAAAAAAATAAAAAAAAATCGCTAGAATGTCCCCAAAAAAATGTCTCCCTAGAATTTCTGAATACATATTTGACTCAAGGCTATTGGGAGGTGTTACTACGGCCCAACTAGAAAATGCCCCGATAACAATAAAGGCCCAAAATTTTGAAACTCTCTCTACACATGGGGAACTCTTAATATGGTCAGGGCTTTAAACCCCAACTTCAATTGGTTATGTGTTGCCTAGTTGGATGACTAGCCCACTTACAATATTTTTTTTAGGAACAATTATATATTCTAGTACATTTTTAAAAATAATTACATCAATAGTGCACTCATATAATATTTATATAACTAATACACTTTTATATTTATTTACATATTCTAGTGTAATTAGGATTCCTTAATTTAAGGAATTATAATTCAATTAGAATTCCTTAATTTAAGGATTCCACTTCCCGTTGGCATGTGATTTACTAGCACCTTTCCATCTGTTAAATTCAGGAGTATATACCTCAGCACAAGACAGAGACTCACCATCCATCCCATAGCCACCAACTGCAATAAATCATTCCATTAACTTCTCAGACAAGCAAAATCAGATGAAAGCAACGCTCACGTTGGCTAATTTGCTCAAATTGCAATTGAAAATGGCGTGGCTTGTAGAATCATGGTGATGGATCGACATGGGGAGAGAAATCGGATCCACGACCAACGGCTTGAATAAATTGACCATGTGGAGAAGTTTCGGTCCGGGCGCCGAGACGAAATGGAGGATCGAGCCCATTTTGAGGCGATGAGGTGGGGTGGGGTTGAAAGCGGTGTTGGTCGTCGCCGGTTAGTGTTAGTATAAAGATATTGCCACGCTTTTAAAAAATAAAATTATTTTGAATGTGGTGCAGTTGGTAGCCAAACTTTGATACAAAGGTAACCATGTTAGTTTTTGTGGGTAACCAAATATTCATAAAAAAAAGGTTACCTTAGTATAAAGGTTTGGTTACCTTGGTATAAATATTTGGGTACCTTGGTACGAAGGTTTGGTTATCAATATTACATTACACATCACTCTATTATCTCTTTTTCCTATGCAGTGTTCTATTTTTTATTTACCTTCATGAAATTGGTTGCCAAACTTTTAGACCAAAGAAATAAATTCGTACTACATCTGTGAAGGTAGATTTGGTTACCTTGGTATAAAGGTTTGGTTAACTTGGTATAAATGTTTGGTTACCTTGGTACGAAAGTTTAGTTATCAATATTATATTTCACATCAGTCTCTTATCTTTCTCTTCCCTATGCAGTGTTCTATTTTTTATTGGTTACCTTGGTATAAACGTGGACACGGTTGTAGTAGAAGGTACTAGAGGAGGAAGAGAGAGAAAATGATAATGGATGTCCACTGTCAACTGTTATTATTTTGATTTTAGTTTTGTTGTTAGATCCCAAATGTTTGAATTTGAATTTGAAATTATGGCAGTTATTTTCCTTGATTTTAGGTTTCTTTATTAATGTGAATTGTACTAGTTTTTTGTAATATGAATCCTAATTACACTCTTTTTGTAATTATTTAGTTGATGCACTTTTCTTGTAATTACTTTTTATTTGTTGTATACTTATGTAAAGGACCCTTTTTTTTATTAGGTCCTTTACATAAGTATACAACAAATAAAAAATAATTACAACAAAAGTGCATCAACTAAATAATTACAAAAAAGAGTGTAATTAGACTCATATTACAAAAAAATCTACAAACCTAAAATCAAGGATAACTAAAATTCAAATTCAAATCTTTTGGGTCTAACAACAATTTCAAATCCATAATTCAAAATTCAAATCAAAATGAGAAAATTAAAATAAAAAATTATGAAGGAGTTATTGTACATCATCCTCCTCCCCCGCCTCCTCCTCGCCGTCATTATATATATCGTCGTTGTTGCCGCCCGCCATTATATCGCCACGGAGTTGTTATTCTCGAATTTTTTGACGATTTGGTTACCAACAAAAATTAAAATGTTTACCTTTATACTAAGTTTGGCTACCAATCGCATCACATTTAAAATAAAAATGATAATCAAATAAAATTGAATTAGTTACTTTATCAAAAGTTTGGTAACCAATCTGTATGAAGTTTGGTTACCAATCGCATCACATTCAAAATAAATAGGTAATCAAATAAAATTGAATTGGTTACCTTATCGGAATGTTGGCTACCAACTACATGATTTGTTTGGCTACCAACGTATATTTGTTTGGTTACTGGGGTGGAGTGAATAATGAAGCCGGTGGAAGTGGGTGACGGAGGGAGGAGAAAGGCGGGAGGGTGGAGGGTGGAGGGTGGAGGTGAGGGGTGGAGGGTGGAGGGTGTGGGGTGTGGGGTGTGGGGTGTGGGGTGTGGGGGGGGGGAGGAGAAAGGGGCGAGAGGGAGGGGAGGAGAAAAGGAAAGGGATGAAAGGGGAGGCGGGGGGGAGGCGGTGGGGGGGAGGAGGGGAGGGAGGTGGCGGGAGGAGGGGGTAGGGGAGGAGGGGGGAGGAGGAGGAGGGGGAGGGAGGCGGAGGAGGGGGGTGGGGAGGAGTGGCGGGAGGAGGTGGAGGAGGGTAGGCGGGAAGAGGGGAGGCAGGGGGAGGCGGAGGGGTGGGACAGGAGGAGGAGGAGGAGGAGGAGGAGGAGGAGGCGGAGGGAGGATAAGAAGAAGGAAAACAGAAATGGAGTGGGAGAGATGGGGAGAAAATTATGGGAGAGATGGTAATCGTGTGCATAATTAAAGGGATAAGATTGCACTTTTTTTTGTAATTAAATATTGCATATCACTCTTTTTATAATTATTTTGTTTGTACTCTTTTTATGTAATTATTTTTTAAAATGTAATAGAAAATGTAATTGTTCCTTTTTTATTTGCCCTTTTTAAAATAAATCTATTCACTTTCATTTTGTCCTTTTGTTGCTTGCTCATTGGAGAATTGTTGATAAAAGATTAATTTATTCATTAAGATATACTATGTGTTAGACAAGTGTAGTAGGTAAAGGTGTAAACGAGTCAAACTGGAGCGAACAGATAGCTACTCGAATTCGACTCGAAATAATAAATTCGTACTCGAATTCGGCTCGTATTCGAATTGTATTTGAAAAATCCTACTTAGATTCGACTCGACTCGAATATTTATTCAAACTACTCGCGAGCTTCAAATTCAAGCTTGAAACTCCACATAATAACTAGTTTTATAATAAATATAATTATAAATTGAATTTGTTATTTTACTTAAAAATGAGAAAATATATTTATTATTACACTTTACAAATATAAAATCACAATTAAAATTAAAAACAAAACAAAATAATAACTAATTATCCTAATTTGATTTAAATTTGTATATATTATAAGAGAATATATCGAACATTTAATCGAATATGTATTAACCAAGTATGTATCGAATCACAATAAAAAATTCGAGTAGTTTGAATATTAAACGAGTCGAGTATAACCTTGCTCAGATTCTACTCATATTTTTATTCGAACTATTTTTAATGCTTAGATTTGGATCATATTATTAACGAATTCGAGTCGAACTCGTATTTTTTCGAGTCGAGCTCGAACTGTGTTGACTCATTTACAATCTTAATAGGATCACGATGAGCTAATTAGAGGGAGCTTGAGACTTAAAATACAACAAATGAGATTAAAAGCATTCAGTAATTATCCCAATTTTTAATCATTTGAATTCTAGCCGTTGATGGTGAGGCCCACCACATACATGGCAAATAACGACAGTGGTTAGTACGAAGTTAACTTTGGTCAATTGATCCATGCAGATCGGGATGTGATCTCTCTCTGCGTGTCAGCATTGTATTGATTAACTTACCATAAAGTTAAATTCATGGTAACCGAATCCCTTAATATTGTTTAGTGAATTGAACTACTGTGGACTGTGGTTTAATTAGAATAATTAAACAACAAAGGATTAATAAAATGATGATAAAGACCCTTTGATTAATTAATTCAGCATCTTATATTCAATACAAATTAATAAAATGAAAATGAAATCTCAAAGACACAAGCCTCACCAAACGCAATCTGTCAAGATTTTCAGCTACCAAATCATAAATTGATATGAAAAAATACGACAAATATCCTTGAAAGGCATAGCTTTTATAATATTAGGCTAATTACCTAAATTATTGGTTTAAGGGACAGTTTTTTATACTTCTCCAAGAAGTGAAAAGTAGCTCAAGTCCCTATTGGTGCATTCTTTATTCATTTAAGTAGGGTTTTGACAATGAAAGAAAACTACCCAATAAATTTAATATGATCAATGTTACTTGTAAATTCAATATATTGAATTTCATTATATTTAACTAAGTTGTAATCTTGGCGATAAATTAAGTCAAAGTCAAAATTTTAATTCTAATAAAGTAGACGCTCATTTTTGGACGTATCATATATACATGTTTGTAACATGCTTAGGAAAATAGGAACAAGAAAGGAGATGCAAAAGAAAAGTAAGCATAAGAGTAGGATTGAGAAGTAGACAGGAGAGAGAATTTCTTGTGTTTTTGTTTTGTTTATTTCTATGAGTAAAATCTCAATTGAATCTGTAGGACTGTAAGGTATCAAGCAGACAAGTTGAGAAAGAAATTCCTTTCTTTGTTTGAGGGAAGAGAACAACTTCTCCTTTCATACTTTCTTCATCCCCCTAGAATACTTGTAGAATTCTTTTCAAAAATAAATAAAATAAAATAATAATAAATCATAGGCATATGGACAACCAGTTGGAAACACTAAGAAGTTTGGCACACTTGTGCCATAAAGAATTCTAAACAAATAGCTCAGACTAATCCCATTCACACTGATATGGGTAATATAACCTATTTTTCTTAATTTGTCACCAACATACATTCCAAAATACAAGATAATGCAGAATCCCTTGAGCAATGGATCAGTGTATTATTCTCACTTATGAACAGAATATGCAAGGATCAAGATAAGTTTCACCTCCATCATCTTGCAACAGTTGGAAAAACTGAGGCACTAACAACAGTTTATATGACAAAAAGATGCACATTCAAAATACTAACATGTCTCTGTCTCTCAATAGTATCTCTTACCACCACTATAAATTTCCAAAAAAAAGTTATATTGAATCAAGTCTTATTCTTTAGTTAGTTAGTTCTCTACATACATATTAAAGTATCTCACATTCTCACATGCTACGATGTGGAACTAGGGTGTTAGAATAACTGCCCAAAGGGGATCATTCCCACGTGACTGATCATTCCCTTGAATGTCAGCTTGATCATAGTTGTGGTCCATGCTTAATGAAATACAACTAATGATGTTCTAGTTCTACTCAATATGATAAGAAAAGGACCAAAAGAGGGTGTTATAATATATGAAGTCACCAGCATGGAAGCCCATCTTGAAATTTTTGACAATGGGGTTGTGAAGGACATAGTCCTTGTCTACAGAAAGATAAAGCAAACATATCTCCAGATTTGGACATGTAACATGGAAGGATTGCTCGATCAAGAAAAAGGAATAGGAAATACACCATCTCCAAGAATTTCCCTCTTATTTGAAAGAGACATCTCGACCTTGGGAAATTACAAGTATCCAATGAGGAATAGACATTACAGAACAAATTAAAAATGGGACCTCAACCTCATACATACACATCAAGAAATTGACAAAACTGAAATCTGTAATGAGAAAAACAAGAATGAGATTATACGAACATTACTGCATTTGATCCAATAACAGGAACAAGTAAAAACTTTCAAGCCTTTGGGATTTGTAGAAACTGGCAAGTAGAAGCAGTGACAACCAACCCCAAACATTAAGAAGGAAATAATAACAAACAAAAAAATGTAAATTGATACGGAATCCAGTCGATCATGCTATATGGTGCCAAAGTTGCATTCACTGAAATAACATTAGCAAAAGAATAACTTTTCTCATTTCATGAATGAGCAGCCTCATTTAGCTGATACATTTTCTATAAACCCTTCAGACAATTCATAGAGAGTAAATATAAAGGCCAAAACCAAAAGGGAAAAGAGTGGGGAGAGATAAAAAAAGCATGAACTCGCGACAAGATTGTCGATGCCACCACTTATTATGCAACAAGCAATGGAAACTAGGGGACAATTTCGAGTCTAGGCTCGAAGCTAAATCCAGTAAAGAGCTGAAGCGGGAACCTCTTTGTAACAGGGCATTTCTGAGACCACTTCCATTGTTTCTGGTTTAAGTCGAAGACAAGAAGAGCAGGAGCTCCATAGCTCTGGATGTATATGAGGTCATCTGTGCCACCGCTAGCAAAAACATCATCGAACTCTCCAAACCCTTGAAAAAACTTGTGCGGCATTCGGGCAATCTCTTGCCACTCCTTGCCCTTCAGAACCCAAATTCCAATGCCCTTAATAATGCCAGGTCGATCTTGTTTACCTATCCCTCCCACCATTACCAATTTCTCCTGTAGGTTCATCAGACGGCCACAAGTAAGAGGACATGGCATTGGGATAAAACTCCTCACCAACAAACCATGGGACAGTCGGCCTGAGAGGTTATAAGTGATTAGTCCATGACGGCTCTCTGGCATGCCACCCCCAGTAGAGTAAATCAAGAAGAACAAAACCCCGTCGCAGATCACACTCTCATCGCCACCTCTCCAACCAGTCAAAACCTCTGCCAAAGGGGTCACCCACATCATAGTTTCAGATTCATAAATATGAATCGAAAGTTCCCACTGAAAAAAATTCCCCGGGACTTGCTTAGATTTCACAACTGACACATTGTAAAAACGGGATGTCTGGTTCACTGAGATCGCCAATGCACTGTAATCAGAAAATTTCAAACCCGGAGGCTCCTCAAGCCTCCTGCAGTGTCTGGTGATTGGGTTACATACATATAGTTCACTTCTACTTTCATTGTCCATGAAGCAAACTAAGCCACATGAAGAAGCAATAATCCAACTGGATGTCTCAATGCAGGGGAGTTCAATGCCATACCACTTCCGAAGGATGGGATCATAGGCATAACCAATAGGTTCATCAGAGCTTGTAAACATATAATACCAAGGTTTTTGTGACAGAGCATGTGTAAAGTTCCACAAAAACCTTCTTGAACTTACTATTTCATTCCATCTTTTACACACACAACCCACCCTAAAGATGCTTGCGATGGGGAGATAAGCTAGAATTCGTTCTAACAAGTCATCAGGCAAGATTAAATCCACCGAAACTGCAGAAACTTCTTTACTACCTTCATCACTAAGCTCGGAAAATGAATCAAACTCACCAACATCTCTTATAATGTCATCAAGGGAATGACTAACCCATGATGTTTCCCCTTCCATGATGAAGAAACAAAAGAAAACCTGAACATAGATAAATCAAACAAAGATTACACGGGCAATAATACACAGAGTCCTCTCAAGAAATAAGAAGAACATCTGAGAATGGATTACCAGAAGTTCTAAATCACGAGCGAATATCAGATCTAAGGCCAAATAGATCTAACTCAGTCCACCTGGAAAAACATATGCAATTAAAATTTTAAAAGTATGTTACTACATATTTAAAGATAGAGAGCATAAGATGATATAATATACTTGGCTATAAAAGGGGCCTAATATCACATGATATTATTAAAACAAACATTCCAATATTAGATCAAGATTTTGTACTCCAAAAATTGAAGTTTCATAAGAATTTACTTTTAAAGAACTAAATATATAATATTACTTCCACAAAGCTATTTAAATGTATATTTATAGATGGATGAACAAAGATCAATAAAAATATATGAATTTCAAGGCAAATACACTGTATGTGCGGCTGAATATCAAGGTGATGGTAGTCTGGTAATTAAGGAGACTAAGCAACCACACAGAGCACTTTAAAGAATACATATCACATTCTAGTACCTTAAAAACAAAAGAGGAAAATGCAAATCACTTGTTTACAAATTACAACCATACTAGGAAAAGAGATAATTTTATTTATTTATTTATTTTGCTAAATAAAAGAGAGAATATTTAAAAGAGGACAACACCAAAATGATATGGAAAAACAATGTTTTTCCACTAGATTCATACCACAATGAGAATTTGCTGTAAATACCAAACAGAACTAATGTATTTTCCAAACGAAACAAACACTTCATTATTTGTACACATCAAACCCTAACATATGGGTTTAAGAGGGCAAAATCAAAAGAGAATGTTAGGTGGAAAATTAGACCCATTAGAGCCACCAATCAAACATCAAAAGCCAACCCACAAACTAAAACTAATACCAAGAAACGGCACAAATTGAAACACAAACACAACAAAACAAAAATCACCAGGAATTATTTTCACAAAGAAAATAGCTTAAAGGAACTAAACAAATCAAGATTATACCTTTATGCATACAGAGCTTTGTGCAATCAATCTAAGACTCTTCCCTAATGAACTGACCAAATGGGTCTTGTTTGATTGCTCAAAAACCTCAAGACATTTAGCTGGAAAATGGAGGATAAAAGTGAAATGAACTATTTTGGAGAGTTTCAACAATAAAAGAGAGGGAGATATGAGATGGGTTTTCTAGATTTAACAGATAGACATGCCTATGAAGAATGAGAGGTTTTTGGTCTTTCTTTGTTTATTTTCTTTTCATACCTTCAATATGAACAAAAAATGACAGGCCTCGGAATGAAAACTGATAAATGGGGAGGGAGGGAGGAGAGAGAGAGAGAGAGAATGGGAAGGAATTGAGGTGTTTATAAAGGAAGGAAAGGGGGTGGAAAAAGTAAAACATTGGGATTTCGGACACTCAAATGGGAAATAATGCAATTCATTAACCCCTTCCATATTTTTGACTCTTTTATTGCTTTTTTCCTCCATTTCTTTCTGTTTTTTTTTTAATTAAAATTTCCACTATTACACATTTCTCCTAATATACATTTAATGACAGAAATATTATTTATATTAACCATACTAGATACTAGCCACATAATTAATCAGGACGAATTTTATTGTGTCGCTAAAATATATATTAGAGAAATTTGGTGAAAATTTAATGAGAGGGAACTAATCCATTTTTATTTATTTTCAATTGGTTTTTTCTTTTCCTTCCTCCATCTTCTTCTTGTTTATATTTTAGCTTTTTCAACCTTTTTTGAGGTAGTATATACTTGGCCAACACTAAACTCTACGAGGTGTCTCCAAATGCCTAGATGGGGCAATCTTCTTTACTTTGTTCATTGGATTGCTTTTGGGTCCATTTCTTTGTAACTTTGTTTGTAAAAGCCACTACGGCCAATAAGCCTGCTTTACCTAACTAATGGCTCACAGTTATCATATGTTATAGATATTAAATATAATTTCTTTTCGATTTCAAGAACTATTTTTTTAAAATTT
Source organism: Panax quinquefolius (assembly GCA_020205615.1). Classification (NCBI taxonomy): domain Eukaryota; kingdom Viridiplantae; phylum Streptophyta; class Magnoliopsida; order Apiales; family Araliaceae; genus Panax; species Panax quinquefolius. Next base: position 136,840,096 of record CM035157.1, on the reverse strand, counting down.
ATCCACAACCAGTTCATTCTTATATTTTTTCTACACGTTTCTCGATCAATTTATTATGAAATTAATTACATGGTAATCGGTGATGGTGATGGGTTATTGGGTAGCAGTAAAAGTGATAAAACTCTAATGATAAACTTTAGCTATATGCACGCAATTCAATTCCCAGACAAAGTGTAAGTGTAGCCCATAGACCTCTTGCCAAAGCGACCAATGCATTCAATGCTGAAGTGCAAGGCTTGGTTGCCTCAGAAATTGCCCCACAGTTGGTGAACCAACTAAGATGTGGAATTGTGTACTGCTCCTCCTATACCCTGTCTATGTCCCAAAGTACAGGATAACCAGTGTTTTCTGTCTTAAATTGCTTGTCCCTCTTTCAAATTTTGCTATAGGAGTTGTAAACATGGGGATATTTGAAAAACATTTCTTTCATCTCAGTTTTTGCTAGGCCAATTTGGTGAAACTTGTTTGCTTTTTCTTTTTCTCTGCTTTTTTCTTGTTAATTGCCAACTAACACATGTGAAGTCACATTCTCATATGAATTCAAGAGATGCATGCATGCATATGATGAGTTCCAAATACATATAAGATTAGTTGTCTTTGTTTTGTTTGTTTTTTTTATATTTTCGACATTGTGATTAAGCTTTCCAACTAACTCTAATTTTACTAGTGAGAAGCTCATAACCATTAACCAATGATTCAAAATGGCTCCAACCAATCGCTAAAGTTGTTTAATAAGATGACATAATATGTTTATTTTAAGAGTAAATTAACATATTTTTAATAATCTTGCAGGAGATCTTATGTCGACGCAATCCGATTTTGCCTTTTCTTCTCCTCATTTTGTTTAATGAGGTGGAAAGAAGCCTCCATGAGATTAAAAAAAAACAAGTTATATTTGCTATCAAATGCTAATGTCAAAAATACAACCACATTGGAATATAAATAGTACTACTATATATTAATTTACATTTCACTTATGAATAAAACAAACACAAGACAATACAAAATATTTTTTCTTTTTGTAATCAATTAAAAACAGAGGTCCATGGGACCTTAATCAAAAAGTGTAATGTAACTAAAAGAGAAGTGAAAAGGAGTAGGTAGTGGTAACCCCACCATCAGTTTGCAACCCTTCTTTCCAGCCAAGCCAAATGCATATTGCTCACATTAAGTAATGACTCATGTCTCACTTGAAATACTTTTAATAGATATTTGCCTCTCAAGCAACTATCAAAATGCATATGTATTTTGATTTGTCTTGTTATGTTCAGTATGTGGGGTGGAAAACCTACCAAATACTCCACATTTCAAACATCAACTCATTGAGTAAGAGAGAAGAATAGAGGTGGTAAGTGTTGCAATGCAAACATTGAAAGCAATATCTTAACCACAAATCCATTAATTTATTTTATTGTACATCGACAAGACAACAAGACGAGAGAGAGAACCAAAAATTAGAATAACTCTACGTGACATTGAACATGTATTTTTTATAACTTCAATCGTGACAATTACAATCACAGTGAATTTGAGTACATATAACAAAAATCATCGACTCGAGTAGAGGCGGAACCAGGGGGCGGAAGGGGTCAATTGACCTTGGTATATATCTTACTATATATATACGAATATAGAGACAGGACATGCAGAAAAGTTCAATACAATTATAAGAGATAAGTAATGAACCTTCACCATCTTCATCCATGGCATCTGCCTCATCTTCCGATGATGTCCAGCCAGAGCACCGAGAATTATTTCTACTAGAAGACGTTACATCATTCAACGCAAAAAATATTGCTACTGGGGAAAGACATAATTATAAATGTGTCCGCCCTTAAATTTTGTAATGTATGGTGGAGATGTTATTTGCCCATTTTTCATCCATATCAAATACATAGTATGGATATATATGTGGATGTGTGTATATTAATTAGAGTCGGATCTTAAAAATTCATTATTATTCACTCACTGAGCTCTTTTTTTAGCGACGGATCGGCGACAGTTCGGTTCATACAATTGTAAATCTATACTTTTAGCGACACTATATGTTGTTCGTCGCTAAAAGTATAGACGACGGTTCTATGATCGAACCGTAGTCGAGTCCGTCGCTAAAGGAAGGGTGAGCTCGGGTGAGTTGGATAAGGGGTGAGCTTAAGATCCAAACCGTATTAATTAATTCATTCCCTCTAAGCAATCAGGTTACATGTGTGTTACATGTGTGATGACCAAAGTATATCCATTATGTCTCGTAAAGATTATCACTTTTGAATTTTATTTTTATGTCATAATTAATTTTTTAGAAAATAACTAGAAATGTTCATATCTTCCTCTCACAACATTGATACTAGTATTTTTTTTTAAGAGAAAATTAATTACTGTATTTCAAGTCACTTTTTATTTTGTTTTAAGACAAAAATAAAATTTAAAAGTGACTCTTTGCTAGACATCGTGAATCCGTGAGTATATCATTTTTGTGAGACAATTTATGAAATTATAATCTTTTGATTTGCTTACGAATCATACCTTGCAAAATGGGAACACAAGAAACTCTATTTTTTGTTTGCACGTGAAAATCATATTGTAAATTTTGTTCTCTTGTTGGATAATGTGGGTTTTGTGTCAGGAATTAAACATGAGTCTTTTGCAACATAATGGAGAGGATACGACCAGTTGTGGGTATGAAAGACATTATTGTTACTATTTGTTTATTTATCTTTAAGACGTTGGTATTAGTAGCGTTGTTATTGTCATCGTTGGTTCCCGCCATTGTAGCTCGTATTGCTACCGTCATGATTTTACAAGTATATTTTGACCCTCCTCTCAAAAGTTTCTGGTTCCCTTTGCCGAGAATTATGGGATAAATCTTTTTGAATCTTAAAATGTCCAAAATGTCTATATTTTCATGGTTTCATAGTATGTTTGGATGTCAGAGTAATCAACAAAGATATTTGCAGGCCATAGATGGTTGAATTAGACTTTAGTGGGATGGATGGATGGATCTTGTAGATTCACCACATCTCAAAGATTTGATACATGTGTAGGCAGTAAATGAGGTTTGTTTGGTTAAAATATCTAATTGAAAGACCAAAGGAAAGAAGTCAGAGCTATGGCCATGTGAGGCAAATATAAGAAGCTTAATGTCTAGTCTTTCTCTTCAAAGAAGATTATGATCTAGAAGGATTTTTTATTTTACTTTTGGTAATTTTTAGGAAATTTATGTCTTTAAAAAGTCTTATTCAAAATAGGCTTTTTATTTTATTTTTTCATTTTAACTAGTTGGTGAACTAACCAAATGATTTGTTGGAAATATGGAATGAAGGAGATGAAACTAATGTTAATTTTGAGCCAACAAAAAAATCACATATTTATCTATAATGAGAGAATATGGTTTGCTTTGCTCTGCACTAATCTTTTTCTACTAAGATTAAATTAGTGTAATTTAAAAATAATATTATTTCTATCGTTCAATACAAGAATAAATAATTTAGATTAGAATTAAAAAAATACAAGCACGCTATTATTAGTACAATACAATAATACAGATAGTATGTCCGCTATTATTAGTAGCGGATGTAACCCGTCGTCCGTTATTAATAATATCGGACGTGATTTTTTAAATTTTAATCTCAATTGTTGGTTTTTATATTAAATATTAATAATAGAGTTTGTCCATTTTTAATCAATAACAAGTACATGTTATAGATCATTAAAAATAATGATATATTTGATTTATTTTGTAAGATCCGATTAATTTGTTAGCCGATTAAATAATCCTTCATATCTTGGACTATCTACGGGATATTTAAAGGAAGGGGGTTATGGGAGATGATGAGTATTTTACAAGATTACCCCATGTAAATTGTAATGCTCCAATCATCATTTTCACTAGATAACTTTCAAAGTCATATTTACATTAATAAAAAAATAATGCTACTTGTTGTTACCTTTTCCATGGATTTGGATTCCCTCCGTTACATCTCTTTTCTAATTTTATTCAATACATCATATTTTTATAATTAGTATACATAATATAATTAAAATTGATAATGATTAATTAATTTATTATTTTAAATAGCATAATTATTTTTAAAATAAAATAATATGATATTTTTTCACCATTTAATGAACGTGTAGATTTTTCATCAAAATTTTAATGGATGTCAAATTCTTTTAAACTTTTAATGGTGAAAATATTTTATGATTCTAATTTTTTATAAAATTGATCTTAATATCATCGAATATCTAAACATATTTTAATTATTACTAATAAAATTATTTAGATCAAATAATTTGTGTGTTGGAAAATTTTTTATATATATATATATATAGAAGAGAGAGAGAGAGAGAGAGAGAGAGAGAAGAGGATCGAGGCGTAAGTCTTAAATAACATAATTCTTTAAATAAGATAATTCCTTAAAAACGACGTCGTTTTTGGTGATCATGAGTGACATTTTTGTAAATAAAAAGAAAAACAAGTGGGACCACTCTCTTTTAAGCCACTCCAAAACAGCGTCGTTTTAAGAAATTATGCTTATTTAAGGAATTATGTTATTTAAAACTTACGCTTCTTGATCTCATATATATATATATATATATATATATATATATATATATATATATATATATATATATATATTGTGATTTCAAAAATTAGGTATACATCACCCATCTTGAGTCGCCGGATCGTGGTACAAAATTCAAATACAACTTATTAATACAATCATCAGTATACAATACGACAAAACATAACCGTGAGTTTGAATACAATTATTGTCTACTAGAGATTATACAAACTCAAAAGGAGTCCTCATTACAATTATTAACACACTATTTCACAGAATAGTGAGGACTACTAATGTTATCCAATGGACCGTCACTCCGTTCCCCGACTAGTCCCTGCTATGTTCTCATTTCCTGAAGAGAACAGTGAAAGAAAGGGTGAGCTCAACTAGCCCAGTAAGAAATATTATGTAAGACCCCAACTTTTATAAATAAAGATGAATTTTCTATAAATATTATTTTTGAATATTATGGAATAAATTTGATATAATGTTATAGTTGTGGGTAATATTTATAAATTTTGCAAAGTAAGCAAGTTGTTATAAAATATTCGTTTGGTCGAGGAATATTCTTTTTGTTTGGGAATATTCAAATACGACTACCAATCATTAGTGGACCCCATTAACGGAAGTATTGTCGTAGTTAGAAAACGACAAAATTATCTTTCTATAAAAATAATGGCGGAGGTGTTACCGTTAAAACCATTGAAGGTAATAAAGTAAAAGAATGTCGCATTGGTTGCAGATAAGAAGCACTTGCAGTATTGATTATTGATGCTTATGTGAGAAGTCACTTAGCTATACTATTGCTACAGTAATTGCTGCATCATATCTCTTATATTATTGATTCAATTATTAAAACAGTATCATCTGTATAATATGTTATATTATTAAATCAATAATTGAGACGACAAGTTATAAATGATTAATAATTGTTGAAAGATTAATATGTGTTGATTAAAAATAAAATGATTTGTGATAATATTTATTCAATCCTTGATGTATATAAAGAGTCTATTACGAGACGCGTTTGTGGTAAGTTTGGTTATTTTATGGGGGGCCATATGTCATCATCTAAGAGTCTCTTCGTCAATAGTAATTATCTTCGTCAATAGTAATTATCTTCGTCAATAGTAATTACCTTCGTAAATAGTAATTACCTTCGTCAATAGTAATTACCTTCGTCAATAGTAATTACCTTTACCAGACGTCAAACCACTTGCCGTTTCATATTATAAAGGCGGCCGAACCACTTGTCGCTTTTCATATTAAAGGCGTTGAACCAATTGTCGTTTCACATTACAAAAGGCCGAACCAATTGTCGTTTTCACATTACAAAAGCGCCAAACCACTTTTCTTTTTCACATCGCTAGTCGTTGAAGCCACTTGCTTTTCACAAGGCAAGTGCTAAGCTAGAAATCTTCTATAAATAGAGGCCTAGTGCTTCATTATTTTTCACGAATTCATTCAAGCTATAGAGAGAAGAAAGTATAGTAGAGAATAAGAGAGAAAGAAGAAGAGTATTCATTATTACACTCATTTGTAGTATTCAATCTCCTACTAAAGTAAGGGTGTTATTCTTTCTTATTCATGAAAGAAGCTGTTGTTATTCCATCGCTTATTATTCTCATTGGAATAACTCAGAGTACGCTTGGTTTACCCTATACATGGTGACATTCTTCTATTATTCATTGGAACATCCCGCTCATGTGTTTTACATTTTAGGACTGGTTAAAATCTTATTATTATTCTGTTGGAACATCATGTTCGTGTGTTTTACATAGGACCGGTTAAAATCTTTATTATTATTATTGTTGGAACATCCCGTATGTGTGTTTTACTACGGACTGGTTCCATTCTTTATTATTATTATATCGAATATCCTCGTCTGTATGCGTTTTACGCCGGACTGGTTCCGTTATTTATTATTCATTGGAATAACACGTGCATGCGGTCTATCGCATGCATGGTGATTTCTTTTGTTATTCCATTCTTTATTATACTCGGTTGGTTAAAACTTTGACTTTTATACTCCATGAAATTAGTGGAATATCCTTGATATTTGCGCTTCATCCAAAGATCCTTTCATGGAAATATTCTTCTATGTATTCTTGAATTTTACTCTACAAATCAAGATCATGTTGTCAGTTTTGATGTTATTGGTTCTGGATAAATTAATTCTTGAACTTGTTTTATCAATTCTTATATCATTGTCATCATCCTCATATTTATATTTTTTGAAAGTCATTTGTATTGTAGTGCATAGATGGACTTGGTATGATTATGACCATGGATTATTCTTGTAATCATAATCGTAATATTACAAATGATGTGGTAAAATCCTCATTGGCCTGTGTAGTGCATTGATGGGCGAGTTGTTGGCATGATCATGACCATTAATGAATACACAAATATTCTTGGCCCAGTAGTGCACGGATAATTGTGGTCATGATACTAAAGAATATCCTCGTCAGTATGCGAGGATGATTTGATGATGTGGAATATTTATTGTCGAGTCTCTATATAACAATGATGAAAAACCTTTTAAATCATAAAAGATAGTAGATTTTATTTTCTACTTGACCCTTTTAATGGATTCTTTGGTTCACCGCAGATTAAACTTGATGTTTATTATATTTTATCGGTTTAACTTTGTTGAAGGCTAATGATAATTTATTACGCATTATCTTAGTCATAATATTTCTTCTTTGGGATAGTTGAGCTCACCCTTTCTTTCATTTTTCTCTTCGGGAAATGAGAATATAGTGGGACGAGTTGGGGAACGGAGTAATGGTCCAGAGGATAGCATTAGTAGTCCTCACTATTCTGTGAAATAGTGTGATAATAATTGTAATGAAGACTTCTTTTGAGTTTGTATAATCTCTAGTAGACAATAATTGTATTCAAACTCACAGTTTATGTTTTGTCGTATTGTTACGACACGTTGTATTAGTAAGTTGTATTTGAATTACGTACCACGATTCGGCGAATCAAGATCGGTGATGTATACCTAATTTTGGGGGCGTCATAGTTGGTATCAAAGCTTAGGGATATGATCCCTGGCTAAGATGTGAGAATAGTACTAGGAGGGGAGAGACGGGGAATTCCTTCGCTAGTATGACCTACCTAAGTTTATGTGCTATTTTATTGGTCGATCAGAATATAGGGATAATATGTTACATGTCAATTAAACTTTTGTTTTGTGGCAGTATCTGAAAATGACATCTAAGAATGTTGAGAATAGCAATAGAGCACAGGCGACCGTTGATTCACCACATATCAATAATCAGGATAATGTGCATCAGGAAGGCGACAATCCACATGCAAACAACAACACTAACCAAATGATGAATGATCAAATGTTCTGAGGCTTTATGCAATTTATACAACAGCAGGTGAGAGCGGCTCCTGTCCAAAACGTAGGTGAAAACACTGGAAACTCTCGGGCGGCCACCGCTAAACAGTTCAAGGAGCTGGGACCACCAGAGTTTAAAGGAGAGCCAAAACCACTTATGGCGGAAGCATGGATAAAGAAGATCACCAAGATATTTGATGTCTTGGGATTCTCCGAGAAGCAAAAAGGTTCCTTTCACGCCTTTTATGTTGCACGAGAGAGCTGAGATTGGTGGGAATCGGTAGAAATGTACTCAACTTTCTTTGTCATCAAGATATCTTGGGAGAAGTTTCAGGAGCTTTTCAACGACAAATACTTTCCCGAAAGTATTCGCAGCATGAAGGAGGTGGAGTTTATCAAGTTGGAATAAAATAATATGACCGTGTCGCAATACGAGGCAAAATTTGCGGAGTTATCCCGGTTTGCGTCCCACTTGGTGGATAATGAAGAGAGAATGGCGCGAATGTTTTTAAGAGGTTTGAAGCCGGAGATACGTCAACATCTTATTTCTCATAAACCGTGTTTGTATTCGGGATGTTGTAAATAGGGCTCGATTAGTGGGAGCGATAACGAGTCAACTTAACTAAAAAGAGAAGCGGTGACAAAATTATAATACCGGCGAGAGTAGTCATCAAGCGGTGACAACAAATGGAGGAATCAACAGTTATAAATGGTAACCACTTTGGTGGTAATCGAGGCCAAAACAATAAGAATGGACATTTCAAGAAGAGGAGATTCAACAATGATGGAAAGACGCCAAAGACCAAAGACCCGTTGTTAAGGAAGGAGAAAGACCACCTATCATATGCTTCAAATGCGGAGGAGAGGACACATCATCCAAATTGCGCGATGTCGCCCAAAGCATGTTATAATTGTGGAAGAGAAGGTCACTTAGCCCGATTTTTGTCGTTTCATCAAGATAAATTCAGCTAGGATGGAGGCACCAAAGGCGTCCCCGTAAAGGTCAAAAAAGCCGGTAGTGCAAGGGAGAGCGTTTGTTGTGACCTCCCAGAAAGCAAGGAACCCGAATGAGGTCATCACGGGTAAGCTTATCATAAACTTTAACGAAGTCTATACTTTATTTGATACCTGTTCTACCCATTCTTTTATTTCTCCTACTTGCGCCATCGATTAAATTTGACTCGGAGAAATTAGACTTTGACTTATCTGTGGAAACTCCGTTGGGAAAAACCTTCATTACATCCATCGCTTATAAGTCTTATTTGGTTCAAATCGGCACCTCACATTACCCGTCGATCTTATTTCATTAAAAATACTTGCATTTGACGTGATTCTAGGGATTGATTGGTTAACTACTCATCATGCAAAAATTGATTGTTTTCGTAAGGTTGTTAGCTTTCATAATCCTAAAATCAACCTATTATGCTAATCTGCCGACCAAACTATTAAAATCAATCACGGTTATCTCAAGCCATAAAGCTATTCGCTTATTGAAAAAGCGGATGTCAAGCTTTCTTAGCTCATGTCACGATCTAAACAAAAATACGCCACTTTGAATGATATTTCATTGTTAATAAACTTCCGACGATATTCTCAAGAACTTCCGGCCTACCCCAAAGCGTGAAATTGAATTTTGTATCGACCTTGAACCCGATACAAAACCCATTTCCAAAGCCCCATATCGAATGGCTCTATTAAACTTCGTGGAGTTAAAGACCCAATCGCAGGAATTGTTAGACATTGGCTTTATTCGTCCTAGTACTTCTCCTCGGGGTGCTCCTGCTCTATTCGTGAAGAAGAAAGATGGGAGTATGCGACTTTGTATTGATTATCTGGAGTTGAATCATGTCACCATCAAAATAGGTATCCATTGCCACGATAGATGACCTGTTTGACCAATTGCAAGGAGCCAAATTCTTTTCAAAGATTGATCTTCGTTAGGATATCACCAATTGAAGATTAGAATCGATGACATTCCAAAGGCGGCCGTAATCCCAGTGCGGGCATTATGAATTCCTAGTCATGTCCTTTGGATTGACTAATGCTCCCGCCGCCTTCATGGATATGATGAACCGAAAGTATTCAAGGAATATTTGGATCACTTTGTGGTCGTCTTTATCGATGACATCCTTATTTATTCCAAAATTCGTGAAGATCATGAGCAACACTTGAGGTCGACACTCCAAAAGCTTCGTGAATATAAGCTTTATGCCAAGTTGAAGAAATGCGAGTTCGCGGCAGGAAATAGCATTCCTTGGGCACGTGGTATCAAGTCATGGAATATCTGTTGACCCAAAGAAAGATGAAGCTATTCAAAGCCTGGGAGCAACCTAAATCAATGATCGAAAGACGTAGCTTTCTCGGTTTAAATGGTTATTATTATCGGAGATTCGTGGAAGGATTTTCTCGAATCGCTACTCCATTGACTCATCTGACTCGGAAAGATACAAAGTTCGGTTGAAGCGGAGAATGTGAGAAGAGTTTTCAAGAACTCAAGAGGAGACTCATTTCAGCACCTGTTTTGACAATACCATCTGGCTCGGAGGGATTTGTCATCTACAGTGATGCTTCGGGCAAAGGGTTGGGATGTGTTCTCATGCAACATGGAAAAGTCATAGCCTATGCCTCACAACAACTCAAAGAATATGAGAGGAATTATCCTACTCATGATCTAGAGTTGGGAGCTATTGTCTTTGCACTTAAAATTTGGAGGCATTATTTGTATGGGGAGAAAGTGGAGATCTTTACGGATCATAAAAGCCTCAAATATTTCTTCACTCAAAAGGAACTCAACATGCGACAACGACGTTGGCTTGAACTGTTGAAAGATTATGATCATACCATCCAATACCATCCCGGAAAAGTTTAACGTGGTAAATGATGCATCGAGTAGAAGATCATATGCAAGTACGAGTGCGATATTGTCAACGCAAAGGCCCATTTTGTGTGACTTGCAAAGGATGGAGATAGAGTTAAAGACTCCAAGGACGCATGTGATGATGGCAAATATACGAGTAGAACCGACTTTAATCGAGAAAGTTAAAGCTGCTCAAGCTACAGACCTGGAGCTGATGCGTATGAGGAAGAAAGTACAAGAAGGTGCTATACCGGAAGCAAGAATCGATGAAGAAGGAATACTTTGAGTCAACTCCAGACTTTGTGTTCCTAACGACCCTGATTTAAAGTATAAAATCATGATGGAGGCGCACAACACACCGTTTACAATCCATCCTGGGAGTACCAAAATGTATCATGATATTCGTCATACATTTTGGTGGAGCAATATGAAGAGAGAGATAGCGTTGTTTATCTCAAGGTGTCTAACTTGTCAACGAGTTCAAGCAGAGCATCAAGTACCAAAAGGTCCATTACAATCACTTGAAATTCCAGAATGGAAGTGGGAGCACATTACCATGGATTTCGTTATCGGCCTTCCTAAGGTTTCTCAAGCCATATATGCGATTTGGGTCATTGTTGATAAATTGACCAAGTCTGCTCATTTCTTACTGATACGAGAAACTTATACACTTGAACGTCTTGCTCAGTATGTACATAAACGAGATTGTAAGATCGCATGGTATGCCCGGTATCCATAGTTTCCGATCGAGACCCAAGATTCACTTCACGATTTTGGGTTAGTTTGCAAAAAGCTATGGGCACAAACTTACGATTTAGCTCTAAGATATCATCCTCGGACGGACGGACAATGGAGAGGACTATTCAAACTCTTGAAGATCTATTAAGACTCGTGTCCTTAATTTCAAGGGAAGTTGGGACAAGTTCTTACCATCGTGGAGTTTTCCTACAATAATGCTTATCAAGCAAGTATTCGCATGGCTCCATTCAAGCGTTGTATGGAAGAAAGTGTCATTCTCCAAATCTTTGGGATGAGGTGGGTGAAGCAACGTTGTTGGGACCAGGAGTTGGTAACGTATGATGACTACGGAAAAGATTCAAACAATCCGACAACGTATAAAATCCTTACAAAATCGATAAAAGAGTTATGCTGATCTTCATCGAAAGGACGTGGAATTCGATATAGGAGATCATGTGTTGTTACGTGTTGCTCCATGGAAAGGAGTTACAAGATTTGGAAAGAGAGGAAAACTCAATCCTCGATTCATCGGCCCATTTTTAATCCTCGATCGAGTAGGAACTGTAACCTATAGACTCGCTTTACCGCCAAGTATGTCTTGTGTTCATAACGTTTTTCATATATCCATGTTACGTAAATATGTGAAAGATCCGAACCACATTATTGAGTTAGAACCGGACGAAATAGCGGAAGATTTGACGTATGAAGAGGTTCCTGTTCAAATCTTGGATAAGAAGGAACATATTCTACGCTCCAAAGTTATATCTCAAGTCAAAGTTTTTTGTGGGGAAACCACGATGTTCAAGAAATGGCTTGGGAGTTAGAATCAAATGAAATCAAGGTATCCTTACCTCTTCAACATAATGTGTACGCAATTTCGAGGGCAAATTTCATAAGGGGAGGTTTAAATTTCAAATATGGGGAGGTATTATAAATTTTTGCTTTCAATAAATGGACAATATCATAAATTTTCATTTTTCGCCACTTGTAGCGGCCAGTCATTCAAGAGTCTCTTTCTTGGCAAGTAATTATCTTCGCTAATAAGAATTACCTTCATCAATAGTATATTCGCCAATAGTAATTACAATTTCGCCAATAGTAATTACCTTTACCGCACGCCAAACCACTTTTCATATTACAAAGCGCCGAACTGAGTTTGTCGTTTATTACATCATAGTATTCAATTAAAACCAATTTATTACAAAGCGCCAAACCACTTTTTTTTCATTATCGTTACTTTTTCACTTTCACACGGTAGTTGTTAGAAATTCTATAAATAAAGGCCTCAAGTGTTTCATTATTTTCACGTAATTCATTCAAGCTTATGTAGAGTATAGAGAGATTAAGAGAGAAAGAGTAAAGAAGAGTATTCTCTTCATAATTTCGATTTCTTTACTCCATGAAATTAGTGAAATATCCTCGATATTTCGCGCTTTATCCAAAGATTCTTCCGAGTGTAAGAATGTATCACTCTTCTTCTTTCTCTTATTCTCTATACTTTCTCTCTATAGCTTGAATGAATTCGTGAAAATAATGAAGACTAGGCCTCTATTTATGAAGATTTTAGCTTAAGACTTGCCACGTGAAAAGGCAAGTGGCTCGACGAATCGTGATGTAAAAAGAAATGTAGTTTTATCACCAGAATGTGAAACGACAATGGTCGACGACTGTCAGAATGTGAAACGACAATTCGTTCGATCAGTAATATGAAAAATGGCAAGTACTTTGACGCTCAAGAAAGGTAATTACTATCGACAAAGGTAATTACTATCGACGAAGGTAATTACTATCGACGAAAAATAATTACTATCGATTTAAGGTAATTACTATTAACGAAGATAATTACTATCGATTTAAGAGACTTTAGATGATGACATATGGGCCCCCATAAAATAACCAAACTTACCACAAACGCCTCATAATGTATAATTTTATATACATCAAGGATCGAATAAATATTATCACAAATCATTTTATTTTTAATCAACACATATTAATCTTTCAACAATTATTAATCATTTATAACTTGTCGCCTCAATTATTGATTTAATAATATAACATATTATACAAATGATAATGACAATAATCAATCAATAATATAAGAGATATGATGCAAAGAATTATCAGAAGTAATAATCGAGTATACCGAAAGTGACTTCTCACGTAAAGATCAATAATCAATACCGTGCTACTATACAACCACGCCAGACATCGCATTTTTACTACCTTCAACAGCTTTTAACTCAGAATACCTCCGCCGTTATTTTTATAAAAGATAATTTTGTCGCTTAACTACGATAATATCATCGCTGGGGTCCACTAATGATCGAGCCATTGCATTTAATATTCCCCACAAAAAAATATTCCCAACCAAACTAATATTTTATAACAACTTGCTTACTTTGCAAAATTTATAAATATTACCCACAACTATAACATTATATCAAATTTATTCCATAATATTCAAAATAATATTTATAGAAAATTCATCTTTATTTATAAAAGTTGGGGTCTTACAAATAACGCCCAAATTGTCAACATGATACTTTTTGTAGAATAAAATTCAAGAATGCTCGGAAGAATATTTCCATGAAAAATATCGGATGAAGCGCAAAATATCAAGGATATTTCACAAATTTCATGGAGTATAGAAGTCAAAATTTTAATCAATCGAGTATAATACCGAATGGAATAACAAAAGATATCACCATGCATACCAGTACTTGCAGATGTATTTGTTATTCCAATGTATCAATAATAATAACTTAACCAGTCGTGTGAAATTCACACCGGCTGTGATGTTCCAAATGTAATAATAAATGCGGAATAATAAATGATGGAACCAGTCCCACAGATAAGATGCATAAGATATTCCATGTAATAATAAAGACGTAAATAATAAAATGGAACTAGTCCTACAGATAGCATGTATGTGATATTCCGGCTGTAATAACAAAGACAGTAATAATAAGAATGTCACCAAGTATAGGGTAGCTCACAGATACAAAAGTTATTCCAATGTAATAATAATAAAGACGGAACCAGTCCCACAGAAACGCATGCATGTGATATTCCAATGTAATAATAAATACGGAATCAGTCCCACAAAACGCACGCATGTGATGTGATATTCCAATGTAATAATAAAGATGCAGTATATTAGAAGAATGTCACCAAGTATACGGTAGATCACAGTATAAAAGTTATTCCAATGTAATAATGAGAAATGAAATAACAATAATTCTCTTCATGAATAAGAAAGAATAACACACTTCATCGTAAAATAATACTTGATATAAGAATAGTGAAGTAGTAGAAAACTTTTTTCTTCTATCTCTATAGTTTCTCTCAGAGTTCATCAATTCGTAAGAAAATAATGAAGGAACGAGCTTCAATTTATAGGAAAATGGAATGCATAAGAATTAATCCATGAACTATCGATTGATTTACTTTAATCTGACGGTCCATATTTAAAGAAAATCTTTTAAATAAAATATAATATATTCTATTTATATAAAAAGATTTTACTATGCAAACACTATACTAGCACTATGCAAACACTATGCATAATAAAATATAATATATTCTATTTATAAAATAACTTTAATAAAGTATTCTTTTTTATATAAAAAGATTTTACTATGCAAAACACTACGCATAATAGAATATAATATATTCTATTTATAGAATAACTTTAATAAAATATTCTGCTTTTTATATAAAAGATGTTTTATTTTATTACGTTAATAATACAAATAAAACAAAACTTCTAAATCAACAATAATTGAATCAAATAATGTGAGATATTATGCAGCAACTATTGTAGCAATAATTGAACAAAACTGAGTGACTTCTCACATAAATATCAATAATCAATACCGTGCTACTACTACGCAACAACGATATTATCGCATCTTTTTACTACCGAGTAGTTCAACAAGATCAACCAGAAAACTTCCGCCGTTATTTTCAATAAAATATTTTTGTCATTTTCAATCCGACAATAATTACATTATGGGTCCACACCAATGATTGTGCGTTAATGTATTTAATATTCCCTCGTTAAAACGAATATTCCCCGACCAATCGAATATTATATAACAACTTTAATACTTTGCAAAATTTATAAATATTACCCACAACTATAACATTATTTCAAATTCACGCCATAATATAAAAAAATTATTTCGAGAAAATTAATTCTTTATTCATAAAATCTAGGTTTCACAATCTCTCCCTCCTTATGGAATTTCGCTCGAAATTTACGACGCACTGGTACGCCGTAATGTGAGGATACCTCGACTTCATTTCGATTCTAACTCTCGAGGTATAACCTCGAGTGTTGGATACGATTCTTCTTATCCAAGATTTTAACACGAGATCTCATACGTTAAATCATCCGCTATCTCGTCCGATTATAAATTAATAATGTGGTTTGGGTCATCCACATATTTACGTAACATCGATACGTAAAAAAAAAAGTTCTGAACACGCAACATACTTGGCGGTAAAACGAGTCTATAGGCCACAGTTCCTACTTCATCGAGGATTTCAAATGGGCCAATTAAATCGAGGGTTGAGATTTCCTTTCTTCGTCGATTCTGGCTTCTAGAATAACGCCTCTTGAACCTTCTTCTTCACATTCATCGCCTTTGAGTATGTAGCTTGAAGCGCTTTATCTTTATTGATTAAAGTCGATTCTACTCAGATATTCAATTATCTTCACTGGGTTCCTGAGTCTTTAACTCTATCTTCATCATTTGTAAGTCGATTTAAATGGGCCTTTGTTAACAACATCGCACTCTTTAAACGACACGATCTTCTACTCAACGCGCCACATACTACCACGCTTCAGGAGACCCAGATTTTATCAATAAAGATTTAAATTTTGATTTAAATAATTTTTAATATTATGGTGTGAATTTGAGATAATATTATATAGTCAGGTAGTATTTATAAATTTTGCAAAGTATGCAAGTGGTTATATTATATTCGATTGGTCTGGGGAATATTCTTGGTTTAAGAGGGAATATTCGTACAACTACTCAATCATTGGTGGACCCCACAATGTAATTATTGTTGGATCGAGAAAACGACAAAAATATTTTATTAAAATAACGGCGGAAGTTTTACCGCTGATATTGTTGAACTACTCTAGTAAAAAAGTACAAGAATACGTGTGGTTGCATAAGAAAGCACACCAGATTGATTATTGATGCCTATGTGAGAAGTCACCTCGGTTTGATTCCATTATTATTCGATTAATAATATGAATTATTATAGCGATAATGACGCTTTTGTTTTATTCAGTATTATTAACGTAATAAAAATGTAAACATCTTTTTATATAAAATAGAATACTTTATTAAAGTTATTCTATAAATGTAATATATTATATTTTATTATGCATAGTGTTGCATAGTATTTTGCATAGTGTTTTGCATAGTATTGCATAGTGTTTGCATAGTAAAATGTTTTTATATAAATAGAATATATTATATTTTATTTAAAAGATTTTTTCTTTAAATATGGACCGTCGATTAAAGTAAATCAATCTGGACTGCTCATGGATTAGTTACTATGCATTCCATTTTCCTATAAATAAGCTCATTCCTTCATTATTTTCTTACTTAATTCATTCAAACTCAGAGATAGAAATTATAGAGAGAGGTTTATAGAGAGAAAGTTATAGAAAGAAGAAGAGTATTCTCGCTACTTCACTACTTCTATATTCAGGTTCTTTTTACTGTAGGGTGTTATTCTTTCTTCTTGAAGAGAACTTCACATTATTCCATTCATTATTATTCGCTGAATAACTCGTAAAAGTGGCATACCCTATACATAACCTCGTGATACGCCAGATACCCTATACTTGGTGAAATCTTATGTTATTCCATTGCTTTTTACTCATTGGAATAACTCAGTATACGCTGGTTTACCCTATACTTGGTGACATTCTTCTATTATTACATTGGAACATCCTGCTCGTGTGTTTTACACCGGACCGGTTCCGCTTTTTATTATTCTCGTTGGAACATCATCCCGCTGTGTGTTTTACACCGGACTGGTTTCGCTTTTTATTATTCATTGGAACATCCGTCGTGTGTTTTACACCGGACTGGTTCCGTCTTTATCATTCTGTTGAATATCCTATCTGTGTGTTTTACACACCGGACCTGGTTCCATCTTTATTATTCTGTTGGAACATCCCGCTTCGGTGTGAATTTCACCGATTCGTTCCGTTATTATTATTCTCGTTGGAATAAACCGCGGCGCTGGGCACCGCATGCATGGTGATTTCTTTTGTTATTCCATTCTTTATTATACCCAAATTGGTTAAAACTTTGACTTCTATACTCCATGAAATTAGTAGAATATCCTCGATATTTGCGTTTCATCCAAAGATCTTTTCATGGAAATATTCTTCGATCATTCTTGAATTTTACTCTCACTAAACAAAGATCATGTTGACAATTTGGACGTTAATAATTCATGGATTAAATAATTCTTGAACTTGTTTTATTGAATTACTATGTCATTGTCATCATCCTCATGTTATATTATGTTATCTTCGGGCTTACGCGTGCATAGATGAACTTAGTATGATTATGACTGAGGATCATTCTAAGATAATCACGACTTGATATAAATGATGTGACAAAAGTCATCAAATGGTCGTAATGCGTTGATGGATAGTTTTTGGTATGATTATGACCGGGGGTGATTCTAAGTATAGTCATGACCATTGATAATTTGATGAAAATCCTTGACCGTGGTAGTATGTGGATGATTAGATGTGGTGGTTTATTTATTGTCGAGTCTCAATGATAAAAAGTGATGAAAACCTTTTAAAAGCTAAAAGATAGTAGACTTTATTCTCTCTTGACTCTTTTAATGGATTGCTTATTCCATTGCAGCTTAAACCTGGTTGTCTATTGTATTTTATCGTTTAACATTTGTTGAAGGCTAATGATAATTTATTCTCGCATTATCTTAGTCATAATATTTCTTATCGGGCTAGTTGAGCTCACCCTTTCTTTTCCTTTGTTCTATTCGTGAAATGAGAACATAGCCGGGACGAGTCTGGGAACGTAAGTAATGGTCCAGAGGATAGCATTAGTAGTCCCTCACTATTCTCGCGTGAAATAGTGTGATAATAGTTGTAATGAGGACTCCTTTTGAGTTTGTATAATATCTAGTAGACAATATTTGTATTCAAACTCACGTTTATGTCAGTATTGTACACTGCACGTTAGGTCACAACGTCGCTTTTCCACGATGGTATTGAATGATACGATCGTAATCTTCAAATACTTGAGCCAACGATTTGCGCGCATGTTATGTTCGCTTTTAAGTAAAGAAATATTTGAGGGTTTTAGAAATGGGTTTTGATCTTTGTGGTCAATATAAAATTCGATTTCACGCCTAGGGGTAGGCTAGGAAGTCTTCATGAATACGTCAAGAAATTTATTAACGATAGAAATATCATTCAAAATCATTACTCTCATCCAAGACTTGGATAAGACGTCACATTGATACCAATCGTGGCTTTTATCCCTTAACCTAGATAAGACCTCACAATGATACCTATCAACTTGTCATCGTCATTCACGACGCCGCCATCTTGAAAGTCCGCTTCGGTGCATTCCACACCAGGAAGTCATCAACAAAAGGATCGGGGTTCTTTACTTATGGCTTGATATGACAATGGTTGAATTTAGTGGTTTGGTTGCTTGAATTCGCATAATAGGTTGGTTAGGAATATGAAAGCTAACAACCTTACGAAAAACATGATGAGTAGTTAATCAATCGTTTAAAAAAAAACCACATCAAAGGCAAGTATTTTCAAAGTGATAAGCTCGACAGGTAACGTGAAAGTGTTGATTTGAATCAAACAAGATTTATAAACAGTGGAGGTAACGAAGGTTTCTCCCAATGGAGTTTCAATAGATAAATCAAAGTTTAACTTCTCCGGAGTTAAGTACAAACATTGAACACAACTAGGTGAAATAAAAGAGTGAGTAGAACTGGTATCTAACATGGTATAGACTTCGTAAGAGCATATGATTAACTTACCCGTGATAATTTTATTCAGGTTCCTCGTCACGAGAAAAAAAAACGCTCTCTCTTAAACTATCGGCTTTGGCTTGTTTGGGACATCCTTTGGCATAACTATCCCAGTTGGACTTGACTTCATCATACGACAAAATCGAGCTAGGTTACCTTCTCTTCCGCAATTAAAACACGCTTTGGATTGTTGCATACAGTTTGGACGAATGTGTCCCTCTTGTCCGCATTTGAAACATACGACCGATGGGCTTTTCTTTCCTTTGAAATGGGTGCTTTGGCCGAACGCCTTCACGCCATTGTTGAACCTTCTTCTTAAAATGTCCATTCTTATTATCTTCGCCATGATTACCACCGAAATGGTTATCATTCTTGGCATGATAATATCCCCCATGATGGTTATCGTTGTTCACGATGACCGTGCCACCCCAGTATGATTATTATCATGTTGTTGGTCGTTACCTTTTGGTCAGTTGTCTTGACTCATTATCGCGCTCCAATAATCGAGCCCTATTCACAACATCCGAATATAAACAAAGTTTGTGGGAAATGAGGTATTGACGATATCGGGTTTCAAACCTCGCAAAAACATTCGCGTCATTCATTCCTCATTATCGACCAAATGGGATGTAAACCGACAACTCGACAAACTTGGCTTCGATCGCGACACCTGGCCATGTTGTTTTGCTCCAACTTGATAAATTCCACCTCCTTCGTGTGACGTAATGCTTTTCGGAAAATACTTGTCATTGAACAACTCTTGGAACTTCTCCCAAGACATCTTGAAAAGGCCAGTCGGGTGGGTATTTTACTGATTCCCACCGGTGATCCGCCTCTTCACGCAACATAAAGGTGGCAAAAGTAACCTTTTGCTCCCGGAGCATCCCAAGACATCAAATATATTGGTGATCTCGCTTTAACCACGTCTCGCCTTAAGTGGTTCTCGCTTTCCCAAATACTCCGGTGGTCCCGGCTCCTTGAATTGCTTAGCGGTGACCAACCGTGGGTTGCCATTGTTTCTCTCCCGCATTATAAGCAGAGAGCTTTTCACCGATGTTGCATGAATTCTAAAAAGCTCTTAAACGCATCATTATTCATCAATTGATCGGTGTTGTTGTTTACAGGAGGATTATCGCCATCCTGTTGCACACTGCCTGATTATTGATGTGACGCCCCCAAAATTAGGTATACATCACCCATCTTGGGTCGCCAGATACATGGTATAGAATTCAAATACAACTTACTAATACAATTGTCGTGTACAATACGACAAAACATAAACTGTGAGTTTGAATACAAATATTGTCTACTAGAGATTATACAAACTCAAAAGGAGTCCTCATTACAATTATTATCACAAAGATTTCACGTAATAGTGAGGACTACTAATGCTATCATCCGGACCATTACTCCGCTCCTCGACTCGTCCCCTCGTCGGCTATATTCTCATTTCTCAAGAGAACATTGAAAGAAAGGGTGAGCTCAATTAGCCCAAGAAGAAATATTATGACTAAGATAATGCAGAATAAATTACCATTAGCCTTCAACAGTGTTAAACTGATAAAATATAATAAACATCAAGTTTAACTGCAGCGGAACCAACAATCCATTAAAAGAGTCAAGTAGAAAATAAAATCTACTATCTTTTATGATTTAAAAGGTTTTTCATCACTGTTATAGCTGAGACTCGGCTTAATAAATATTTCACATCATCGAATCACCCCTGCACTACGGCCAAGGATATTCTTTAGTATCACGACCACAATTATCCATGCACTACGGGCCAAGAATATTTGTATATTCATTAATGGTTAAGATCATGCCAACAACTATCCATCAATGCACTACGGGCCAATGAGGATTTTTACCACATCATTTATAACATTACGGTCATTATTACACCGAATAATCCCTGGTCATAATCATATCAAGTCCATCTATGCACTACAGGCCACAAATGACTTTCAAAAAATATAAGTATGAGGATGATGACAATGATATAAGAATTCAATAAAACAAGTTCAAGAATTAATTTATCCAGGAACCAATAACATCCAAACTGTCAACATGATACTGCTTTGTAGAGTAAAATTTAAGAATACTTAGAAGAATATTTCCATGAAAGGATACTGGATGAAGCGCAAATATCAAGGATATTCCACTAATTTCATGGAGTATAGAAGTCAAAGTTCTAACCAACTAAGTATAATAAAGAATGGAATAACAAAAGAAATCACCATGCATGCGATAGATCAAGACAGCAAAAGTTATTCCAATGTAATAATAAATAACGGAACCAGTCCCACAGAAACGCATGCATGGATATTCCAATGTAATAATAATGAATGGAACCAGTCCCGCCAGAAAAACACATGCATGTGATGTTCCAATGTAATAATAATATGACGGAACCAGTCCAAAGTAAAATATCTGCATGTGATGTTCCAATGTAATAATAATAAGGCGGAACTGTGTCCTGTAAAACACACAGCATGTGATGTTCCAATGTAATAATAGAAGAATGTCTCCAAGTATAGGGTAAATCGGCGTATACAAAAGTTATTCCAATGTAATAATAAACAATGGAATAACAATGTTTCTCTTCATGAATAAGAAAGAATAACACCCCTTACTTTAGTAGGAGATTGAATACGCGCAGTAGTGTAAAGAATGTAATACTCTTCTTCTTTCTTTTATTCTCTCTATACTTTCTCTCTCTATAGCTTGAATTAATTTGTGAAAATAATGAAGCACTAGGCCTCTATTTATAGAAGATTTCTAGCTTAGCACTTGCCATGTGAAAAGGCAAGTGGCTCGACGACCCGTGATGTGAAAAGAAAAGTGGTTTGACCTTCAGAATGTGAAACGACAATTGGTTCGACACCTGTAATGTGAAACGACAAGTGGTTCGACGCCTGTAATATGAAACGGCAAGTGGTTTGACGTCTGATAAAGGTAATTACTATTGACAAAGGTAATTACTATTGACGAAGATAATTACTATTGACGAAAATAATTACTATTGATGAAGGTAATTACTATTGACGAAGATAATTACTATTGACGAAAAGACTCTTAGATGATGACATATGATCCCCCCATAAAATAACCAAACTTACCACAAACTTCTCATAACAGACTCTTTATATACATCAAGGATTAATTAAATATTACCAAAAATCATTTTATTTTTAATCAACACATATTAATCTTTCAACAATTATTAATCATTTATAACTTGTCATCTCAATTATTGATTTAATAATATAACATATTATATGATGATAATCTTTGTGACAATAATTGAATCAATAATATAAGAGATATGATGCAAAGAATTATCGTGAAAGTAATAATTGAGATATAGTGAGTGATTTCTCACGACGCATCAATAATCAATACTATGTACTACTATGCAACCACGCCAGACATTCATTTCTTTTACTACCTTTAACAGCTTTTAACGGTAACACCTCCGCAAGTTATTTTTATAGAAAGATAATTTTGTCGTTTTCTAACTACGCATACAATACTTCCGCTATTCATGGGGTCCACTAATGATGAGAGAGTCGTATGAATATTCCCCGACAAAAAGAATATTCCCTACCAAACGTAATATTTTATAACAACTTGTTTACTTTGCAAAATTTATAAATATTACCCACAACTATAACATTATATCAAATTTATTCCATAATATTCAAAAATAATATTTATAGAAAATTCATCTTTATTTATAAAAGTTGGGGTCTTACAACCTCCCCTTCTTATGAAATTTTGCCCTCGAAATTAGGGTACGTACCTGGTATGTCGAAGAGGTAAGGATACCTTGATTTCATTTTATATTCTAACTCCCAAGTCATTTCCTCAACATCGTGGTTTCTCCACAAAACTTTGACTTGAGGTATAACTTTGGAGCGTAGAATATATTCCTTCTTATCCAAGATTTGAACAGGAACCTCTTCATACGTCAAATCTTCCGCTATTTCGTTCGGCTCTAACTCAATAATGTGGTTCGGGTCTTTCAAATATTTACGTAACATGGATATGTGAAAAACGTTATGAACACGAGACATACTTGGCGGTAAAGCGAGTCTATAGGCCACAGTTCCTACTCGATCGAGGATTAAAAATGGACCGATGAATCGAGGATTAAGTTTTCTCTCTTTCCAAATCTTGTAACTCCTTTCCATGGAGAACCTCTTAACAAACACATGATCTCCTATATAGAATTCTCTTCCTTTCGATGAAGATCAAGATAACTCTTTTGTCGATTTTGTGAGTTTTTATACGTTGTCGGATCGTTTGAATCTTTTCCGTAATCATACGCACTCAACTCCCGGTCCCAACAACGTTGCTTCACCCACCTCATCCCAAAGATTTGGAGAACGACACTTTCTTCCATACAACGCTTGAATGGAGCCATGCCAATACTTCCTTGATAACTGTTGTAGGGAAAACTCCACCAATGGTAAGAACTTGTCCCAACTTCCCTCAAATCAAGGACACAGAGTCTTAATAGATCTTCAAGAGTTTGAATAGTCCTCTCCGATCGTCCGTCTGTCTCGAGGATGATATGCCGATCTAAATCGTAAGTCTGTGCTCATAGCTTTTTGCAAACTAACCCAAAATCGTGAAGTGAATCTTGGGTCTCGATCGTAAACTATGGATAACCCAGATACCATGCGCTTTACAATCTCGTTTATGTACATATACGAGCAAGACGTTCAAGTGTATAAGTTTTTCGACGTCAGAAGAAATGAGCGACTTGGTCAATCTATCAACAATGACCCAAATCGCATCTATGCCTTGAGAAACCTTAGGAAGGCCAGAACGAAATCCATGGTAATGTGTTCCCACTTCCATTCTGGAATTTCAAGTGGTTACAATGGACCTTTTGGTACTTGATGCTCCGCTTTAACTCGTTGACAAGTTAGACACCTTGAGATAAAAAACGCTATCTCTCTCTTCATATTGCTTCACCAAAATGTATGATTTAATATCATGATACATTTTGGTACTCCCAAGATGGATTGCAAAGCGGTGTGTTGTGCGCTCCATCATGATTTTATACTTTAAATCGGTCATTAGAAACAAAGTCCGGAGTTGACTCAAGTATTCCTTCTTCATCGATTCTTGCTTCCCAGATAGCACCTTCTTGCACTTTCTTCCTCATACGCATCATCTCCGTGTCCGTAGCTTGAAAGCGCCTTTAACTTTATCGATTAAAGTCGGTTCTACTCGTATATTCGCCATCATCACACGCGTCCTCGAGTCTTTAACTCTATCTCCATCCTTTGTAAGTCACACAAAATGGGCCTTTCGTTGACAATATCGCACTCGCATTTTGCATATGATCTTCTACTCAATGCATCGCCTACCATGTTCGCTTTTCAGGATGGTATTGGATGGTATGATCATAATATTTCAACAGTTCAAGCCAACGTTGTAAGACCCCGAATTTTATGAAATAAAAGTATTCAATTTTTCTATTTAGTAAATGGTTAAATTGATAAAAGGTTAAAGTTAAGGGTGATATATGATTTTTTTCAAAATACGCAAGTGGTTATAAAATATTCATTATCATTGGGAGAATATTCGTTTGGTTTTGGAATATTCTTTACGTCAGGGAATATTCGCATTACTTACCAGTAAATGATCATTTGTGGGCCCCATAACAAAATAACACGTCGAATGAAGAAAACGACAAGTTTGAGTTTTTATAAATAATACAGCGTAGTTATCATTTATTAACCGTTGAATAATACGATGGTTAAAATACAATAATATGCGTTGTTGCACAAAGATATTACCAGATTGCATTAAAGATTTTGAATTATTGAATCCTTACGTAAGAAGGCACTACTCAATAATTGTTACTGAGAATTATCGCTCAATATTTTATTTTATTCGTTCAATAATTGCCAGCGTTGATATTTTATATTATTGTTGTTCAATAATTGTCACCGCACAATATTTCTCATTATCGATCAATAATTCATATTATTTGAATAATATTATTAGATAGCACTATTGGCAATGTCTAGAAAGTTACGTCTAAGGAGAGGTTTGGTCACCTAATTCAAGGCCAAGAAGGAGAAATTCTTATTGGAAAGCCCCTTCTTTCCGGGAACAAACTGGTCATCATAAATGTGATTCGTAATATTATTTGTGAATAATTAATTATTGATTCATATGATAAGGAAATATTTACTTTATATGAATATAAATGATGGATTTATTTATGTGGTTATTAATGAAGGAATTAATCTTTGAGATGTTTTATTTGTATTTTGTCGGATTGGAGGTATTAAAAGATCAAATCGGTGTTATTACGCTTTTATTGTGTGAGTTATAATATTTAATCCGACCGTTGGATCGTTGTAATTTTGGATATGTTATACATATATAAGTTGAGTATATGTCCACAAATTTTGAACCGTTAAAAATGAGCGTATAATTTATTATGAATTTTAAGAGGTAATCGATTCTAAATTAGGTTTTGGTGGAAAATTCTAGAATTGAGTGGGCCCCACTCTTGGTTGTTGGGGAAGATGGCTGATTTTTGGTGGGTGGAATAGTAGCGAGTAAAGCCATCGTGTAAAGAGGTCAAGTCTTCTTCTTGCTGCTAACATTTTCCTATAAATAGAGGGCTAAGTTAGAATTGAAAATCACACCGTAAACATAAGCTTTTCTCTTCTCTCTCTAGATTATTGAGTGTAATTTGTGAGTATTTAGATACTTGGTGAGTTGATATTCATCGGCTGCAAGTTTCCTTCACGTCATACATCCTATATTCGTCGTAAGTCAGTCGCTTTTCGAGGTAAGGGATAGTAAGGGATATTATTTTTTTTCGTAATGATATTATTTCTTCAATATCATTATCTTTGAAATGTTGATCCAAGTTTTATCAAAATTGGAACTTTTTCATGTCGGGGTTACTATTCACGAGTTACTATTCACGAGTTACTATTCACGAAGTTACTATTCATGAGTTACTATTCACGAAGTTACTATTCACTTAGTACTATTCAGTACTAAGCGTGAAGAAGATTTTTTTTGTGGAATTTCTATCTTTTGGTGTTGAGTTACTATTCACGATACTCAAGACTATTCACGATACTCTGACTATTCACGAATCATTAAGATTATTCATAGAAAAATGAAAATTTTCTTTTCGTCTAAAATATCTATCTCGGATACTAGCTTTGATTGTATCCATGTTTTGATCATTCTTGAATTTTACACCACTATGATTATTTTGAGGTATTTTTGGATGTATAGATTAGGAGTTATGGATTTTATGAGAAAAGACTATTTTAAAAGTAACTATTTATAACTCCTTGCGGTTAACTCCAAAATTGATGAAATTTTTATTGAGAGTACATCTATATAATATCAGTGTACTCTGTGAATTTCGGAATTTTTGGATAAAAGTACAATTTATGATAAATGTTTAAATATTCGGTGGTTTTAGCCATATGAAAAATAAGTAAATGAATTTTTAAAATTTCGAGAAAAATATATGTTCAATATGGGACTATTTTATACTAAATCCCAGAAAAGAAATATTTTTAGAACTGATTTGGTATTTTTCATGAAAATGTTCTAGTTATGAGTAAATGAATTAAATATGTTATGTGAAGTAAGAAAATTGGAAAATATGATTTATTGGCTTGAGAATCATATATGAGATATATGCAGATTTTTATGAGGGTTTTGGTTAATGATGATGAAATCTTATGAGTTTGGCATTTTTAGATGATTAAATGCATTAATTATTAAAGTGTAAATAATTGGATTAAATTATTTATAAGTTTGAGAAATGATTAAAATATTATTATAATATTAATAATATTAGATTATGAGATTTCTAAGTGATTTATAACATTTGGATTAAGGTGTTATAAATATGGATATGAATTTTATTATTAAACTTTATCTTTTCGTGTCGAGGTTACTTACGCACGATATACGGGACTATGTATTTAATACGGGTACTATTCACAACAAATTGGTTTCTTCTCCCACCAAATTATCGTTGATTTATGAATCTTACTCTTGAAATTAAAACCATGTTTTTATTATATTATTTTTATATAACATTCTTATAACCCTAATGATGATATTCTCTTTGACTTGAGTGTAAAGATGAGTAGATTATTGGTATGATCGTGACCATAGGTTCTCTTTGGCCAAGAGTGTAAAAAGTTGAATTGTTGACCGGTATGATCATGACCATTGAATTTACAATTAAATATTTTTAGCTTAAGTGAAAAAGGTGAATCGATCAAACATGGTTATAATTATTGTTATATAACTTCAAATGATTATGTATTTCTTTGATATATGAATATCTTTGGCTCGTTGTAAAGATGACTTGATGTTGAATATCTTTAGCCGTAGTGCAAAGATGAATTATTGATGAATATCTTTTTGCTCAGAATGCAAAGATGACTGTTGTTGAATATCTTTTAATGCAGCAGTGAAAAAAGATGAATTATTGATGAATATCTTTGGCTTCAGAATGCAAAGATGTCCCGTTGTTGAATATCTTTAGCCTATAGTGCAAAAGATGAATTATTGATGAATATCTTTGGCAGAATGCAAAGATGACCCGTTGTTGAATATCTTTGCTTTGTAGTGTAAAGATGAACTGTTGATGAATATCTTCGCCCGTGGTGCAAAGATGAATTTATTAGTATGATTATGAGCAGAACCGTGATTTGGTATAACCATGATCTTTGATGTTTGGGGTAAAGACAAGTGATGAAAATTATCTTTGTCTTGGATGAGGAAAGGAATTTAGAACTACAATTACGATTATGAGTTATACACGTGATTGTGGATGTGAATTGTTGATTGATGTTACAGGATAAAACATGGTTGGTGGATTTTAACATGGAGAAGACAATAGACTTTTATAGTCTATTTGACTCTTCTAATGGATCGCTTCATTCACCGCAACTATGGTTGAAAAGTTTTATCATCTACCATATGTTCTAAATCTCGATTCATTATCGATGAAGACTATTGATAATTTATTTATCTTTAGTCATAATATTCTTTACTGAGCTAGTTGTGCTCACCCTTTTGTTTCACAATTCCTTTCAGGTAATAAAAGTGTAGCTGGGTCGAGCGGGGGATAGCGAGGGAATAGAGTGGAGGTCTATAGATGTTGAGGGTGAGGTGAATTTAACTTGGAAGGGTGTTTTGTCACTATCATACAAGATGTCTAATGACATACAACCTCGTGTTATCATAAGACATGGTTGTGCTTTCATCCACTTCTTCGAGTATATTTACAAGCACTACCTATATAATCTTGGTGTTTGTTTGGAGTATAATACCCAATTAGAGACAGTGGAGATAATGATATGTCAAGAGAAGACTCACCATTGGGAAGAATATGATAGTAATCTTCTCGTTTTTCTTTGGGGTTTATTGGGTCAACCAAGGATAATTCTGTGGCCATATGATATCTACCATAACCTAAAAGCATGGCCTCCCATGTATGAAGGTTTCCTTGAGCACTTCCCAAAGATTCTAATTTCTAAAACAGTTTTTGACTATACCTTTATGTAAGGTGTCATTGGGACGCATACTGATGGGTATATATTTGTATCCAAACTCACAACATATGTGTTGTTGTATTTTGCACGACAATTGTTGTAATAAAGTTGTAGTTGTTTTTCTGTACCATGTATTTGGCGACTCAGAATGGGTTGGATGGAATGGACCTATTTTGGGGTTGTTACAAACGTCGTTGTCGCATGTTGAGTTCCTTTTGAGTGAAGAAATATTTGAGGCTTTTATGATCCGTAAAGATCTCCACTGTAGATGACAAATGTGACGCCCCCAAAATAGGTATACATCACCTATTCTGAGTTGTCAATATATGGTACAGAAACAACTACAACTTTATTATTACAACCGTAAAACTGTGAGTTTGAATACAAATATTATCTTCTAGACAATATCTATACTCAAATAAATCCTCATCACATTTATTGATACATTATTTTACAAAAATAGTGAGGACTACTAAACAATTCTTTCTAAAACCTTCATTCCATACATACCGACTGCACTCGCTTATATTCTCGCCTCCTAAGAAGAAAAATGGAACAAAAAGGAAAAGGGTGAGCTCAACTAGCCCCAGTAAAGAATATTATGACTAAGATAATATACAACAAATTATCGTTAGTCTTCAACAGGAAAAATCTAATAGAATACAATAGACAACAAATTTTAAATCAATATTCGCAATTGAAATAATAATTCATTAGAAGAGTTAAATAGAGAATGCAAACTACTATCTTCCATGTATGAATTTAAAAGTTCATCGCTCTATCTTTTATCCTCGTAACATCAATCAATATATATCCGAATCACATATTCATCTTTGCACTATATGCCAAAGATATTCATCGATTGGTCATGTTCATCTAAACACTGCTCATCTTTGCAATACAGGCCAAAGATATTCAATAATATCATCATTTAAGACTGAGGATGATGAAAAATATTTTTAAAGAAACGAATCCAGTGAAACAAAATGACAAGGATTAAGGATTAAGGATTCGTACTTTGTTTTATCCATGTTCAAAAATACCTCAAAAATAATCCTAGTGGTGTAAAATTCAAGAATGATCAAAACATGGATACAATCAAAGCTAGTATCCAGAATAGATATTTTGGACAAAAAGAAGAAATTTTATTTTTCGGTGAATAGTGCCGTATACGTGAATAGTGCCATATACGTGAATAGTAACTTCGACACCAAAAGATAGAAATTTCCCAAAAAACATCTTCACGCTTCATGAATAAGACTCGTGAATAAGAACTCGTGAATAAGAACTCATGAATAATAAGAACTCGTGAATAGTAATTCATGAATAGTAACTCATGAATAGTAACCCCCGACATGAAAAAGTTCCAAATTTGATAAAAAGTTTCAACCCATATTTCAAAGATAATGATATTGAAGAAATAATATCATTTCGAGAAGAAAATAACATCCCTTACCTCGAAAGATTAAGACTTTAAATTGGAATCTGGGTATATAGTCTTTCAAGGAACTTCAGACCGCCTAACAATACTCAAAGTATACTCAAAATACTCACAAGAATACGCCGATAATATAGAGAGAAAACTTCGGTTTCGTGTAATTTTTAATTCTAACCCAAGACCCTATTTATAGAAATCGCTTAACACCAAAAGCGTAAAATTTAATAAATTAATAATATTATTTTTTCAAACTTCCTACGCCCACTAATTTGGTCCAAGACATCACCACCACCATGTGACAAAATATTAAAAACATTTTTCTTAATTTAAATAATTAAAACTTCCAAAAATCAATTATTTTGAACTACGGAACTTCAATAATTCATAATAAATAGCCCTTTCATCGAAAAATTCAATCTCTCAATTTTTTATAGGAAATTCAATTCTCTACAACTTTGCGTAAGAAAGTTTTTCCAAATTCCAAACAAAATTGACCGAAATCCACAAACCAGCGATTTTATGTGCTATAATCAAATTTCAGTCAATAAATGGGGTCCAACCGACATGTTTAACATGTTTTAAACATTTATTGCAACAAAAAATATTCTTCCTCCTCGTATACTCATATATCCCACATTCATTGTAAAAATATCACCATTATTATATTATTAAAATATAATAATACATTATCTTATTAAAAAGATAAAATTTCATTTTCAACAATTGTCACATTAAAATTTTTCTCCATCTATATCCACATAAAATCAATATTTTCCTCATCATATGAATCAAAAATTAATTATTCACAAATAATATTACAAAATCACAATATTGACAACCAGGCAGTTCCCAAGAAAGAGGGGGCTTTCCAATAAGAATTTCTCCTTCTTGGCGCGCAATTAGGTGACCAAACCTCTCCTTAGATGTAACTTTCTAGACATTGCCAATAATGTTATCTAATAATATTATTCAGATAATATGAATTATTACTTCGATAATGAAAAATATTGTGTAATGACAATTATCAAACAACAAAGAATATAAAATATCAACGCAGCAATTATTGAATCAATAAAATAAAATATCGAGCGAAGAATTATCGTAACCATTATTGAAAGTAGTGCCTCTTCACGTAAGAATCAATAATTGGTGCAATACCGTGTGCTTCCGTGTTTTAACCACCGAGTATTTTAACAAGATTAATAAAGAATAACTACGCCCGTTATTTTTAAACAACTTATATTTGTCGCTTTTCTTCATCCAATCGCTTTTCAGTTATGGGGCCCACACATAGTCGCTACTGGTCATGCATTTAATATTCCCGACAAAGATACGAATATTCCATTCACCAAAACTAATATTCCCGACAACAATGAATATTTTATAACCACTTGCTTATTTTGAAATATTTTGCGTATTTTACCCCTAACTATCCACATTAATCACATCAACCCTTACTATTTCAAAATAATAAATAGAGAAAATTAAATTTCATTAATAATAAGTTGGGGTCTTACAACCTCCTCTCCTTATGAAATTTCATCCCTCGAAATCGACGACGACGCACAGTGTTTCAAAAGGTGAGGATACCTCGCTTTCATTTCCGCTTCCAATTCCTGTGTCATTTCTCTATAGCATGATTCCTCCACAAAACTTTAACTTGTGGTATGACCTTTCAAGCGTAGAACATGCTCCTTCCTATCCAAGATCTTGACAGTACCTCCTCATACGTTAAGTCTACTATTATTTCATTCTGGTTCTAATTCTATAACGTGATTCGGTCTTTCACATATTTACGAAGTACGATATGTGAAACACATTATGAACACGAGACATACTTGAGGTAACGCAAGTCTATAGGCTACATTTCCTACTCGGTCAAGAATTTGAAATGGACCAATAAATCGTGGATTGAGCTTTCCTCTCTTCCCAAATCTTGTAACTCCCTTCCATGGAGCAACTCGCAACAATACATGATCCCCTACACTAAATTCCACGTCCTTTAGATGAAGATCCGCATAACTCTTTTGTCGATCTTCTTGTGCCTTTTGTATACGCTTGTCGAATCATTTGAATCTTTTTCGGTAGTCATACGTGACTAACTCGGGTCCCAACAATGTTGCTTCACCCACCTCATCCCAACATATCGAGAACGACATTTTCGGCCCATATAATGCTTGAATAGAGCCACACCTATACTTGCTCGATAATCGTTGTTGTTGTAGGAGAATTCCACCAATGATAAATACTTATCCCAACCGCCTCTTGAAGTCTAGGGACACGAGTCTTAATAGATCTTCAAGAGTTTGAATAGTCCTCTCTCGATTGTCCGTCTGTTTGGGGATGGTATGTCGAACTAAATCGTAAAATCCGTGCTCATAGCTTTTTGCAAGCTAAACCAAAATCTTGAAGTGAATCTTGGGTCACGATCCCAAACTATGGATCTGGTGCATGCCATGCAACCTCACAATCTCATTCACGCATACTAAAGAAGACGCTCAAGTGAATAAGTCTCCGTGTCGGCAAGAAATGAGCAGACTTGGTTAATCTATCAACAATAACCCAAATAAAGATTGATGCCCCGAGAAACCGTAGGAAGACCCGTAACAAAATCCATGGTAATGTGTTCCCACTTCCATTTCGGAATCTCAAGTGGTTGCAACGGACCCTTAGGTACTAGATGCTCCGCCTTTACACGTTGACAAGTTAAAACATTGAGATAAACTTTGCAATCTCTCTCTCTTCATATTGTTCCACCAAAATGTATGTGAAGATCACGATACATTTTAGTACTTCCGTGATGGATTGCAAATGGTGTATTGTGTGCCTCCATCATAATCTTGTACTTCAAATCGAGTCATTAGGAACACAAAGTCTAGAGTGGACTCAAGTATTCCTTCTTCATCAATTCTCGCTCCTAATAGCTCCTTCTTGTACTTTCTTCTTCATACGCATCACTCCGGGATGCTGGCTCGAGCAACCTTAACTTTTTCTATTAAAGTTGGCTCTACGCATATACTTGACATCATCGCACTCGTTCTCGTGATATGATCTTGTACTCAACGCGTCGCCTACCACGCTCGCTTTTCCGGGATGGTATTGAATAGTGTGGTCGTAGTCTTTCAATAGCTCGAGCCAACGTCCCCGCCGCATGTTGAGTTCTTTTGAGTGAAGAAATATTTAAGGCTTTTTATGGTCCGAATATATCTCCACTTTCTCCCCATATAGATAGTGCCTCCATATTTTTAGCGAAAACAAGCACGCTAACTCTAGATCATTAGTAGGATAATTCCTCTCATACTCTTTAAGTTGTCGCGAGGCATAGGCTATAACTTTCCCACGTTGCATGAGAACACATCCTAACCCTTTTCCCAAGCATCATTTGAGATAACAAATCCATCCGAACCGGTGGTATTGTTAGAACAGTGCCGAAATAAGTCTCCTCTTAAGCTCTTGGAAACTCTTCTCGCATTCTTCACTCCAAACGAATTTTGTATCCTTCCGAAGTTAGCCGAAGTTAATGGAGTAGCGATTCGAGAAAACCCTTCCACGAATCTCCGATAATAACCAAATAAGCCCAAAAGCTACGCATTGATTTCGGCCACCGAAACTTCGGTTGCTCCTAACTTTGTATTGCTTCAATCTTCACGGATCAATGATACTCCATGTTTCGACACCAAGTGCCCAAGGAATGCTACTTCCTCAAGCCGTAACTCGCATTTCTTTAATTTGGCATATAGTTTGTTTTCACGAAGCCTTTGGAGTACCAAACTTCAAATGGTGCTCATGATCTTCACGACTTTTGGAATATATGAGGATGTCATCAATAAAGACAACAACAAACCGATCCAAATATTCCTTAAATACTCGGTTCATCATATCCATGAAAAGCGCAGGAGCATTAGTCAATCCGAAAGACATGACTAAGAATTCATAATGCCCATACCGAAGTTCAAGGCGATCTTTGAATATCCTCGATTCTAATCTTCAACCGATAATATCCGTAACTAAGATCGATTTTTGAAAAGAATTGTGCCCTTGTAATCGGGTCAAACAAGTCATCAATACGAGGTAGAGGATACCTATTCTTGATGGTGACATGGTTCAATTCCCCGATAGTCAATACAAAGTCGCGATACTCCCCGCTTTTTTCTTCTTTAAAAATAAAATAGAGCACCCCAAGGAGATGTACTTAGACTAATGAAACCGATGTCCAACAATTCTCGTTGTTGGACCTTTAACTCTCAAGTTCAATAGAGCCATTCGATATGGGGTTTTAGAAATGGGCTTTATACCGCATTCAAGATCAATAAAGAATTCAACTTCACGCTCGGGGTAGATCGGAAGTTCTTCAGAAATACGCCAGAAAGTCAATAACAACAGAATATAATTCAAATTTGACGTGTCTTTATTCAAATCCATAACATGGGCTAAGAAAGCTCGACATCCGCTTTTCAATAAACGAATAGCTTTATGATTAGATATGACGTTGATTGATTTTAATGGTTTAGTTGCTTGAATCCGCATAAAAAGTTGGTTAGGAATATGAAAACTAACAACCCATTTAAAACAATCAATTTTGGCATGATGAGTAGTTAACCAATCAATCCCTAAAATCACAACAAAAGCAAGTATCTTTAAAGAGATAAGGTCATTGTGTAAGGTAATGGTGCCAACTTGAATCAAACAAGATTTATAAAATGTGGATGTGATGAAAGTTTCTCCTAACGGAGTTTCCACAGATAGGTCAAAGTCTAATTTCTCCGAAGTCAAGTTTAAACGTTGAGCACACGCAGAGAGATAAATGAATGGGTAAGACCAGATCAAGTAAGGTATAAACTTCGCAAGAATTTATAAATAGCTTACTCGTGATCACCTTGTTTGGGTTCCTTGCATTATGACCAATCACAACAAACGCTTCTTCCCTAATCGTTGACTTTGACTTTTCTAGATGATGTCTTTTGAGTCACCGTCCCTCATTGAACTAGGTTTCGCCACAGCATAATCTCGAAGCGATATGTCCTTCCTTTCCACAACTATAGCATACCTTGAACTGCTAGGGCGCTTTGATCGATATGTCCTCTTTTCCGTGATTAGTAGATATGACCGGTGGTCGTTTCTCCTCCCTTAGAACCATTCTGTCACGTAAGACCGCTCGCTTTCATACGGTCGTTGTTAAATCTCTCTTTTAAAATCTCCTCCCGACTCGCTTCTTCTATTTTCATGGCCATGATTACCACCAGAGTGGTTACCATTTTTGTCCGTCTGTTTTTTCTCCATTGGTTATCATTATTACGCTGACCGCTATCTCTGTACGATCCTCGTTATGGTCCTCGTCGACTGTGACTCGTTATCTCGCTTCTAATAATTGAGCCCCATTTACATCATCCGAATAGAGAGAAAATTATGAGAAATGAGATATCGACGTATCCGGGTTTCAAACCTCTAAGAAACATCCGCGTCATCGTTCCTCATTCTCCACCAAATGAGGTGCAAAACTCGATAACTCGCAAACTTTGCCTCGCATCGAGACACCGCCATGTTGTTTCGCTTCCGCCTAATAAACTCCACTTCCTTCATATATGATTTAACACTTTCGTGAAAGTATTTGTCATTAAATAGTTTCAAACGTCTCCCAAGACATGCCGAAAAGGGTAAATTTGGATGGGTACGCTTTACGACTCCCACCCAGAGTCTCCGCTTCGCCATTTTAACATAAAGGTGGCGAATGGAACCTTCGTTCTCCTCGTGCATCCCAAGACATCGAATATCTTGGTAATTTGTTTTGACCCATGTTTCCGCCATGATCGGATCTCGGCTTTCCCTTAAATTTCGTGGTCCCAACTCTTCGAATCGCTTGGGTTGTGACAACCCGTGAATTGCTATCATTTCCTCCCCGTATTTTGAACACGAAGTCTCCTCGTCGATTTTGCATGAATCGCAAAAAGCTTCTAAACATTCCCTCGCTCATCATCGCTTTCGGTGGTGTTGTTCATGGGAGGAACATTGCCACTGTTGCACGCTCTCCTCGTTGGTGAGTCTGATGCATATCCACGGCCTCATTTCCATTGTTAATATTCTCACGACATTCTCAAATACCGCCATAAAACAAGGGTTAATTAAGGAAATCAATATATCACATAATATCCTTATATATCGACCAACTAAAAAAAATAAGCTTAGGTAGGACACACTAGCAAGGATTTACTCTGCCTCCCTCCTAGTTCTATTCCCCGATCTCCGCCAGAGATCATATCCCTAAGCTCGATACTAACTGTGACGCCCCCAAAATAGTATACATCACCTATTCTCGAGTTGTCAATACATGGTATGTAAACAACTACAACTTTATTATTACAACCGTAAAATCGTGAGTTTGAATACAAATATTATCTTCTGTATAATATCTATACTCAAATAAATCCTCATCACATTTATTGATACATTATTTTACAAAATGGTGAGGACTACTAAACAATTCTTTTCTAAAACCTTCATTCCATACCTCGACTCATACTCGCTATATTCTCGCATCCCGAGAAGAAAAATGGAACAAAAAGGAAAAGTGGTGAGCTAAAAGATAGAAACCTAATATAGGCATATACGTGAATAGTAAAATCGACACCAAAAGATAGAAATTTCCCAAAAAACATCTTCACGCTTTCATGAATAGTACTCGTGAATAATAACTCGTGAATAAGAACTCATGAATAAGAACTCGTGAATAGTAACTCATGAATAGTAACTCATGAATAAGAATCTAAGACATGAAAAAGTTCCAAATTTGATAAAAAGTTTTAACCCATATTTCAAAGATAATGATATCAAGAAATAATATCATTTGAGAAGAAACATCATCCCTTACCTCGAAAGATTAGTACTTCTAAATTGAA
This sequence comes from Panax quinquefolius, assembly GCA_020205615.1. Lineage (NCBI taxonomy): Eukaryota > Viridiplantae > Streptophyta > Magnoliopsida > Apiales > Araliaceae > Panax > Panax quinquefolius. The sequence goes on along the minus strand of CM035157.1, from coordinate 136,802,617 downwards.
TAATAGTATAGTTCAGAAGACCCAAAAATTTTTTAAATAAAAAGGAATTTCCTTTATTTATTATTTTGAAATAGTAAGGGTTGATTTGATTAATGTGGATAGTTAGGGTTAAATACGCAAATATTTCAAAATAAGCAAGTGGTTATAAAATATTCATTATCGCTTGGGAATATTCGTTTGGTCGTGGAATATTCAGATCGTTTGGGAATATTCAGACGATTTACTGCAGCCACCATGTGGGCCCCATAACGGAAAGTTTATTGGATGAAGAAAACGACAAATATAAGTTTTTTTTAAATAACTGCCAGTAGTTGTTATCAAGTAATACCGTTGGAATACCCTATGGTTAAAACACACTAATACGCCGTTGTTGATCAAGAAGATACCAGATTGCACCAATTATTGATTCTTACGTAAGAAGGCACTACTCAATAATGGTTACAAAGAATTATCGCTCAAAGATTTTATCGAGTTAATAATTGTCATGCGTTGATATTTTATATATTCGTTGTTTCAATAATAATCATTACACAAAGATTTTCATTATCGAAGCAATAATTCATATTATCCTAATAATATTATTAGATAACATTATTGGCAATGTCTAGAAAGTTCGCTTCTAAGGAGAGGTTTGGTCACCTAATTGCGCCGCCAAGAAGAAGAAATTTTTATCGAAAGCCCCTCTTCCTTTAGAACCGCCTCGGTTGTCAATATGTGATTCTCGTAATATTATTTGTGAATAATTAATTATTGATTTATATGATGAGGAAAATATTGATTTTATGTGGATATAGATGGAGAAAATTTTAAAATGACAATTGTTGAAAATTAATATTTTATCTTTTTCTCGATAAAATAATTCATTTAAATATATTATTTTAATAATATATTAATGGTGATATTTTTACAACGAATGTGGGATATATGAGTATATGAGGAGGAAGAGTATTTTTGTGTCAATAAATGTTTAAAACATGTTAAACATGTCGGTGGGACCCCATTTATCGATCGAAATTTGATTATAAACCGTAAAATCGTCTGCTTGTGGATTTCGGTCAATTTCTATTTGGAATTTGGAAAACTTTCTTCTGCAAAGTTGTAGAGAATTGAAATTCCTATAAAAACTCGCGAGATTCGAATTTTCTGATGAAAGGGCTATTTATTATGAATTATTGAAGTTCAAGTTCAAATAATTGATTTTGGGAGTATAAAATATTTTTGTAAGAAAAACGTTTTTTGTTGTAATTGAGTGGGCTCACATGTGTTATAAATGATCTAAAATCAGATTTCTAAGGTGGGCTTGAATATTTTTAAGAAATATTATTATTTTATTAAATTTTCGCTTTGGTGTTCTAAGATTTTCCTATAAATAGAAAGTGCTTAGGTTAGAATTGAAAATCACAATTTAAAATCAAGTTCTCTCTATATTATCGAGTTTATTCTTGTGAGTATTTTGAGTATACTTTGAGTATTGCTAGATTTGCAAGTTCCTTCAAAGACTATACCCTAGATTCTAGCTGTAAGATCGATCTTTCGAGGTAAGTGGATATTATTTTTTTTTTGTAATGATATTATTTCTTCAATATCATTATGTCAAATGTTGATCCAAGTTTTTATCAAATTTGGAACTTTTTCATGTCTGGGTTACTATTCATGGGTTAGTTATTCACGAAGTTACTATTCACGAAAGTACTATTCACTATTCACGAAGTTACTGAAGTACTATTCATGAAGCGTGAAGATGTTTTTGTGAAATTTCTATCTTTTGGTGTTTGAGTTACTATTCACGATAAGACTATTCACGATAGACTATTCACGATACTTGATTATTCAATTTAAAAATAAAATTTCTTCTTTTCGTTCAAAACATCTATTCGGATACTAACTCGATCAGATCCATGTTTTGATCATTCTTGAATTTTACACCACTATGATTATTTTTGAGGTATTTTTGGACGTGGATAAAACCAAGTACTAATCCTTAATCCTTAATCCTTGTCATTTTGTTTCAATCGGATTCGTTTTTTAAAAAAAATATTTTCATCATCCTCGCCTTAAATGATGATATTATGGAATATCTTTGGCCCAGAAGTGCAAAGATGAATGATTTTTAAGAATATCTTTGGCCCAGAAAAGGCAAAGATGAATGATTTTCAAGAATATCTTTGGCCCGTAGTGCAAAGATGAACAGTGTTTAAATGAACATGAATTAATCGATGAATATCTTTGGCCTCAGAGTGCAAAAAGATGAATATTTGATTCCGATGTATATCGATTGATGTTACAGGATAAAAGATAGACGATGAACTTTTAAATTCATACATGTAAGATAGTAGTTTGCATTCTCTACTTAACTCTTCTAATGAATTATTATTTCACATCATGTAATATTGATTTAAAATTTGTTGTCTATTGTATTCTATTAGATTTTTCCCCGTTGAAGACTAACGATAATTTGTCAGATATTATCTTAGTCATAATATTCTTTATCGAGCTAGTTGAGCTCACCCTTTTCCTTTTTGTTCCATTTTTTTCTCGTGGAGGCTAGAATATACGAGTACGAGCCTGGGGTATGGAATGAAGGTTTTAGAAAGGATTGTTTAGTAGTCCTCACCATTTTGTAAAATAATGTATCAATAAATGTGATGAGGATTTATTTGAGTATAGATATTGTCTGTAAGATAATATTTGTATTCAAACTCACAATTTTATCGTTGTAATAATAAAGTTGTAGTTGTTTTCTGCACTACGTATTGACAACTCGTAATAGGTGATGTATACCTATTTTGGGGCGCCACATTGGTATCGTAGCTTAGGATATGATCTCCAATGAGATCGGGAATAGAATCCAGAGGGAGAGACGAGTAAATCCTTCGCTAAAGGTGTCCTACCTAAGCTTATTTTTTAGTTGGTCAAGATATAAGGATATTATGTGATATATTGATTTCTTAATTAACCCTTGTTTTTATGACAAGATTTGAGAATGTCGATCGAGAATATTAACAATGGAAATGAGACCGTGGAGATGCCTCAGACTCACCAACGAGGAGAACGCAACAGTCGGGCAATGTTCCTCCCGTGAACAACACCATCGAAAGCAGATGATGAACGAGGGATGTTTAGAAGTTTTTGCAGCTCATGCGAAAAATCGCATTTAGGAGACTCGTGTTCAAAATATGTGAGGAAATGATAGCAATTCACGGGTTGTCACAAATGCAAGCTTCAAAGAGTTGGGACCACTGTAATTTAAGGGAAAGCCGATCCGATCACGGCATGAAACACGGGTCAAACAAATTACCAAGATATTCGATGTCTGGGATGCACGGAGGAACAGAAGGTTCCATTCGCCACCTTTATGTTCCGTGGCGCAGGCGCATCATCGGTGGGAGTCTGTGAAGTTGCACTCCATCCAAACAAGACTCAAAGATGTCTCTTGGGAGACGCTTTCAGAAAGCTATTTAATGACAAATACTTTCCCGAAAGTGTTCGCTATATGAAGGAAGTGGAGTTCATCGATTTGAACAAAACACAATGACGGTGTCTCAAAGACGAGGCAAAGTTTGCAGAGTTATCCGTGTTTCAGACCTCATTTGGTGGAGAATGAGGAACGATGACGCGGATGTTTCTTAGAGGTTTGAAACCCTAAGATACGCCAAGATCTCATTTCTCATAAATTTTCTTTATTCAGATGTTGTAAATGTGGCTCAATTATTAGAGCGAGATAACGAAAGTACGGCCAACCGAGGGACCACAACCAGATCGTATCGTAGATAGCAGTCAATAGAATAATGATAACTGCGGAGAAAGAAACAGACGGACAGTAAATCTTAACCACTCTAGTGGTAATTATGGCCATGAAAATAGAAAGAAGCGAAGTCGAGAGGAGATTTTAAAAGAGGAGATTTAACAACTAACTATGTGAAGATGACAAGGTTTTAAAGAATCGGTTCTAAGGGAGGAGAAATCACCACCCCGGCCATATGCTACAAATGCGAAAAGAGGGACATATCACCAAACCGCCCACAACAGCTCAAGGTATGCTATAATTATGGAAAGGAAGGACATATCGCCGAGATCAGACAAGAAGAATAAACCTAGTTCAATGGGACGGTGACTCAAAAGATCGTCTCCCGTAAAAGTCAAAGTCAACGATTCCGGAAGAGCGCTTGTTCAGGATCGGTCATAATGCGAGGAACCCAAACGAGGTGATCACGGGTAAGCTATTTATAAATTCTTTCAAGTTTATACCTTACTTGATACCGGCGTGCTACCCATTCATTTATCTCTCCCGCATGTGCTCAACGCTTAAACTCGACCGAGAAATTAGACTTTGACCTATCTCGTGGAAACTCCGTTAGAGAAACTTTCATCACATCCATCGCTTATAAATCTTGTTTGATTCAAGTTGGCACCATTACCTTACCGTTGACCTTATCTCTTTAAAGATACTTGCTTTTGATGTGATTTTAGGGATTGATTGGTTAACTACTCATCATGCCAAAATTGATTGTTTTCGTAAGGTTGTTAGTTTTCATATTCCTAACCAACCCGTTGTATTTAATTCAAGCAACTAAACCATTAAAATCGATCACTATCATATCTAATCATAAAGCTATTCGCTTATTAAAAACGGATGTCAAGCTTTCTTAGCCCATGTTATGGATTTGAATAAAGACACGCCAAATTTGAATAATATTCTGTTGTTATCGACTTTTCTCGACGATTTCAAGAACTTCCCGATCTACCCCGTAACGTGAAGTCAATTCTTTATCGATCTTGAACCCTGCACAAAGCCCATTTCTAAAACCCCATATCGAATGGCTCCTATTGAACTTCAGGAGTTAAAGGTCCAACTACAGGAATTGTTGGACATCGGTTTCATCTGGCCCCAAGTACATCTCCTCGGGGTGCCCTGCTTTATTTGTAAAGAAGAAAGACGGAGTACGCGACTTTGTATCGACTATCTGGAATCGAACCATGTCACCATCAAGAATAGGTATCCTCTACCTCGTATTGATGACTTGTTTGACCAGATTGCAAGGCACAATTCTTTTTCAAAATCGATCTTCGCTCGATATCATCACCAAGATTAGAATCGAGAATATTCCAAAGACCCGCCTTCGTAACCCCAGTATGGGCATTATGAATTCTTAGTCATGTCTTTCGGACTAACTAATGCTCCGCGCTTTCATGGATATGATGAACCGAGTATTCAAGGAATATTTGGATCAATTCGTTGTTGTCTTTATTGATGACATCCTCATATATTCCAAAAGCCGTGGAAGATCATGAGCACCATTTGAAGTCGGTACTCCAAAGGCTTCGTGAAAACCAACTATATGCCAAATTGAAGAAATGCGAAGTTCGCTTCGAGGAAGTAGCATTCCTTGGGCACGTGGTGTCAAAACATGGAGTATCCGCTGATCCGGCCAAGATTGAAGCAATACAAAGTTGGGAGCAACCAAGTCTGGATCAATACGTAGCTTTTTTGGGCTTAATGGTTATTATCGGAGATTCGTGGAAGGGTTTTCTAATCGCTACTCCATTAACTCGCCTAACTCCTAAGGATACAAAATTCGCTTGGAGCGTAAGAATGCGAGAAAAGTTTCCAAGAGCTTAAGAGGAGACTTATTTTAAGACTGTTTCTAACAATACCATCCGTTGGATGGATTTGTTATCTCATGCCGATGCTTCGTGCAAAGGGTTGGGATGTGTTCTCATGCAACGGGAAAGTCATAGCCTATGCCTCGCGACAACTTAAAGAGTATGAGAGGAATTATCCTACCATGATCTAGAGTTGGCAAAGCAATGTTGCCGCTTAAAAATATGGAGGCACTATCTATATGGGGAGAAAGTGGAGATATATTCGCACATATAAAAGCCTTAAATATTTCTTCACTCAAAAAGAACTCAACACGCGGCAATGACGCTGGCTCGAGCTATTGAAAGACTACGACCACACTATTCAATACCATCCCGGTAAAGTTTAACGTGGTAGCCGACGATCGAAGTAGAAGATCATATGCGGAACGAAAAGCGATGATGTCAAGTATACGACAGAGCCAACTTTAATAGAAAAAGTTTAGGTTGCTTTCAAGCCACCGAATTCGGAGCCGATGCGTATGAAGAAGAAAGTACAAGAAGGAGCTATTCCTAAGCTTAGAATTGATGAAGAAGGAATACTTGAGTCCACTCTAGACTTTCAGGTTCCTAACGACTCGATTTGAAGTACAAGATTATGATGGAGGCACACAATACGCCATTTGCAATCCATCCTCGAAGTACTAAAATGTATCGTGATCTTCTACATACATTTTGGTGGAACAATATGAAGAGAGAGATTGCAAAGTTTATCTCGATGTGTTTAACTTGCCTAACGTAAAGGCGAGCATCTTGTACCTAAGGGTCCGTTGCAACCACTTGAGATTCTGAATGGAAGTGGGAACACATTACTATGGATTTCAAGTTACGGGTCTTCCTACGGTTTCTCAAGGCATCAATGCTATTTGGGTTATTGTTGATAGATTAACCAAGTCCGCTTCATTTCTTGCCGATACGGAGACTTATTCCTCGAACGCCTTGCTAGTATGTGACGCGGATCGAGATTGTGAGGTTGCAAGGCATGCCTCAGATCCATAGTTTTGGATCGTGACCCAAGATTCACTTCAAGATTTTGGGTTAGCTTGCAAAAAGCTATGGGCACGGATTTGCGATTTAGTTCGCATACCATCCCCAAACGGGGACGACAATCGAGAGGACTATTCAAACTCTTCAAGATCTATTAAGACTCGTGTCCTAGACTTCAAGGGTAGTTGGGATAAGTATTTACCATGGTGGAATTCTCCTACAACAACAGCTTATCGTGCAAGTATAGGTGTGGCTCCATTTGAAGCATTATATGGATTAAATTGTCGTTCTCCAATATGTTGGGATGTGGTGGGTGAAGCAACATTGTTGGGACCCGAAAGTTAAGACGTATGACTCACCGAAAAGATCCAAATGATTCGACAACGATACAAACGGCACAAAATCGACAAAAGAGTTATGCGGATCTTCATCGAAAGGACGTGGAATTTAATGTGGGGATCATGTATTGTCATGAAGTTGCTCCATGGAAGGGAGTTACAAGATTTGGGAAGAGAGGAAAGCTCAATCCACGATTTATGGTCCATTTCAAATTCTTGACCGAGTAGGAAATGTAGCCTATAGACTTGCGTTACCTCCGAGTATGTCTCGTGTTTATAATGTGTTTCACATATCTGCATTTCGTAAATATGTGAAAGACCCAACCACGTTATTGAAGTTAGAACCGGATGAGATAGCCAAGACTTAACGTATGAGGAGGTAATTGCCAAGATCTTGGATAGGAAGGAGCATGTCCCACGCCAAGAAAAGGTCATACCACAAGTTAAAGTTTTGTGGAGGAATCATGCTATAGAGGAAATGACCGGGAATTGGAAACTAAATGAAAGCGAGGTATCCTCACCTTTTCAAACACTGTGTATACGACGCCAATTTCGAGGACTAAATTTCATAAGGAGGGAGGTTGTAAGACCTCAAATTTTTAAATAAAAAGGAATTTCCTTTATTTATTATTTTGAAATAGTAAGGGTTGATTTGATTAATGTGGATAGTTAAGGGTTAAATACGCAAATATTTCAAAATAAGCAAGTGGTTATATAATATTCATTATCGCTTGGGAATATTCGTTTGGTTGGTCGTGGAATATTCAGATCGCTTGGGAATATTCAGATTTACTCTGCGCTAAAACCATGTGTGGGCCCCATAAACGGAAAGCGATTGGATGAAGAAAACGACAAATATAAGTTGTTTTTAAATAATGGCGTAGTTGTTACCATTATCATTATTGGAATACCCTATGGTTAAAACACACTAATACGCGCGTTGTTGATCAAGAAGACACCAGATTGCACCAATTATTGATTCTTACGTAAGAAGGCACTACTCAATAATGGTTACAGAATTATCGCTCAAAGATTTTATCGAAGTTAATAATTGTTGCGTTGATATTTTATATTATCGTTGTTTCAATAATTGTCATACACAAGATTTTTCATTATCGGCTAATAATTCATATTATCTCGAATAATATTATTAGATAACATTATTGGCAATGTCTAGAAAGTTCGCTCTAAGGAGAGGTTTGGTCACCTAATCAAGCGCGCCAAGAAGAAGAAATTCTTATCGAAAGCCCCTCTTTCCTGGGAACCGCCTCGTTGTCAATATTGTGATTCTCGTAATATTATTTATGAATAATTAATTATTGATTTATATGATGAGGAAAATATTGATTTTATGTGGATATAGATGGAGAAAATTTTTAAAATGACAATTGTTGAAAATTAATATTTTATCTTTTCTCGATAAAATAATTCATTTAAATATATTATTTTAATAATATATTAATTGGTGATATTTTTACAAACGAATGTGGGATATATGAGTATACGAGGAGGAAGAGTATTTTTGTTGCAATAAATGTTTAAAACATGTTAAACATGCTCATGGACCCCATTTATCGATCAAATTTGATTATAATTGTAAAATCGCCTGCTTGTGGATTTCGGCCAATTTCTATTTGGAATTTGGAAAAACTTTCTTCTCGCAAAGTTGTAAAGAATTGAAATTCCTATAAAAACGAAAGCGAGATTCAAATTTTCTGATGAAAGGGCTATTTATTATGAATTATTGAAGTTCCAAGTTCAAATAATTGATTTTTGGGAGTTTAAAATATTTTTGTAAGAAAAAACGTTTTTTTGTTGTAATTGAGAAGGCTCACATGTGTTATAAATGATCTGAAATCAGATTTCTAAGGTGGGCTTGAATATTTTTAAGAAATATTATTATTTTATTAAATTTTTCGCTTTTGGTGTTCTAAGATTTTCCTATAAATAGGTGCTTAGGTTAGAATTAAAATCACACCGTAAATCAAGTTTTCTCTCTATATTATCGAGTTTATTCTTGTGAGTATTTTGAGTATACTTTGAGTATTGCTAGATTATGCAAGTTCCTTCAAAGACTATACCCTAGATTCTAGCTGTAAGTAATCGATCTTCGAGGTAAGTGGATATTATTTTTTTTTTGTAATGATATTATTTCTTCAATATCATTATGTTGAAATGTTGATCTCAAGTTTTTATCAAATTTGGAACTTTTTTTTATGTCTGGAGTTACTATTCATGGGTTACTATTCATGAGTTACTATTCACGAGTTACTATTCATGAGTTACTATTCACGAAGTTACTATTCACGAAAGTACTATTCATGAAGCGTGAAGATGTTTTTGTGAAATTTCTATCTTTTGGTGCTCTGAGTTACTATTCACGATATATTCAAGACTATTCACGATACTCAAGACTATCATTGATATCAGATTATTCAATCGAAAAATAAAATTTCTTCTTTTCGTCTAAAATATCTATTCGGATACTAACTCGATCAGATCCATGTTTTGATCATTCTTGAATTTTACACCACTATGATTATTTTTGAGGTATTTTGGACGTGGATAAAACCAAGTACTTAATCCTTAATCCTTAATCCTTGTCATTTTGTTTCACCGGATTCGCTTTCTTTAAAAAAAATATTTTCATCATCCTCGGCCTTAAATGATGATATTATGGAATATCTTTGGCCTGTAGTGCAAAGATGAATGATTTCTTAAGAATATCTTTGGCTTCAGTAGTAAAAGATGAATGATTTTTAAGAATATCTTTGGCCCCCAGAAAGCAAAAGATGAACAGTGTTTAAATGAACATAATTAATCGATGAATATCTTTGGCCTCAGTAGTGCAAAGATGAATATTTGATTCCGTATGTATATTGATTGATGTTACAGGATAAAAGATAGACGATGAACTTTTAAATTCATACATGTAAGATAGTAGTTTGCATTCTCTACTTAACTCTTCTAATGAATTATTATTTTTCATGTAATATTGATTTAAAATTTGTTGTCTATCAGATTCTATTAGATTTTTTTCCCGTTGAAGACTAACGATAATTTGTTGTATATTATCTTAGTCATAATATTCTTTTATCGAGCTAGTTGAGCTCACCCTTTTCCTTTTTGTTCCATTTTTCTCGGGAGGCGAGAATATAAGCGAGTATTTAGCCTGGGGTATGGAATGAAGGTTTTAGAAAGGATTGTTTAGTAGTCCTCACCATTTTTGTAAAATAATGTATCAATAAATGTGATGAGGATTTATTTGAGTATAGATATTGTCTGTAAGATAATATTTGTATTCAAACTCGCGCTTTATCGTTGTAATAATAAAGTTGTAGTTGTTTCGCATTCTATGTATCGACAACTCTCGGAATAGGTGATGTATACCTATTTTTGGGGCGCCACAATAAGGTCAAGGAACTTGCACCGCCTAACAATACTCAAAGTATACTCAAAATACTCACAAGACTACGCCGATAATATATAGAGAGAAAACTTCAGTTCTGGTGTGATTTTCAATTTAACCCAAGACCCTATTTATAGGAAATTGCTTAGAACACCAAAGCGTAAAATTTAATAAATTAATAATATTATTTTTTCAAACTTCCTACGCCCACTAATTTGTCCAAGACATCACCACCATGTGACAAAATATTAAAAACGTTTTTCTTAATTTAAATAATTAAAACTTCCAAAAAATCAATTATTTTAACTACTAACTTCAATAATTCATAATAAATAGCCCTTTCATCGTAAAAAATTGAATCTCGCTAATTTTTATAGGAAATTCAATTCTCTACAACTTTGCAGAAGAAGTTTTTCCAAATTCCAAACAAAATTGACCGAAATCCACAAACAGACGATTTTCTAAAAGTGCTATAATCAAATTTCGGTCAATAAATGGGGTCCACCGACATGTTTAACATGTTTTAAACATTTATTGCAACAAAAATACTCTTCCTCCTCGTATACTCATATATCCCACATTCATTGTAAAATATCACCATTATTATATTATTAAAATATAATAATACATTATCTTATCGTAAAAGATAAAATTTCAATTTTCAACAATTGTCACATTAAAATTTTTCTCTATCTATATCCACATAAAATAAATATTTTCCTCATCATATGAATCAATAATTAATTATTCACAAATAATATTACAGTAATCACAATATCGACAAACCGTGGGTTCCCAAGAAAGAGGGGATTTCAATAAGAATTTCTCCTTATCTTTGCTGCCGCAATTAGGTGACCAAACCTCTCCTTAGATGTAACTTTCTAGACATTGCCAATAATGTTATCTAATAATATTATTCAGATAATATGAATTATTGCTTCGATAATGAAAAATATTGTGTAATGACAATTATTGAAACAACAGCAATATAAAATATCAACGCAGCAATTATTAAATCAATAAAATAAAATATTTAATAAAGAATTATCGTAACCATTATCGAGTAGTGCCTTTCACGTAAGAATCAATAATTGGTGCAATACTGCAAGCTTCGTGTGTTTTAACCACCGAAAGTATTTTAACAAAGATAATAAAGAATAACTACGCCAAGTTATTTTTAAACAACTTATATTTGTCGTTTTCTTCATCCAATCGCTTTCATTATGGGGCCCACACATGGTGGCTACGCCGTCGCACTAATATTCCCCGACAGTACGAATATTCCACGACCAAACGAATATTCCCCGACAACAATGAATATTTTATAACCACTTGCTTATTTTGAAATATTTGCGTATTTTACCCCTAACTATCCACATTAATCACATCAACCCTTACTATTTCAAAATAATAAATAGAGAAAATTAAATTTCATTAATAATAAGTTGGGGTCTTACAACAAATCCCTCCGAGCCAGATGGTATTGTCAGAACAGGTGCTGCAATGAGTCTCCTCTTGAGTTCTTAAAAACTCTTCTCACATTCTTCGCTTCAACCGAACTATGTATCTTTCTGAGTCAACTGAGTCAATGGAGTAGCGATTCGAGAAAATCCTTCCACTTAATCTCCGATAATAACCAATTTAAACCGAGAAAGCTACATACTCTATGGCCATCGATTTAGGTTGCTCCGACTTTGAATAGCTTCAATCTTTCTTTGGGTCAATAGATATTCCATGACTTGATACCACGTGCCCAAGGAATGCTACTTCCTCGCCGTAACTTGCATTTCTTCAACTTGGCATTAAGCTTATATTCACGAAGCTTTTGGAGTGTCACCTCAAGTGTTGCTCATGATCTTCACTTAATTTTGGAATAAATAAGGATGTCATCAATAAAGACGACCACAAAGTGATCCAAATATTCCTTGAATACTCGGTTCATCATATCCATGAAGGCAAAGAGAGCATTAGTCAATCCAAAAGACATGACTAGGAATTCATAATGCCCGCATCGAAGTTCGAAAAGCCGTCTTTGGAATGTCATGGCTCTAATCTTCAATTGGTGATATCCGGAATGAAGATCAATCTTTGAAAAGAATTTGGCTCCTCAGAATCGGGTCAAACAGTCATCTATACGCGGCAATGGATACCTATTTTTGATGGTGACATGATTCAACTCCCGATAATCAATACAAAGTCGCATACTACCATCTTTCCTCTTCACGAATAGTAACAGAGCACCCCAAGGAGAAGTACTAGGACTTAATAAAGCCAATGTCTAACAATTCCTCGCAGGTTGGGTCTTTAACTCCGAAGTTCAATAGAGCTATTCGATATGGGCTTTGAAATGGGTTTTTGCACCGGGTTCAAGGTCGATACAAAATTCAATTTCACGCTTTGGGGGTAGGCCAGGAAGTTCTTCGGGGAATACGTCGGGAAATTTATTAACAACAGAAATATCATTCAAAGCTGACGTATTTTTGTTTAGATCTGTGACATGAGCTAAGAAAGCTTGACATTCATTTTTTAATAAATGAATAGCTTTATGGCTTGAGATGACCGTGATTGATTTTAATGGTTTGGTCGCTTGAATTCGCATAATAGGTTGATTAGGAATATGAAAGCTAACAACCTTATGAAAATAATTAATTTTTGTATGATGAGTAGTTAACCAATCAATCCCTAAAATCACGTCAAATGCAAGTATTTTTAATGAAATAAGATCGATTGTAAGTAATGTGAGGTACCGATTTGAACCAAATAAGACTTATAAACAGTGGATGTAATGAAGGTTTCTCCCAACGGAGTTTCCACAGATAAGTCAAAGTCTAATTTCTCCGTAGTCAAATTTAATCGATGAGCGCAAGTAGGAGAAATAAAAGAATGGGTAGAACCCAGATCAAATAAAGTATCGACTTCGTTAGAGTTTATGATAAGCTTACCCGTGATGACCTCATTCGGGTTCCTTGCTTTCAGGAGGTCACAACAAACGCTCTCCTGCAGACTACCGGCTTTGACCTTTTGGGAATGACCTTTGATGCCTCCATCCTAGCTGAATTTGCCTTCGGTGAACGCACAAAATCGGGCTAAGTGACCTTCTCTTCCACAATTATAACATGCTTTGGATGGCATCGCGCATAATTTGACCGGGATGTGTCCTCCCTCCGCATTTGAAGCATATGATAGGTGGTCTTTCTCCTTCCTTAACAACAAGGTCTTTGGTGTCGACGTCTTTTCATCATTGTTGAATCTCTCTTCTTGAAATGTCCATTCTTATTGTTTTGGTACGATTACCACCAAGTGGTTACCATTTCGGCTTGTTGATTCCTCCACGCTTGTTGTCACCGCTCGATGACTACTCTCCCCGGTATTATAATTTTGCTTACGCGCTCTCTTTTTAGTTGCGTTGACTCGTTATCGCGCTCCACTAATCGAGCCCTATTTACAACATCCGAATACAAACACAGTTTATGAGAAATAAGATGTTGACGTATCTCTTGCTTCAAACCTCTTAAAACATTCGTGTCATTCTCTTCATTATCCACCAAGTGGGACGAACCGTTATAACTCCGCAAATTTTGCCTCGTATTGCGACACGGCCATATTGTTTTGTTCCAACTTGATAAACTCCACCTCCTTCATGTGGCGAATACTTTCGTGAAAGTATTTGTCGTTGAATAGCTCCCCGAACTTCTCCCAAGATATCTTCAAGACAACAGTTGAGTACGCTTTTACCGATTCCCACCAATAATCGCCTCTCGCGCGCAACATAAAGCGTGCTTAAGGAACCTTTTTGCTTCTCGGAGCATCCCAAGACATCAAATATCTTGGTGATCTCGCTTTATCCATGCTTCCGCCATAAGTGGTTTTGGCTCTCCCTTAAACTCCCGGTGGTCCCGGCTCCTTGAACTGCTTTATGCGATGGATTCGAGAGTTTTCAAGTGTTTCCACCTACGTTTTGGATGAGCCGCTCTCACCGCTATTGCATGAATTGCATAAAGCCTCCGAACATTTGATCATTCATCATTTGCTCGGTGTTGTTATTTGCATGATGAGGATCGCCGCTCGATGCACATTATCCCGATTATTGATATGTGGTGAATCAACGGTCACTGCGTGTTTCTATTGCTATTCTCAACATTCTTAGATGTCATTTTCAGATACTGCCATAAAATAAAAGGTTAATTGACATGTAATATATTATCCCTATATTCTCGACCGACCAATAAAATAACACATAAACTTAGGTAGGTCATACTAGCGAAGGAATTTCTGCCTCCCTCCTAGTACTATTCTCACATCTTAGCCTGTGGATCATATCCTAAGCTCGATATTAAACCGTGGACGCCCCAAAATTAGGTATACATCACCCATCTTGGGTCGCCAGATACATGGTATGTAATTCAAATACAACTTACTAATACAACTGCAGTGGGTACAATACGATAAAACATAAATCGTGAGTTTGAATACAAATATTGTCTACTAGAGATTATACAAACTCAAAAGGAGTCCTCATTACAATTATTATCACATCATTTCACAGAATAGTGAGGACTAGTAATGCTATCTTCTGGACCATTACTCCGTTCCCCGACTCGTCCCAACTATATTCTCATTTCTCAAGAGAACGTTGAAAGAAAAGGGTGAGCTCAACTAGCCCAAGAAGAAATATTATGACTAAGATAATGCGTAATAAATTATCATTAGCCTTCAACAAAAGTTGTTAAACTGATAAAATATAATAAACATCAAGTTTAACTGCAGTGGAACCAACAATCCATTAAAAGAGTCAAATAGAAAATAAAATCTACTATCTTTTATGATTTAAAAGGTTTTTCATCACTGTTATAGCTGAGACTCAGCTTAATAAATATTCCACATCATCAAATCACCCCTACACTACGGCCAAGGATATTCTTTAGTTTCACGACCACAATTATCCGTGCACTACGGGCCAAGAATATTTGTGTAATCATTAATGGTCATGATCATGCCAACAACTGTCCATCAATGCACTACGGGCCAATGAGGATTTTTACCACATCATTTGTAATATTACGGTCATGATTACACCGAATAATCCCCTCAGTCATAATCATACCAAGTCCATCTATGCACCATGTACAAATGACTTTCAAAAAATATAAATATGAGGATGATGACAATGATATAAGAATTCAATAAAACAAGTTCAAGAATTAATTTATCCAGAACCAATAACATACAAACCGTCAACATGATCATCGCTTTGTAGAGTAAAATTCAAGAATACTTAGAAGAATATTTTCATGAAAGGATATTGGATGAAGCGCAAATATCAAGGATATTCCACTAATTTCATGGAGTATAAGTCAAAGTTTTAACCAACCGAGTATAATAAAGAATGGAATAACAAAAGAAATCACCATGCATGCGATGTAATCGCAGACAAAGTGTTATTCCAAATGTAATTATAAATAACGTAATTGTGTCCCACAGAAACGACAGATGCAGGATATTCCAACAAAATAATAAAGAATGGAACCAGTCCCACAGAAACACACATGCATGTGATGTTCCAACAGAATAATAATAAAGAGCGGAACCAGATCAGGTGTAAAACACACATGCATGTGATGTTCCAGCGTAATAATAATAAGACGGAACCAGTGTGGGTGTAAAACACATGCATAAGATGTTCCAATGAATAATAGAAGAATGTCACCAAGTATAGGTAAACCGCGATATCTGGTGTAATTCAAATGTAATAATAAGCAATAGAATAACAACAATTCTCTTCATGAATAAGAAAGAATAACACCCCTTATGTTAGTAGGAGATTGAATCTCGCAAAGAGTGTAGTAATGAATACTCTTCTTCTTCTTTCTCTTATTCTCTCTATACTTTCTCTCTCTATAGCTTGAATGAATTCGTGAAAATAATGAAGCACTAGGCCTCTATTTATAGAAGATTTCTAGCTTAGCACTTGCCATGTGAAAAGGCAAGTGGCTTGACGACTGGTGATGTGAAAAGAAAAGTGGTTTGGACGCTGTAATGTGAAACGACAATTGGTTCGACGCCTGTAATGTGAAACGACAATTGGTTCGACGCCTGTAATATGAAATGGCAAGTAGTTTGACGTCTGGTAAAGGTAATTACTATTGACGAAGATAATTACTATTGACGAAAATAATTACTATTGACGAAGGTAATTACTATTGACGAAGATAATTACTATTGACGAAGAGACTCTTAGATGGTGACATATGGGCCCCCCATAAAATAACCAAACTTACCACAAACGCCCTCATAATGTATACACTTTATATACATCAAGGATTGAATAAATATTACCACAAATCATTTTATTTTTAATCAACACATATTAATCTTTCAACAATTATTAATCATTTATAACTTGTCGTCTCAATTATTGATTTAATAATATAACATATTATACAAATGATAATCGTGACAATAATTGAATCAATAATATAAGAGATATGATGCGTTAATTCATCGTAGCAATAATTGAGTATAAGGTGAGTGACTTCTCACGAAGATCAATAATCAATACCGAAGTGCTACTACGCAACCACGTGTATTATCGTACTTTTTACTACCTTCAACAGCTTTTAACTGTAACACCTCCACCGTTATTTTTATAAAAGATAATTTTGTCGCTTTTTAACTACGATAATACTTCCGTTAATGGGGTCCACTAATGATTGAGCCGTCGCATTTAATATTCCCAAACAAAAAGAATATTTCCGACCAAACTAATATTTTATAACAACTGCTTACTTTTGCAAAATTTATAAATATTACCCACAACTATAACATTATATCAAATTTATTCCATAATATTCAAAAATAATATTTATAGAAAATTCATCTTTATTTATAAAAGTTGGGGTCTTACAAATAACGTCCAAATTGTCAACATGATACTTCTTTGTAGAATAAAATTTAAGAATGCTCGTAAGAATATTTCCATGAAAATCTATCGGATGAAGCCTTAAATATCAAGGATATTTCACTAATTTCATGGAGTATAAGTCAAAATTTTAATCAATCGAGTATAATACCGAATGGAATAACAAAAGATATCACCATGCATGCAGATTGCAGATGTAGGCAGTTATTCCAACAGAATAATAATAATCTAACCAGTCGGTGAAATTCACACCAACAGGATGTTCCAATGTAATAATAAATGCGAATAATAAATGATGGAACCAGTCCCACAGATAAGATGTATGAGGATATTAAAATGTAATAATAAAGACAAAATAATAATAAAATGGAATCAGTCCTACAGATAAGATGCATGTGATATTCCGGCGTAATAATAAAGATGTAATAATATAAGAATGTCACCAAGTATAGGTAGCTCACAGATACTACAAAAGTTATTCCAATGTAATAATAATAAAAAGGCGGAACCAGTCCCGGCAGAAAACGCATGCATGTGATATTCCAATGTAATAATAAAGACGGAATCAGTCCCACAGAAAGCGCATGCACGAGGATATTCCAATGTAATAATAAAGATTTTAATATTGAAGAATGTCACCAAGTATACGGTAGATCACAGATACAAAGTTATTCCAATGTAATAATGAGAAATGGAATAACAACAGTTTCTTCATGAATAAGAAAGAATAACACCCCTTACCGTAAAATAATACTTGATATAAGAGTAGTAAAGTAGTGTAAAACTTTTCTTCTATCTCTATAGTTTCTCTCTCAGAGTTCAATTGAATTCGTAAGAAAATAATGAAGGAATGAGCTTCTATTTATAAGAAAATGGAATGCATAAGAACTAATCCATGAAGCTATCCAGATTGATTTACTTTAACTGACTATCCATATTTAAAAAAATCTTTTAAATAAAATATAATATATTCTATTTATATAAAAGATTTTTTACTATGCAAACACTATACAAGACTATGCAAACACTATGCATAATAAAATATAATATATTCTATTTATAGATTAACTTTAATAAAGTATTCATTTTTATATAAAAAGATTTTACTACGCAAAATAATACGCATAATAGAATATAATATATTCTATTTATAGAATAACTTTAATAAAGTATTACATTTTATATAAAAGATGTTTCTATTTTTATTACGTTAATAATACTTAATAAAACAAAACTTCTAAATCAACAATAAATGAATCAAATAATGTGAGATACTACGCAAAGAACTATCAGAAGAATAATTGAACAAAATTGAGTGACTTCTCACATAAATATCAATAATCAATACCGGTAGTGCTACTACGCAACAACGCCAGACATCAGATTTCTTTTTACTACCGAAAGTAGTTCAACAAGATCAACGGTAAAACTTCCGCCGTTATTTTCAATAAAATATTTTGTCGTTTTTTCGGTTCGACAATAATTCCGTTATGGGTCCACCAATGATTGTCTTAGTTGCATACGAATATTTCCGTTAAAACTAATATTAAAACCAATCGAATATTATATAACAACTTGCATACTTTGCAAAATTTATAAATATTACCCACAACTATAACATTATCTCAAATTCACGCCATAATATAAAAAAAAATTATTTCAAAAAAATTAATTATTTATTCATAAAATCTGGGGTTTCACATACATCCTTTAAGTGGTTAGTGTGAAATGAATTTTATGATAAGTTTATTTCATGATTAATATAGTGCTGACACACAACGGATAAATTATCCCCATGCATGTGTGTCAGTACTGTATTGAGTATGAAATGAACTTAATATGAAGTTTACTTCATGTTAATTGAATCCAAAAATTTGATTAAATTGTATTGGGAAAATAAGAGAAAGTAGAGGAAAATATTAAAATCCGTATATATATTTTTAATATATAAAAAAAATCAAACAATTTTAGTTTACTTAGATTTGATTCCCAATTTTCAGACGGTGGTCGCATCAGAAATCTTATCTTGGTACCAATCGGATTAGACCTACAAATGACAACCTATTTAATGTCACACAAATTATCAATACCTTACACTGATTTTAGATTTCCAGTTTGTCTCACTTCAAATGGTGTCCTCAACAATATTTCATATACTACTTCATCCATTAAAATTTGAGCTTAATAAAAATTGAAATTTTTTATGAATCTTCTAACATTAAAATCAATGTTTGGAGAGTAACACATATTTAGGTTCGGTCTTGGTAAAAAAATAAAATGAAACACTGAACACAACGTATTTTTATTTATCAAGAACTACAACATCATTTCTTTCATTCTAATTTAACAGATTGATCGTTTTTTTCATACTTTAAAATTAATAAAAACCAACATATTACTAAATCCAGAGTCGTTCATGAGTACTACAGACGGGAGGGTCGACTGTCATATGCCCCCGATGGTCCTAATATTTTTTATATATAGTGTATATATATGATTTTAAATATTTGATTGAAGATTTTAACTTTTGGAATACTAAAAGAAATATCTTTTAATGAATATATTTTTAATATTTTGTTGTAGTCAAACTTCTCATATATTTTGCTGCAATCGAAATTCTCATATATTTTGTTTTGTTGTAATCGAACTATTATATTTTATGTTCCGAAAAGGCACTTTTTTTATACAGTCTATTTTTTTTACATGTTTTTTGGTGAATACAATGTTTCGAATAGGTTCTTATTTTCATTTTTTATTTTGGATCATCAAAATCTCACGAACCACCCTGTTTAAATCATTTCCAACCAATAAGAATTATGTATTAATTTTCAAATACGAGTCAAAAACTTAAAATGATACCACTCTTATATTTTGAGTATTGACACCTGCCCGCTCACACAAAGTAAACGAGTGTAGATAATTGGTGCATGATCACAATTTTTCAGCATATGGTGAAATATGTCAAAGGTCAAATCTGATGACAGAAGGAAGTCAATGAATTGCAAGGAGGTGATCTACTGACGTTAGCTAACGTACGCTGGGTGTGCAGGCTGAGGAGCTGAACCCGGAGCCTATCGTCAGAACTCCAACTTGACAATGGACACGATTCACAATATGATTGGATCGTATCAATCAATCGCGTTGTGCTCTGTGCGTAGACCCGCCAGCAGCGTGTCTCATCCTAAATATACATTACAAATTATTACATTATTATTGATTTTTTTAATTTTTAAATTAAATTATTTTAAAATTTATGATCAATATCGAGTAATTTTATAATAAGTAATATATTTTAAATAATTTACGATATTTATTATTGTATCGATTAAAATTATAAAAATTATATTAATTCTAAAATTTAAAATATCTTAATTAATCAAAATAATTATAGAGCAAAGGAATTAAGTAACGTTTATTTTTTATACTAAGTTGTTAAAATGTGTATTGACTTTATTCATTTTTCATTTAATATAGACTTAAAATAAAATTTAAATCTTTAAAATAAACATAAACTTACGACATTTTCATATTAAGAACATATCATTAATTAGCTATTTCTTAATTTTTGAATGTTATAATACATGACGAAAAATTTATGTTTACATATTAAGAACATATCATCAATTAGCTATTGCTTAATTTTCGAATGTTATCATGCATGACCATAAATTTATTTAAAGTGTTTACATGAGATATAATTGAATAAAGTAGGGACCTAAACATTTTTACTCTATTTTATGACTTAAAATCCCATAAATTTAGGGTCCTTTACATAAGTATACAACAAATAGAAAGTAATTATAACAAAAGTGCATCAACCAAATAATTATAAAGAGTGTAATTAGGATTCATATTACAAAAAATAGTACAATTCACATTAATAAGAAAACCTAAAATCAAGGATAAATAACTGCCATAATTAATAATTCAAATTCAAATATTTGGATCTAACAACAAATTCAAATTCAAATTCAAATTCAAAAATAATAATTAAAATTCAAATATTCAAAGTTTGGCAACGTCATCTTCCTCCTCCCCTTCGCCGGTCATCTTCCTCCTCCCCTTCGCCGCCGCTTCAACACCATGGACGCCGATCTCCTCATCCATTACTACCACAAATTTGACATTCAGGATTTAATGTTGATTTAGTCCGTAAATTAAAAGGAGAAAAAAGATAAATTTTATGCATAGTTGGTATCCAAATATTTATACAAAGGTAACCATTTTAGTTTTTGTGGGTAACCAAGAGAAATTTAAGTGCAGTTGGTAACCAAAACTTTCAAAGGTAACAATTTTAGTTTTTGTTGGTTACATTTGTATTAATATTTGACTATCAATCAGATTTATGAAAAAAAAAAATCTATAATAGATTTTTTCTAATTAATTGGTAACCCAATAAAACCGAATTAGTTACTCAGTATAAGGTTTGGCTACCAATTGCATTATAAAAAAAAATCTACATATATATTTTTTTTAATTAATTGGTAACCCAATAAAACTGAATTGATTACATTTGTATAAAATGTTAGCTACCAACTGCACTATTAAATAAAAAAAATCTATAATAGATTTTTTAAAAATAAATTAGAAACCTAATAACACTAAATTGGTTACCTTGGTGTGAATGTTTGGCTACCAACTGTACTATAAAAAATCGCAGTAACTGAAGTAACTGTAACTGTACTATGAAAAAATCGCAGATGGAGGATGTCAAATCCCATAACAAAATTGCTCAATTTATTCTTCAAAAGTGATGATTTTTTGAAACTTGGGCTCATTGAAATGAAAGCTTCCTTAAGGTTCCGGCAAATGTAAACAATTTTACATTAAATGGATATCATGAATTCTGATAATGAGGTTATTGGCATGTCTTGGGGAATCGGTTGATCTTTGTGGGCTTTGAGAAATAAGCCTATGGTTTCGTCGGACTCCAAGTAGGGCGATGCAGTGAGAAATTAGCATGGACACTTGTGGTGGTGATGGCGAATGCCAAGGCTTTGATTTAACGTTACGGACTGAGAAGAACAAAAGCTTGATGAAAGGCGCAAAGGACCTTTCATTTTTGTTTGCCTTTGGAGTTTCATACGTAGTGGGGTTTGTAGTTGAAAATTGAGGTGATGAGATCTGAAGAGGCCATGGATGAGAGAGAAAACAAAGCTTGCTGGCAACAGCCGAAATTGGATGGATAGGGGTTAGTTGGTTTGACTGTAAATGAGTTGGGCGGGTCAAATTAAGTAATATTAATTACATATTAATTCCTTAAATTAAGGAATTCTAATTCCACTAATATTGTAAATAAATATTGGAAGTCTATTACTTTTGTAAATATTTTATGAGTGTACTATTATTGTAATTATTTTAAAAAATGTAATAGAATATGTAATTGATCCTAAATTTATTAGTCACTTTCTTTTTTCTTTAGTTTTTCTTGAAGAGAAGCCCACGTAATGAAAACCCAAACCAAACGGAGTACAGGTTTGAGGCCCAATTTACACATGGTCACACTCTATGAATCTAGGCTTTAGCCTTTCTTGAAACTTCGAGTCGGCCCTAATCTCTATTTAAGGGCAGTGATTAATATGAAGTTAATTTTGGTTAATTAATTAATACACTGTCGACACGCAAGTCGGTCTCTCTTTGCGTGTTAGTACTGTATTAGTCAATTGACCAACTTACCATAAAATTAATTTCATGACTATGACTACCTAGTAACAATAAGGCCGATGAATCCAAAATCTCCTGATGCTTAAGAAGTGGCCTTAACCACTGTACTAAAGGAAGCTTGGTGTATTAAATAATCTTATAAAAAAACGAGTTTTAAAAAAAATTAGGACATTTTTAAGTAGGTGAAACCTTGTGGCTTATTATTAGTGAAAACAATGCGCTATAATTCACACCGAATACGTTTATGTTTATAGTAAATTATATATAAGTGCACTCAGCAGAGATCGCTATTTTTTTTTTTGTGAATTTTTTTACTCATGACCTATGTATACTGTTAAGAATACTAAATTTCAGTCATTTTAAAAATTTATCACCAGACTCATTATTAGTGAACTAACACTCCTTGAAGGTATTCTCTCTCTCATATACATGAATAAAAAAATACAAGGAAAAAGATATATATGTCAACAAATCTCGTAACGAAATTGAATTGTGATAAACGTACAACTCTAATTCAATGTTAAAATAATAAATTTGTGAATCCCGATATTATTATGATAGGATAATACACACGTACACCACAATAAAAAATAATACAGAAATTTACGTGATTATCTAATTTAAGTTCGAAAACGAGAGCGACCAGAGAAACTGTTTTATTTATGATCTTGAGTACATAAGGTTTTACAATAGAGACTTCTATTTTAACCTTAATTTATATTATAGTCTAAATATCCATAATACATTTGTAACATCTGTGGGGGCTACGCTCCCCCAACACCCCCAAAACCTTCGGTCCAAAACTCGACTGGCCAATCCGCTCCGCACTTGCACTTGGTCTTTTTCGAAAATTTTTCAATAAATTAGGACTCAAAAGTACTATTTATAATTTGAACTTTGAGGCAAAATTTTATAATCGACAGACTTAAACTGAAATTGAACAAGCAATGCAACCTCAAATTTCATGTCATGAAAATTCATTTGATCACAGCCAACAGAAATAAAAAATGGTAAACAAAGAATTGCAAAATTAAAGAACAAATTTTACCCCACAAAACATTGTCCCATCAGTCATCTAACAACAATTAACTAATTTCTCCCATAACCATCAGGGTCCATCACCGGAGCAAAGAATCATATCTGCTGAATGCCAGCTGATACGAAGAAAATCAATAAGCTCAGGCATTTCAAACAATCATCAGCCCCTGTTTTCCTGCAAATCCTTGAAAATCGCGAGGTTTCGACCAGACGGACCAAAATGAATCCTCTTCTGAAGCATCAAACCACACAGCAATCCTAGACCGTCGGATTTCAAATCTTTGTTTCCCGCCATCTCTCTGTTGCAATCCTTCAACACCGTTGATGCGTTCGACGAAGACGACGTCGTCGACTCAGCACCGTCAGAGAAATCCACAGAGTCAAGGTCACAAGACTCGCCGCCAGATGATTGCTCGCTCCTCTTCGATTCTACGCGGATGAGTCGCCGGGTCCGGCGCCGGTTGTTCTCTCCCTCTCCGATCAGATCACGGAAGCTGATCGCATTCAAGCCGCTTAACATTTCGAATTCTGAGCCATCATACACTGTAGCGGCGACATTTAGAACGCCGTGGCATCGACCAGAGGGACGGCGGATATGGACTGCGCTGAACGCCGGAGTTCCGATTCCGTTATTCTTGGAGAGGCAGCTGCTGAGGAGGAATCGGACTGTGCCGACGAGGAAATCTTTGATGCAACCGACAGCATAGATCTCGACGGATAAGCCAGAGGTATCGCCGCCGATGAATTCCGGCGAGACTCGAAAGAGGAATTTTTCGTTCCAGGTAGGGTTTTCGCCGCCGACGGAATCGAGACGGGTTCGGAGCTTGGTTGATGAGTCAATCCAGACAAGTGCGTAGGTTTGCATCCGGCGCAGGTTAGCGGAGGGCGTCTTGAGATTTTGGGCGGAGATCAAGTTGATCTCAAGAATCCGAGTACCCATCTCCATGTGAGTCTCTCTCTCTCTACAATTTAATTTTCTATTTCCATTCTGAATCTTTTCTTTACTACTGGTAATTTGGATTAATAAGAACTGTTCTGAAGATTCGAGAACGAAACTCGTCAAGAAATGAAGAACGGGACGTAGCTTAAAGAGGAGAGGGAGAGAGATGAAATAGATTCTCTCTCCTCTAGTCTGCAGAGAGCTAGAAACTGAATGAAATAACGGAACAACCGTTATTCCTAGATCTTAAATAGCTAGCCTTGGTCCCACCAACGGACAGACTGTCAGTTTCGTAGTTTCTGGAAGGAGTAACTCTTTTTTCTTTTTTGAAAAATTTTGGGAGAAAATCAATTCAGTTAAAATAATCATGTTATAAAATTTTATTTTGTTGGTATGATATTGAACTTAAAACTGAGTAGATACATAATTATTTTAGTGTAGTATATTTGATTGTAGCAGCATAACCAAATTTTCTGAAATAGAGATCCTGTGCTATAAGTTGTTACCTTTGGGGAAATGATTCTTGGGATAAGAGTGAATATAGTGAGCATGTATAGTTAGAGCGGTAAAATTATTTAGAGTTGTTAACTCGAAGATGGTTATAAATTAGGTTTTAATTAAGTTGAAATTTAGCTTATAAATTTAACCCTTTAGTAAATGAGTTGAATTCGAATATATAAATTTAAATTAGTTAAATTTACTAAAGTCTAAGATCGTAAAATGAATCTCATTCGATTCAAAATATAAATGAACCAAATATGAGCAAATTTTAAAGTTCGATAAATTCCTCAAATCTCTTTAAATTGTAATTTTCTATTGATACTCAGATCATATTCGTTCGAAATGTTCAAAAGGTTCGGGCTCGATTTGGGATCGTACTCGACTCGGTAGCTAAATAAGCCTCAATCAAACCTTATTGATAAATTTTGTGAACCAAATGTGAGTAACTCAATACTCGGCTCGACTCGGTTCATTTCTACTCTTATTCAAACCTGACCTAATCGAGTCGTGAATTATCGTGTTGTTTGAGCTCAAATTGAGTCGAGCCGAGCTCTCGATAATTACTGACAACTTCATTTCTTTAGTAAACAATGTTAGTAATTGGTGAAAATTTTCCTCCTAAAATGGTTTTGGTATTCTAAAAATATTTTATATTACATACTAATTTGGTTATTTTTATCATATGTTTAAAATTGGGGTACTTAATTAAAAATTACAAATTAAATGAAAATTTATATATATTTTTTGAGATATAGCCCTTAGAAAGTACTAATAAAAATTATAAAATACATCTACCTACCTACCTTATACAAATTCAAACTTTCAACCAAAAATTGTAATTAAAAAAAGGTACTCTTAATTTAAGCATGAGGGATAGTAGTCTGTCATATCAGTAATTTCTTCACCATTACGGCAGAAGCAGAGGAACCAGCTTATTAGTAAACATACGGTACATGTATTTCTTTTATACCAAGTGGTATATTTATACATATAATCGTTCACTTAATATACAAAATTTTAAGACTAAATTTATTATGAGTATCAAAAACATTTATAAACATTATGTTAAAATCTTAATACAAGTAAAAGATTGTATAGAAATCAATCAGGTAGCATGAACATTTCATATTTAATACAGTGCTGACACACAGACAAAAAAGTTTTTTCGCCTGCGTGTCAACACATCTTTCCGCCCGTGTGTCAACACTGTATTGAGCATGAAGTGAACTTATTGAATTTCATGCTAACCACTCCCAGGAAATATTAGTTCTCTGTTTACTTGAAGTAATTCAAAAATAACTCATGCATCCTTGTTTCAAATTGTACATTCTCCAAATTTATTTGAAGAAACAGATGTAAACTCATTAACAACAGCTGAAAAACATCATCAAGCCATGCTGAAAAAATTTCTTTAAAAACCACAGTTTATTTAATATTTTCGTAGTGGACAAACAGCACCATTCAAAAACATATTGATACAGACCCATAACACTACTAGTTTATAATCTACAGATTCTTGGTTCACAGATTACAGCCACTACAAAACACCTCAGTTTGTCAAGCATCAATGGAAGATTTTACATTTAAGATACTGATTTGGTATACCTTCTCATTTTCAGTTTTTTCTTCCTTGATAGTTTCTTCTCCAAATCATTGACTCTCCCTGAGAGATTAGAAATGGCAGTTAAGTGCTCTTTCCCTTCTTCAATTAGCTTCTCCATCATTTCCTTCAACTTCTCGTTCTCTTCAACGAGCTTCCGATCATTTCCCATCTCTGTATCATGGGAAACATGGCCAGAAGTTAGCGGTAATGCTGAAAGCTTTTCTCCCGCCTGCTCAGCACAAGGTGGAACAAGCTCTTCTGCTAACAAAACTCTCTCTCCAGCATTTTCATTAGGCAGGACATCAATATTAGTACTGCTGGTCATTGGTTGGAACTCCTTTGGTTTTGCCTTCTTCTCTAACATCTCTTGTTCCTCTGCAGCTTCTATATTCTGGTCCACACAATGCTGGATAGATTCTTCCATCGGTAATTCTCTCTCTTCACTAACAATTTTGATATTTTTAATCTCTGACGAGTTATTGCCAGCATTGTTAGTTCCATGACTTTTTTTGCTTTTGTCTTCACATATATCATCTTCAAGAACTGAAAGCTCTGGTTCTTTCTTCTCAATTTCTGGTGCTACTGCTGCAATTTCCTTCATTTCAATCCCATCATTATCAACGACCTGCATGTCTTCAACTGATCCAACCTTCCCTTTGACCTCATAAACTTCTGGCCATTCAATTGTATCATTAACATCTTCCACTTTTGCTATTTCCGGGAGGTCAGATCCAGGTATAGCTTCCCCAAAATGTTCCTCGTCTTTTTCTCCAGCTTCTTCTGGCACAAAGTTGTTATGTTTTGAGGCATCTGGACATTCATTCAGCAGTTCTTCTGGCTGTTGCTCTGCTTTGTACGTTTCCTCAACTTCACTCTTACAGATTTCCTGAGCATCAGGTTCTTGGTTAAGTACTCCTTGTGGCAATTCTTGAAAATCATCCATCTCTCTATCCTTTCCCGTAACTGAGTCAACTGGAGAAGATCGATCTGTAAACTCAACGGAGGAGTTCAATTCATCTTCTGCAACATTTGGAAGAGGAATTTTATCCGCCTCAACCTTCAAAACATCATAATCGTCAGGCGGCTGTAATATTGGCATTTGACCAATGTCAGCCACTTCACTAGTCTGTGTTTCTTTCGGTTCATTAAGCGGAGTTGAGTATGAAGAGTCCACAGAACTTGGCACATCTGGTTTAGAAAACTTCTCTTCCAAATCTCCGCATGCTCCTTTGTTGCTAAACATAGGCTCTGATTTATCCGCAGCAACAGAGCTGAAATTCACATCTGTCACAGGGAGAGATTGTCCTTGGCATGGCTCTGCTAGATAAGTCTTCACGTCATGACTAACAAAGATCTTATGATCATGTTCGTCTTTTGCAACTCGTTGTCTGCCCTGTGTGCAAGCATCATCATCACTGGTGCTGCTTGAAATGCATTCAACATGTTCAGCTTCAGAAGCTTTCTCCGCTGATGCTTCAGATTTCGTAGTAGCTAGGGAATCGAGTTTCTCCTGCAGTCTAACAAGCTCCTTTGCCACAGATTTTCTTATATCCCTGACACTCGGATTGAAGCCCTGATACATAGATGAGATGCAAATTATTTTAGCGTTCAGGGATAAATAGTAAAATACCAACTTCTGACTATTGACTATTTCACTACCTATCAACAAAGTAAAGATGATAGTCAAGAATAAGGAGAAAAGAAACATCCCAAGATATATGTACCCATGAAGGCCTCACTCCAACTGTTTGAAGGAGAAGTCTGAACCAAAATTATAGTCTTTCATTCACAACTAAATTTAATGAAGAAAATGAAATCAAGTTTATCAACCATATAAAACCTAAACAAACAAGTTGATTTAACTGATTGTATGTACTATGTGTTACCCCAAGTGTTTTTGAAGGAGCCGTGAGCAAAAAAAATCTAATCTGTTAATCACAACTAAATTTAATGGAGCAAATATCAACCAAATGGCATCCAGGAAAAGGATATCAACCATACAAACAGTAAAACATAAACAAATTTATATCCGTGAAAGTGCATATAAATGCTTGTTCTACATGTTCAATGAGTGTCCGAGTGTGAAAAGCCTAAAGGGAAATCATCACTAGACCTAGCAAAGCATTATATTCCATTCTAAAGAACAGGAAACAGGAAACAAATAATAAATCCAAAATGAGTAAATTATATTACAAGAAGAATTGCAATCATATTATATTTACCTGAATGGTGTCCAGCTTTAGCAAAAGGCTCATTATATTTTCTCCGATCACCACTCGTTGCTTGTCATTACTTGAAAACTCATAGGAAGAAACGAGATCTTCAACACGACCCTTCACCTCTGTCACCTGCTCTTTGATTTTAGCAATTTCCTTCAATTTCTTCAATGGCTCCCATCTCCTAACTTCAAAACCACGATATGCCGACTGAATAACTACTGCTGCTACAGCCTCTGACAACTTCTTTCTCTGTATTTCTTTATTTAAACCATTAACTTTCAATTCTTTTGCATTGCTTGCTCCTCCACCGACTCCAGTTTCACACTTCTCACTAGCTGACAAGTCTTCTACACTTCGCCTTTCATCTTCACTTGGTTCCCCAGATCTTTTAACATCAGAATTATTCTTAATTTTTTCTCCTTCAAAAGAACATTCCCTGTCACACTTTCTAGCTTGACAATCAGTTTCAATCATTGGGACCTTCTCATGACAATCAACTGGCAGGCTAACAGAAGTCTGAGTTTGAGTCTCTTTCATATCGTCTCTTTTGTCTTTCCTAATTGCACCATCAACCACTTCGATAGATTTTGTCTTGATTTTTCTCTGCTCTTCCTCCTTGCTCTTGTCTAGATGGATTGAAGATTGCTTATCCTCTTTATTATTTTCTTGCATAAATGATGACGGAGAAGACTTTGAACTTCCATTCAACAGCTCTTGTGATTTTCCTTTGTTAGCAGTAGGACTTGGAGACCTTGAACTGCCATTGTTATTCTTTCGTCTTGGCAATGGATCAACTCTCAGACAAACAGGAGGCAACTTTGATTTCTTTGGAGGGGAAGATTGTGTTTTAGCACTGACGTCTGCAGGTCTCCTCTTTGCTTTGTCATCTTTGTGCTCAACAGGGATGACAGTGTCTTTTTTGTTGACTTTTTTTAATATTGTTGTTTTATCACTTGGCTCCTCTCGCTTCACTGGAATCATCTGCGGTACATCATTTTTGCCCACCATATTTAAACCAGCCTCAGTGTCAGAATTTTCTTCTAGTGCTTTGGGCTGGCTCTTCCTATCATCACTGTCAATAAGCTTCATTGGAGGAATCCTGAGAAACAAAGGTTCCTCAGAGGATCTTTGATCACCATTCATCTCCTTAGGTTCCACTTGCTCAGGTTTGTGAGGCATCCAAAATATAGGAAATGAATTTCTGGTCATGTCCTCATTTTGCTTATGTTGAGTTCTCTTCCCATCTCCACCTTGATTCAAGGATCCAGGGTTGTTCAAATCAATTGGTAACCATTGATTCAAAACACTTGGCTCCTGTTCAAATGATTTTAAACTCCCGTTGGCTTTCTCATCACAATCGTATTTGTCCCCTTCTCTTGATTTCAGCCCATCTGTTATTTTACCCTCTTTATTCATCATGTAACCTGATGGAATCCATACAATTGGATATGGTAAGTTTTTCAGCTGAGAAGGAACCAAAGAATCGCTTAATTTCTTTTCATAATCTGGATCTTGTTTCTTAATCTTCACATTTCTGTTTTCTTTCTGCTGGCATAAGTGGTTTGGACAACCACAGCAATGGCGATTTCTTGGACCATATTTATCATATTCATACCGTGGGTTATCCGCTGAAAAGTATGGAGATGGAATACTGTGAACAGGATAAGTCGCTGGGAATGCAGGATAACTTCCATGACTGTAAACCGATGGCGGTGATGCAGAATGAGAATATGGAGGTCTGTAACCATGATAACCAGGATATTGGTTGTAGTGACAGCAGGCATGACATTCCGCTGGATGTGGATAACCATGGCTTCCACCATAAGGCCAAGACTCATAATGTATAGGGTATCCAACAGGATCCACCTTCATTTGAGGTGGAACAGCCTGAAAGCTAGGGCCATACTGAGGTGCGCAGAGCATTTGACTACTATGCTGAGGGTAGTAATCCATGAATCTGTAGCCAGGATACATCCTCAAAATTGGATCGAGACACATCAACCTGTCAAAAAAAATTCACCCGTGAAGAGACAGAGACCTATCATTACACAATTAAAAGATAATAAAGGAAATAAACAGACAAAAATAACAGAAATTGCAGGAGTGGATAGCAAAAAGAAGAGCGAGAAAGGCACAACAATATACGTACATATCATTTATTGCAAAAATTACTGCTTAAAGTGTGGTTACAAACACAACTACAAGAGAAAAGAGTAAGAGAAATGAGATACTATTGCACAGTCCATTCCCAATAAAATGTGCGCTGGAGACGTCAGAATTCATACTAAAAACTTTCATTAAATTTTGCTGTTCCAACCCTTTAGTACAGCAGTCTAGAAGAAAATGTCTGTTTCAATTCTCAAAATTGTCACAGGTCACAGCTAGTAGACAGAGATGATATTATAATGGTTCTTCTTTTATAGTGTAACGAAACACATGACAGATATCACACTGTTGCAGTCCTTTTTCATTTCTTTTTTTTTCTTTTATAAGGGAACTAATATTCAAACTGTTTTCCTTTCATGACTAAAGGAAAGACTAGATAAATTATTCGACAACATATAATCAGAGGAAACAACATTAGAATCTGAACAGTTCTATATGTAGCATACAAGTAAACGTTTAAGTCGAATCTAAACGATATTCAAACATCTATTAACAGATGTTACATTAATAAATTGTTTAATGCCGTGATAAAGGACATATTTCATCTATTTTACCACAAACAAAGTACTTCCACTCAGTAACAACAGATGATTAAAAAGTAAAATGCAAGTACAATTCTACTACATTAAATGAAGGTGTGTATCCTTAAGGAAAAACCAGATGGCCCCTCACAATCAATCATCTGACTTGATCATGAGAAAAAACTAGAGAATATGGAACATTTGTAAACAAAATTCTAGCCACAAACTTCTTAAACAACCTAGCAAAATACTACTTCCGAACAGATTAGCTTTTTGGATATAAGCAGCTAGCTAGGTTAGCGATTTTGAATAGTGAAGACAGACTTATAGCAATCCAATCAAAGAATATATAATTTTTAAGGAGTTCCATGCCGATTCTGTCATATGGCAGAAAACACAATGCAAGCTAGGAAATTTTTTTAGTAGTTTAAACTTGCTAGTGTATTGATTTTATTCTATCTTTCAATAGGAAGATTGGGACTTCTCGCAATTCTTATTGTAGTTATTTGCTATTTACTTTCCAATTCTTAAGTTAGAAAAAGTACTGCATATACAAGTAATTCCAATTCTTAATGACTTGATCTAAGAACAAACATTTAGAAATTTCCCTCTGTCCTGAAAAACTTCAACAAAGACGAACAAAAAGTCAAACACAAATGATAGGTATACAATGTTCTAAAAGGCGCTAGGCGGGAGGCGGGCGGCCAGAGGGGGCCTAGCGCCTAGGGGGCCTAGGTGGGATTTTTTATTCTAAGCCAATTTTAATATTTTATCTAACATTTATCCAAACAAAACAATAATATAAAGCAAAACAACATATAATAAAGAAAATAAAGGCATTTACTTGAAGTTCAAACACATATCCATATTGTTAATGTCAAAGTTCAAACACAAGCATGCAATTGTTCAAAGTTCAAACATATTTTTAACGTATTAGTTTTATTCATAAACAAGATTGCTATTAAATAATAAAATTTCAAATTTCAAAAATTTAATTCAATATTAAAAGAAACTAAACATAAATTTAAGAATTATATTGAATTAAATTAAATATTACAAATGTATCATCATTTATATAATTTAAAGTTGGTACAAGTTCAAAAAATTACAACTATAATAAAATTATCCATTTTGACTTGATATTGTTCACTTCTTGTTGTGATTTGATATGCTACAATATGTATTATGAATATGGTAAATCATTAGAAAAATAAATATATCAAGATCTGTTTTGGATAGTTATTAAAATAAAATAAAAAAACTCTCCGCCTAGACCTCGCCTAATTTCCTAGAGGGATTTTTTTTGCCGTCTTGGGCCTAGGTGAGGTGTCAGGGGGCCTAACACCTAGGCGAGGCGCCAAGGAGGGGCCTAGCACCTAGGCGGGGCGTAGGCGGACCTAGGCGGGAATTTTTAGAACACTGTAGGTATAGTTTTCTCTACAAAAGGTTCACACAAAAAACAATCATTTTAGAAATGTATCTCTAATTTGGAGTAGATCAAAATACTTTTTGTAGGACTTGGTTTCTGCTACAAACTTAATCCAATTGAAAAAAGAAATAAAAAATCTCAGGATTTCTCAATAAACAGCCTATCAGCTTCATTTATATTTTTTGCTACATTGACACACTCTCCTTGGTGGCCCAAGGATCGAACCTCATAGAAACCATGAGACGAGTCAGCGGTCCAAATACTATCAGCTCCATTTATTTTGCTTAAATATCAAAAATTAGTTTCTGCTCAAACAAAATTCTATCAAACACCTCTTTAACACAGTGAAAGTTGCTGATAATCTTCACAAATAACATCCAAACAATTCGTTAGCTATGCATCATAAGTCACAAATAAGTAGACAAAATGTTACCAACTTTACCAATTAAACAACTTAGCCCAAAATATACCAAACCCAGAAACCATAACATACTAATTTGGAGCAAAAATTCATAATAAGGAAAAAAAATTGACTTAAATAACTCAATATATCCCAAAATGCAACAAAGCCGGAACAATCCTAACACACAACAATATCGCATTACTAGAAGGCAAAATCAAAACGTTTGAATTAAATTCTTGAAAGGGAATTAGGAAAGAACTTACAAATGAAAATAAAAAGCTCCTTCCAAACGGTTCCACAGAATCCAAATGACTCAGTTATCGAAACTAATCAAATCCACCAACCCAAAATTGAAATGATGCTAAAGAAGTGTTTGTCTCTCTGTTTTGTGCTTTTTTTAGGCTAAGATTTTTTCTCTGAGGTTTAGCTGGTACAAATTCGGGACCATTTTATATGGGCAGGAGAGAGAAAGGATGAAGCTGCTACTGATTTCGAGATGTTTCGCGCGTTTTCCCTATCGGTCAAATTTCTGCATATGTTGCCACGTGTGGGTTCTGGCTTCTTCCAAACCTAAGGCTCTGTTTGGATGTACCAAAAATTGTGTGCGCAAGAATTTTCTCTCCGTATTATATGCACATCCTTATAATTAATTGTAGAATAAAAATAATAAACCGAGTAATATGCTCCTAATAAATAGTAAATCATTTCACACTTCTCCCTTAATTTAGCCTAGTATGTTTAGTAGCTAAAAAATAAACTCAATTAGATCAAATACAATGATACTACTGTGGGAAACTATTAATAAATGTAATAGTGCTCTTGTGAATTAAGTACAAATTAATACAATGAATTAAATGAACGACAATGTCATTTTAAAAGTATTTTAATCAATATATTTATAACGGTAGGATAAAACATAGTGTTAAAACATAAATAATACTTGCTCATATAATATATGATATTGAGTGCTGTCGTGCTGGCCATAAGGCCAAAAATGGCATGCTATGTGCCACAATTTTGCTCACATATTGCAAAATTTCTATGCGTAAACAGATAAAGGTTTACTTTGAGTCGATCAAACCAACCATGTTCACAAAAAACTCGACTTAATTCATACTCAATAATACGGTCAACTTTAGTCTATAAATACCATGAACCTGTTGCTCAAACTCTTGGCATGCATATTAAGATTCAAGGCGATTAAATAGCTAAAACAAGTTCAATAAAAGCATGGCTATCAAACTTTGTTCACCTCTTACACTTCTCACTGCACTCCTGTTTCTTGCACTGCTCTCAAATTCCGAAGCGGGACAAATCGTGGTCTAATGGGGGCAGGGTGGCAATGAAGGAAATTTGACAATGGCCAAACTCCTCCAGTCAAAGTAGCCGTCGGGCATTGCGACCCACCATCTGATGTGCAATGGCGTTCGACATTGCCAAAGCTTAGGGATTAATTAAGGTCTTGCTCTCGATTGGTGGTGGCCAAGGTAGTTACACCTTATCATCAGCTGACGATGCTAGATTCCTTTCCTTTCGGTAGGCGGGTTCTACTTGCTGCGCGCTGCATTGAATATTACACATGTATGCTGAATCATTACTATCAACTTTAAATCTGCTCTTGAATTTTTGCATGGAAACAAGGGCGGAGTCAGGAAAAAATTTCGTCCTGGGCTACAAAATCGGAACAAGAATTAAAAAGCTGAGCAGAGGACAGAAAGCAATGGCGCTCTATCTCAATCATTGGCTTTTTGCCCAGAATTCTCAAATTTTGTATTTTTTCAGTAGCCACTTTACAATTTTCTATCTCAAATTTTATACACATCCAATTGGAACCAATTTTTTAACATGTTATTGAAGGTATGACATACTATTTTAAAAAAATATATAAATAAATGTTTCACACAAGTTCTATATGAGCTCAAAATTGCTCAAATTACATCTGGCTTTTCTAACCAAACCAAAATTACTCAATTCATTTAAACTTACTTCTAAACCATTTCTAATTCAATTAAGCCACTTGAGATACATATATTTTATAAACATAAGCTTTCTTGCTTATAATAATATCAAGTTTTCACTTTTAAAACTTCACAGACTCTAAGAGGAATTTAATCAAACAAGTGAAGTGCATAACTTTAAAAGAGAGATCCCATAACCATTTAGAAATAATTAAGCCAAAAAATTTTCAATTCTTTTTCCTTATTACTCCACCCGGCACCCACCATATATATTCCCATTTCCACAAACA
Source organism: Panax quinquefolius (assembly GCA_020205615.1). NCBI lineage: Eukaryota > Viridiplantae > Streptophyta > Magnoliopsida > Apiales > Araliaceae > Panax > Panax quinquefolius. Next base: position 136,766,592 of record CM035157.1, on the reverse strand, counting down.
ATTCACAAATGCTTATAACTAACATAGCAAAATCGACACTATGGCTTTAATTTCAAAATGAACTAAAACTTATGTTGTACCTTTCATGAAAATTCTTGTCATCTGCATTGATGTTGGCCAAAATCGGTTTCTTCAAGAAAATAAGCTTCAATTCCTTCCCAATTCAATTTGCAATTTTCATTCCATTATTAGTTTCAATTAGAAAACCAAAAGCAATTGATAAAGGTTTGAAGTAGTTTAGAGAGAAGGAAAATATATGGAATGGGCGGATAACAATTAACATGGGATATGTGATGTAAAGGAACATGACTTATGAAAATTGAAATTTGAAATTTATTAAGATATATAAATACTAAATATTTATCAAAAAGTCCACCCGGACTAGAGCCCACCCTAGCCCCTACATAGCTCCGCCAGTGCATGGAAGGTATCGATTGGCAACTTTGGCTAGTTGTTTACTGTAGAGTTATATTTATATGTTTATTTAAATTATCTATAACATTGTTACAACTTTCCATTAGACGTTTATATAATTACTAATTAATTTTTGATATTTTCACATGGTACTCTCTCATACGTTTTCTTCTCATATAAAAAATATGAAAATATCATTTTCCTACTTGATAATGATGTTGCCAATTAATTATCTTATAATATTCTGTATTTATTAGTTTGTTTCACATACAAATGGGATATCTAGGTGATATTTAAAACTACTGTGATATAGGTGCTGTTTGTTTACATCTAATTGACTGCCACGCTAAGAGGCATGATGCTATTTTTTTATTTTTTATTTTACCTCTGAATGCCTCTTAATCGGTAAGACAGAAAATAAAATCTTAATAATTAAGAGTGCACTCTTAATGAAATTTTTTGATAATTTTTTATATAAATATATTCAACAATATTATGCACTCATTTTTATTAAATTGAATATTTAAAATTATTTAATAAAATTTTACCTTTTAAAATGGTAAAATAGTGTCATTAAGAGACAACTTACTTTTTAGTTATCAAACAATTTTTTAGATTAAGACCTCATAACTATTCAGATGATCTAATTTATTAAGACATTATAATCATTCAGATCTTAATTTCCAAATTTATCAAACAAAACCATAGTAGGTGATCTTTATAATTATGAAATGTGATTTAGGTGATATTCATTATTGGCAATGACGGTGGATACTTTTGGGTTCATATAGAAGAAAGGAGAAGAGTTAAGTGTGAATAGGAAGAAGAGAGAAACCATACTTAAATTAATAAATGATTTGTCAAATTTACTTTTATTTAAATAATTTAAATTAATAAATAATGGACATATTATTTTTTAAATACACATCAGTTGACATGGGCCCCACTTAGGAGGCCACAACAATAATTTTTGATGTGATAATCTCAATTAAATGAAATTGAAAAAAATCAATAGTTCAATTAAATACAAAATTGAAAGATAAATTATCGAAGTGGAATATGATCAATAGTGAAAAATATTAAAATATATTTAAGTCTATATAATACATTTATAATACCATAATTTGGTCGTATCTATAACGGGTCGAACAACCTATTGACTAAATTCGGCCCGAATTTTATTTTGGGCTTGGTTTATTTATTGATCAAGCCCCACAATAGCGAGAGGAATCAAAAAGCTCATAATTATTTTCCTCTATCTTTTTAAAACACTGTCCCCGCCGAAGGAGAGAGAATCCGAAAGTTTTCTTCCTTGATCGAAACCCTAAGAAGAAAAAAAGGAGAGGAAAATGCCGAGAGAAATTATAACACTGCAAGTGGGACAATGCGGGAACCAGATCGGAATGGAGTTTTGGAATCAACTTTGCCTCGTGCACGGCATCAGCAAAGATGGCATTCTCGAAGATTTCGCCACTCAGGTTAGAATTATTGTACTACTTTATTAGGTTTATGCCCTTTCTTTTTTTTTTTTTGGGGAGAAAAATTGAAGCTCTAACCAAGGTATAGTTAGAGTTTTTGTAGTTTATTATTAATCTTTTGGTTGTTTTATGTAAAAATTATTGTTAATTATGTTGGAATTAGTTCATTAGAGCACATATTATAAATATTTTTTCTGTAAACGTGGTGCTGTTATACTTAGTATTATGTTAGTGTTGGATTAGGATTCGAGAATATATATTGTGTGGAAAATGCGATCCACCGAATTTTTGTTTTGTTTTGGGCTGGAAATACTATTTAAAAGGAAGGATTAGTGAAATTTTAAGCTGATTTTACTTTTTCCATTTCAAATTGAGGAATGCTAAATTCAGCATGAATATTGCTTAGGTTTTTCATTCTGAATTCAATAAGGTCTTGTGTTTGTTTCAACAAATATGTCTAAACTCTAAACCCACTCATTCCAACCTTACACTGAAAACAGGCATGTAAATGAGTGGAGTCTAGTAATGGATTTTCGAGCTTGGCTACTTAAGGTTCTTATAGAGTTTGTGTGTGTGTGTTGAGCTCAATGTTGTGTATTAAAGTGATGTTTGTTTAGCTTTTAAGTGAGCTGGTTTGACGGCCACATAGACATAGTTGTAGTTTTAGGAGAAATGTAAGGAATGCTTTACTTTTTCTTATAACCCTTGGATAGAGAAATTACAATTACTGACCAGAGAGATGAAATGTGAGGATACAGTGAGCTCATTTTGGGATATGCAAAACAAAAAGGAACTCACTTAAACCGGGATGGCGGGATTAATAGATTATCTCTTGTTTAATCTCAAGCTTAAAATCATGTTGTAGTTCAGCACATTTAGCTCATGAGTTGAGTCAAACCAACTAACCAAGTCCTTAGTGAGTTGAGTTGGAGTATGAGTTGTACTGATACATTTTCATCCCTAGGTATTAGGTTTGAGCATGCTTAAGTATTAACATAGGTGGCCTAAGGTTAGTGATGGTATTTATGAGAGTAGGTTTCAATAGGAAAGTTACCTCCTCATTCAACAGTAACTCCTCTTAATAAATGTGAGAGGATACGTTCAATTTTATTGATTTGCTTTTTAAAATGCTGCAGGGAGGTGACAGGAAGGAGCTGATGATCAACACGACATACCAAGAACTTTGCTTATGGATTTGGAGCCCAGGGTGATTAATGGTATTCAAACTGGAATTTATTTATGTCAAAAGAGGGAGGGGGTGCAGGCAACAATTGGGCTAGTGGATATCATCAGGTTAATAGTTGTTCTTTCTTGTGTCAGAATTTCTTATATTCGTTCTTTCTTGTGTCAGAAGTTCTTATATTCTTAAGTAGTGAAACTTTAAAAGTTATGTTTGATAGCTTGTAAATTTTGGTGGCACACGTTCTTGCGCTTTTGCTTAGTTGGTTGTTACGAGAACTGTGCTCATAAAGCTGTAGATATTCAAAATTTTCATGTAGTGATTGACTTTTGTGCAGGGTAAGAGTGTTGAAGAGGTTCTAATGGACATGATTGATAGAGAAGAAGATGGAAGTGATAGTCTTGAGGGTTTTGTTTTATGCTATTCAATTGCTGGGGGAACAAGCTCAGGTTTTGACTACTTACCATTTCTTTCTATCAAATGTCTAAAATTCAGGCACTTGAATTTTTTGTCTTTTTACAGTTTTGCACAGAAATATATGTTGGTCATCTGTATTGGTCTAATTGAAAAGCTACAGATTAAGCTCTGAAATTTCAGTGTGCATACTTGGTGCTTCTCTGGACCCTTACCTTTTCTTTTTAAAGTGAAGAGGTGAAACAAAACAAAATATATATCTTACTATATGATATTGTGAAATTTTTGCTTGATTACTTTTTCGCCAAAGAACTTTCTAAGTGGTTTCACTATTTGAATTTCTGATTATTAATAGTTCATGCTAATTCAGGTATGGGTTCATATCTATTGGAGACTTTAAATGATCGCTACAGTAAGAAACTTGTACAGACATATAGCGTATTTCCTAACCAGTATGAGACAAGTGATGTGGTGGTCCAGCCATACAACTCTCTTTTGACACTCAAGCGGCTTACACTGAATGCTGATTGTGTAGTTGTTCTTGATAATACTGCTATGAATAGAATTGCTGTGGAGCACCTTCATATCCCCAATGTTCTAAAAGGCGGGAGGCCAGGGGGCCTAGGCGAGATTTTTTATTTTAAGTCAATTTTAATATTTTATCTTATATTTATCCAAATAAAACAATAATATAAAGCTAAACAATCTATAATAAAGGCCTTTGCTTAAAGTTCTAACACATCCATATTGTCAATGTCAAAGTTCAAACACAAACATGCAAATGTTCAAAGTTCAAACATATCTTTAACGTCATAAACAAGGTTGCTATTAAATATTAAAATTTCAAATTTCAAGAATTCAATTCAATATTAAAACTTAAGAAACTAAACATAAATTTAAGAATTATATTGAATTAAACTAAATATTACAAATGTATTATCATTTATATAATTTGAAGTTGGTACAATTTCAAAAAATTACAGCTATAATAAAATTATCCATTTTGACTTGATATTGTTAACTTCTTATTGTGATTTAATATGCTACAACGTGCATTATGAATATGGTAAATCATTAAAAAAATAAATATATCAAAATCTGGTTTGGTTAGTTATTAAAATTTTTAAAAAAATCTCCGCCTAGACCCCACCTAATTTCCTGGAGGGATTTTTTTGCCACCTTGGGCCTAGGTGATGCGCCAGAGGCGGCCTAGCGCCTAGACGGGACGCCAGGGGGCCTAGCGCCTAGGAGGACCTAGACGGGGATTTTTAGAACAATGCATATTCCTAATCCTTCTGTCTCCCAAACTGTCTCTTTAATATCTACGGTAATGTCTGCAAGCACAGCCACACTGCTTTACCCGGGATACATGAACAATGACTTGGTTGGCTTTTTTGCTTCTTTGATCCCTAAACCAAGATGCCATTTTCTAATGACAGGATATACTCCTCTCACAGTGGAGCGGCATGTAAAATTTCAATTGCCATATTGCGTGCTAAATTTTCTATAGCCAATTAAGTACTCTGATTAAACTCGTTGGTGGAAGCTTCTTTGAACTTGGTTAGAAGCATAGCGATTTGGTCTCTGGTGAATCTTCCTTTGAAGCAAAACCTATTGTATCAATCATGTATCCCTAATAAATTTTTTGATGTCTAATATGTTTTAGACTTCAGTTGTATGACATTACAACACATGAATCAATAATTTAGATTTGTGGCCATCACTCTAAAAGTGGAATATCTTGTGAATCTGAATTTAGGTTGTAAAGCTTATTAGTTTTACCCTTTTAAGACTGCCATGATTCTCGTCAAGGTAAATCACATAAAGAAGAATGCTTATTTGAGTGGAGTGTTCTTTTCTTTTCTTCATTAGTTAATTTGGAAAGAGTATTGATATTCTGTTTAGCTCTGAATATCAAACTTGTTAGTAGTTTGCATATACAAGTAACACGGTGATATGTAACGTAATGGTTTTCCATATGTTGATTAAATCTAAGTCCATATATAGTCAAGTGATTGTTTCTGCTAGATACCCTTTTTTAAAAGCTTTGGTTATTTCATTAATTGTATGTGTGTGAGCGTATAGGAGAAATCAATTTAATTAATTACCATCATTACAAATTTCATTCTCATTCCAGTATGGTCAGTAGTCATGTTTTGGGTGGAACAAAGTGGTAACAATGATGATTTGTTGAAGTAGTTCACCAGTTTGAATGTTGTAGTAACTCTAAGAGCTCAGTCTAGGAATTTATGTGGTAATTTTCCTTAAGTTGAATAATGAATGTTTGTAGGTGCCCAGAACAGGGCAAAGTGCTTGTATAATTGCAATGTTCTAAAAGGCGGGAGGCGGCCGGCCGAGGTTCCTAGGTTTATCTTACATTTATCTAAACAAAACAATAATATAAAGCAAAACAATCTATAATAAAGATAATAAAGGCCTTTGCCTAAAGTTCAAACACATATCCATATTGCTAATGTCAAAAGTTTAAACACAAACATGCAATTGTTCAAAGTTCAAACATATTTTTAACTTATTAGTTTTATTCATAAATAAAATTGCTATTAAATAATAAAATTTAAAATTTCAAGAATTTAATTGAATATTAAAACTTAAAAACTAAACATAAATTTCAGAATTATATTGAATTAAACTAAATATTACAAATGTATCATCATTTATATAATTTGAAGTTGGTACAAGTTCAAAAAATTACAACTATAAAAAAATTATCCATTTTGACCTTATATTGTTCACTTCTTGTTGTTCTTTGATATGCTACAATCTGTATTATAAATATGGTAAATCATTAGAGAAATAAATATATCAAGACCTGGTTTGGATAGTTATTAAAATAAAAAAACCTCTCCGCCTTAAGCCCTGTCTAATTTCCTGGAGGGATTTTTTTTCGCATTGGGCCTAGGTGAGGCGCCAGGGGTCCTAGCGCCTAAGCGAGGCACCAAGGGGACCTAGCGCTTAGTCGGGGCGCCGCCAAGGGGGGCTTAGCGCCTAGGGGGGGCAAATGGGGCCCCGCCTAGGCGGACGTAGGCGGGGATTTTTAGAACACTGTTTAATTGCCTTCTTCTAAACTTTGTCTAATTGTCTTATATAGTAGTATAACTTAGAAAGGAAGTTGAGGATCTTTATTCTCCTTAACTAATTTTTTTTTCATTAACATGCTTTTTATTGGTTGTGTTCAACATTTTATGGCTTATTATGGGAAAGAAATTCTAGATGAATGGACGTAGAAGTGTGACAAAGTTGCTATTGTACACCATAAATTTTGGTTAACTTTAGCTCCTTAAGTATTCAAAAATAATAAAAACATAAGCTTGTAGTTCCTTAGATGAGTTGCAAGGAATAGTTATATGCATCAAGGACTTGGCTCTGGTTTTCGGCTTATTATGGGAAAGAAATTCTAGATGAATGGACGTAGAAGTGTGACAAAGTTGCTATTGGACACCATAAATTTTGGTTAACTTTAGCTCCTTAAGTATTCAAAAATAATAAAAACATAAGCTTGTAGTTCCTTAGATGAGTTGCAAGGAATAATTATATGCATCAAGGACTTGGCTCTGGTTTTCGAAAATTTGTTTCCTTTTAGTAAGGGAGTTTAGCATGCGCTGTCTAAATCAATTTAGAGTTTAGATTAAGCCACGATAATGCATCAACAATTTAAAATTTACATCCACGTGTTAGAGTTTATCATTTATGGGTTTTAATTACTGGTATTAATAGCAAATCCTATACAAAGTTGTACCGACTCTTAGGGTTGGCCATCGAATTGTTGTTTCTCCATTCTATTTCACTCAAGGCCACAATATCAGTTAAATTCATGTAGGAATGCACTGTTACGCTCAACTTTTCTTTATTTTAATCTTTATTGCTTAGTTGTTGTACATAAATATTTTTGAGATAATTAGGCAATGCTCATAAGAACTGATCTTTATTGACTCTAGATTTGTCTATATCTGCAACGTTGAGAAGGCTTGTGGATTTGTATTCTAATACTTCTGTTCTCAAAACCAGGTTCATGATAGTTTTTAAAGAATCTGGAAAAGAAAGCTTGTTAATTTTATCGAATGGGGTCTTGCAAGCATTCATTCATGTTTCATACCCATACTTAGTTATTATATTCCGTTTGTTCTTTCCTTTTATTAGAATTTTATATCATATATTTACCTTTCATTTGTTTCCATTTCTTTTGGCAGGTTGCTTTATCAAGAAAGTCTCCTTATGTTCAAACTGCCCACAGGGTGAGAATTTACTTATATAGTTTCCTTCTTTGTTCATTTAATATGTTTTTGATTTATTACATATTTGAGAATGTCAAGTTGTCAACTATAGTGCAATGATTTCTATATGACCCAATGTTAGATTGTTGAAAGTCTAACACATAGTTTAAACTATGATTGACAAAAACTTTTCTTTCTATATCTTTTAGGTCAGTGGTCTTATGCTAGCAAGTTATACTGGTATTCGGCACCTATTCGGCAAGTGTTTGAGTTGATATTCTCTTTTGAGAAAGAGGCAAGCCTTTCTTGACAAATACAGGAGTTTCCCATTGTTTGAAGTAAGTTACTTCACTACTATCATTAGTTTTGTTTTATCTCTATTTTTTTTGCTTTTCTCAATTCAACGCCTTTTATCCAAAACTAGTTTAATTATGCAGAAAGTGATCTCTTATGAAAGCGTAAAAGTAGAAAGATAACCCAATAAATGTAAGAAAGAAAATACGAGAAAATAATATAGAACTACAGAAAATTGACAAAAAACAATATTTTAAGAACAAACAAACCTTATACCAAAAAAAGTGCATATAAATATATATACATGTAAGTATACGCGATCGAATAGTGTGATATAGCGGCAAGAAGAGTATATTTCCCACGAAGAACAATCTACTATTATAACCCAACTACTAATTTTATATCGATTCGATTTTATTTAAACTAATAATTTAGGTTGAATAAACTAAGAAATTAACTTGGTTAAACTAAATAAACAAAAGAAAACTAGGATTACAATTTTCCCCAATGGCTCACTTAAATCTCTTCACTCTCTTCTTAATTAAATAATCGTTACAAATTGCTAACCGAGAATTTAAAGTTAATTAACAATCCTCTTTCGAAGAATAAATAATAATAAAATTCACTTTAATTAATTCACTATACTCCTATGTGAACAATTAGAACGAATTTATCAAGTACCAATTCTCATACAAGTTACATTTGACATATAGATATATTCCTATTCTATATATAAATCATGATATTCATTCCGAAGAAGAATAATCACAATGGATGCTATCACATTTTAAATCCAACCCTAGATTCTATTCCCAATATCATCTAGATTATCAAGTTAATTGTTTGTCAGACAATTATAATATGAAGTGCAAATATGATAAACAACTTGTAAACAATTAATCATAATTAAATAGAGAGCAATTCAACATAAATTAATCATTAGGTTCCATTGTAATCCCAAAGGATAATTTAGTTCATAGTGCAAAAATAAAACATCCACATAATATCCTTAAACATTCTTGAAGTACAAAAATTAACAAGAATGAGTAAAAAAACAATCTGTAGACAGCTTCAATCCCCAATTCTCCGTCTTCAATTCTGTCTCCTTGTGCTCTGCTCTCAATCTGAATATGTGTTACCCTCAGAATTATGAATCTACTCTCTCCTATCTTTTCTAAATTCTCATATAGATAGATATATGGTATTCCTTGTGCTCATAGACTTTTACTCTTAATTGTCCTCGTATGGTAACAATCCAAGCGAACAAGGAAACCTGCAAAGCCAAACCAGCCCGCGTACACGCGCCCATGTGCCCTGTTTCTACCTTGCGCTGCAGCTCATCATACTCAAGCGCTGCTGCGCATATCCTCGTGCGCTGCTGCACTGGCATGCTAGCTCGCCCATATCCAAGCCCTTCTCACATGGATCCAACCCAATCTCGACCCACGATCCAAACATGCCCATAATTGACCCATTTCGCCTCTTTTTACTCATACACCAAACATGTTTGCACCAATTTACTCCATCTCTAGCAGAAAATACCATAACCCATCTGAATTGACTCCATTTCCAATTATTCTTCTTCCAAACTCTATTTCTGCAAAAATACAATAACCGCATAAAAAAACATAAAATACTTAAAAACACGCAATTTCATCAAGTCAGAAGTACTAAATTCGTGGTATAAAATCCACTTTTCAGTGACGCTATACTCGGCCTCTAAAATACAGATTGTAGTCCTCAGTTATTTTCCAGTCTTTTTGGTCTACCCCTCCCCCTTTTCCTCCTTATATCATCCTCCTAATAAAGGACTCCTCTTCTTACCAAAGCATCTATGGGTCTTCATTGGATATGATCATACCATCTCAACCTATGTTTTGATTATTTTTTCGTATTCTCCTCAATGGGAAGTTGGTACTACCCCAATTTGTTAAATTTTTAAGGACTAAAATTGTGACTAATAATCAATCAAACCAGTATTCTTGATGTGCACAGTCCAATATTTGTTACATATCCCAAATGAAGTTCATTTCTTACATATTTCTATTTGCTGGAATTGGAGTACAAGATCAATTAAGCTGTCCCTAATCCTGTTGATTAGCACATCTTTGATGCCTTGCTACTGATGCCAAGTTTTTTATATGCCTTAATGAAATTGTATTGTGAAAAGCCATTGATCAATTAAATGCATTATGTGCATGAAAGGCCCTTGTGCTATATTAAAAGTTAGTAGTTAGTACTACAGTAAATATGAGATTTAATTGGGACTTGCTCAATTCTTGGTGTCTACATTTCCTAATAATTCATATAGCAATTGGTATTTTATGTCAAGACCAGAGTTGGGAGATGAGTATAAGGGGACTAAGACATCAGAGGGAAGGAAGAAGATTTATAGCAGGAAATTAAGTAGTAGAAGAAGAAGATAGATAGAGCTAATGTTTTTCTCAGATTTCATTGATATCATTGACATAATTAGCATGACTCTTGTACTTGTACTAGATATGCCTAAATTATCAACTAACCTATCCTACACCATCTTATCCTAAACTAACACACTTTTCTAACTAAATTACATGATCAATTCCTTCTCTAGAATTTACTTTCGCTTTCCTTTTCTTCCCTTAGCGGCTTAGCTTAGCTTAGCTTGACATAAACAGATTGAATTTCAAACCGTCCCCAAAGCTTTGAACAATAAGCTCGCGTGTTATTTTTTGTACTTGAAAGCGTTTTCAACCAGACCGTTAACATTCATAGTGTCATCTCTTTCAGCTTTCCTTCATCAAATGTTTGTAAAATCTGTTCACATTTCCATATGATGTGAAACATGGCAGGACAATGATCTTTCAGAATTTGATGAATCTAGAGGCATAATCGAGAGATTGGTTGATGAATACAAGGCCTGTAAGTCCCCAGATTACATCAAATGGGGGATGGAGGTATATCCCCTACTTGTCTATTCCTCATCTATCTATTGTTCTTATTTGGTCTTTACCAATTGGTTTGTTGTATCTTTGTGCAGGATCCAGACCACATCCTAACAGGAGAAGGAAATGCTACAGGAACAGTGGATCCAAAGTTAGCAATATGAACCAAGTATGTGTTAAGCTTGCAATATCTTTTCCAATTTCACCGAAGATCTCTTCTTACCTTCTCGAGCATTACTTGTTTATGTGGCACGTGCATCACATGTTCAGGCGGCTAGTGCTTGATAGTTACTTGTCACAACTCTCAAGTATAATATTGGGTGTAGACCTGGCTAAATATTGATTTGGTTTGGTTTTGGTTTACATACAATGGTTATGGGTCCAAATAAAAACTAAAACCATATTATCCATTTTTAATATGGTTTGTGTGGGTTGAACCCAAATGGTTATAGTTTTAATATAGGTCGACCTATATTTTATTTTTTTGAGATTTATGTACTTTCTGTAAGGGTGTAAACGAATTGAATCGAAGCGAACAAAGAGCTACTCGAAACGTTAAATTCATACTTGAATTCGAATTGTATTTGAAAAATTCTACTCAGATTCGACTCGACTCGACTCGAATATTTATTACTCGAATTCGATCCGACTCGAATCGAATTATTTTCAAACTACTCGTGAGCTTCAAATTCAGCTCGAATTCGAGTTTGCACATAATAATTAGTTTTTATAGTAAATATAATTATAAATTGAATTTGTTATTTTACTTAGAAATGATAAAATATATTCATAGTTGTTAAGGCGACGCCTTGGCGTCTAGTTGGGTTGTTGATAACTAAGCGTCAGGATGACTTGTTGGAGGATTGAAAGTCGGGCGCCTAAGGAAAAATGCCGCCGCCATAGACGACTTGGAAAACGACACAGCAAGTTGGCGAGCAACTTGGGCTATTTGGGTTTAAAAGAAAAAATCAAAATGACGTTTTTCAATTCTATGCCCTTGCCCTAAATATAATCGCGATTTCAGCAGTAGAGGAAGAGGACTATGGAGCAGATTGCAAGATTGCAGAAGAAGAATAGAGGGGAGAGCGAGCGAGAGAGAGATACTGACCGGAGTCACGCGACAATCGACCTGCGACTGGCGACGCGACCAAGTATGCTCCTTTCTTCTCTGCGACAGTATCACAGAAAGGAGCGACAATGATAGGCGAAGTCTGCGACCGAACGAGAGGTGAGTGGCGACAACGATTGGCGACTCCGAGCGGTGAAGCAACTCTGATCGGCAACTACCAAGTATGTCTTTGTTTTTTTTTCTTCCCCTTTCTTCTTATTGCTCGACTGCTTATTACTGTAAGTATGGTTTCTCTTATGTGGACAAGACTGATGGCACTGTCTGATAATATAGTAACAGGGTGTTGGTTTTTTTCTTTTTCGTTAGCCTTCTTTCTTATGCTGGGTCTTTACATATATATGTATAAATTTATATATATATATATATATATATATATAAATTTATATACTAAATTACTAATACATGCTTTTACATACACAAGCCATTTAATCATGCTTATATATATATATATATATATATAATACATTAATGCTGCTTGGATCTTTTCTTTGTGTGGTTAGAATATATATATGTATAAATTTATATATATTTAATTATTTATATACTAAATTACTAATACATGCTTATGAATATTTTTATTTATCAGATTGTGTAGTTTTACTCTAAATTTATATATGCATGCTTATAAATTACTAATACATGCTTATGGAGTATTTACATAATTATGCCTTTAATATTATTTCATAGTGTTATGTTTTGAGTTTTAATGTATATAAATTTTATTGTCAATATAATTGTTAAGTAAAATAAATAATATATTAATTGCACATTGTAAACGACTTATCGCCATACAGACGCACGCCACGTGGCGGTTGCATTTGTTGTTGTCTTCAGCGTCCAGCAATCGACTATCGCCATGATTTCATGCGTGGCGCCGTGACAACGATGAATATATTTACTATTACACTTTACAAATATAAAATCACAATTAAAAATAAAAATAAAACAAAATAATAATTAATTAACATAATTTGATTTTATTTTGTATATATTATAAGAGAATGTATCGAGTATCTAATCGAATATATATCAATCGAGTATGTATCGAATCACAATTGAGAATTCGAGTAGTTTGAATCTTAAACGAGTCGAGAATAATCTTGCTTAGATTCTACTCATATTTTAATTCGAACTATTTTTTATGCTTAGATTTGGATCATATTATTAACTTGTATTTTTTCGAATCGAGCCCCAACTGTTTGGCTCGTTTACAGCCTTAACTTTCTCTTTTCCCAATTCTTATCTTCCTTTAATTAATTATCTCTAAAATAGATTAATAAAACATTGATAATAATATACTAAAATATTATATTAGATTAACTAAATATTAATTTTTTTTTGGGGTGTACATAATTAGTAAATATATTTTTTTTTTTTTTGGGGGTGGGGTTGTGTGTGTACATAATCCTTTGAATATTTTTTTTATGGGGAGTAGGGGGGTGGAGGTGGGGGGGGGGGGGGGGTGTATACATAATCACTAAATATTATTTTTTTGGGAGATTAGGTGCGGTGGGGGTGGGGTGTATACATAATTAATTAATTTTTTTTGGGGGGAGGGGGGTGCGAGGGGGGGGGTGTATACATAATCACTTTTTTTTTTTTTGGGGGTTGGGGGGGGGGGGGGGTTGTAGTACAACAGGGTGAAGATTGTAAAGTAGTATGTGTTTATGGTTGAATTTTGGCTTGTTAAAAATTGGAATTCCATTCGAGATATTGTTTAACATGTTTGGTTTTGTTGTTCTTCTAATAGTCTTTCACTCTGGATTTAATACATATTCTTATTATTTTAGCTTCTTCATTATGCCACATACAATAATTGACGTTGAAGGATTGAGTTGAGCTATCCTGGCCCTTTCAAAAGTTCCCAAGTCTTGCATGCTATGTGTCTTGTCTATTATTGGATACAATATGGTCTAGTATACTTTACAATTGGTGTCTTCATGCGTTTGATTCTCAGTTGAAGGTTTGCATGTGTAGTCATGGTCGTGTTTCCTTTTATCTGTTTACGTTTTTGGTATAGTAATATATATGTTTATGTATACACACACATATATATATATATATATAATAATAATAATTAATGTGCATGCATGCATTTATCTTAGTTGAAGGGTTGTATGTGTAGTCATGGTGGAAACATCCTTTCTGCTTGGAATTCTGTTTTAGTTTCAAAGTTGGGAAAATGTTTTGTTGACATTGCTAATTGGATATATATATGGGGATCGATCCATAGCAAACGTTGTCAACTTAAGAATATATTTACAACACATCGTAACCCTCTATCTGAAGATCGAATGGTTAAATAGAAGTCCTGTTTTTCAGTTTAATTTTCAGTATTCCGCAGTTTAATACTGCGGACGAGACAGAAGACCAAAATACCCTTGCTTCAACTAGTCCCCCATCCGCAGTTTAATACTGCGGAAGTTAAGTTTGGTTTTAAATTCAAACGATGCCGTTTTAATAGAGGAAATTGGGAAGTCCAGGTCGCAGTTTAATACTGCGGACGCTAAATCTATCCAAACCACGTCGTTTTGGTCTGAAAATTCAATTTTTTTTAGTTTTCTAGCATCCGCAGTATTAAACTGCGGAGCCTAATTATTTTTTTTAACATTCTTCTTTCATTCTCCAGCCTCTCTCCTCCCTTATTCCTTTCCTGATTTCTCTATATTCTCCTCTTTTAATTTTTTGTAGAGTAATTTTAATTTATGTGATTGAATCTACAGAGCAATTATGAATGCCATTGATAGAAATGCAAAAATGTATGGAGTTCCAATAGGATTGCCCTAGCTATCGGGAATGACGACAGAGACTTTGAAACTTTGTTTCTGTGTACGACTCCGGCATCACTGATTCTTTTCATGTGAAGCCTCATAATAGAGTGAAGGCTGAAAGTGGTCTCACATACAATCTTCCGGTATCGAGAAAACGAAATATAGCTTTGAAGGGTGTTGTGGCCTCGCCGGAATTTGGGTTCGGCTTTCTGGGATCTGATTTGTTTCCGGTGGGTTGGATCTGAGGTCCTGCTTTGCGTGAATGGGTCGTTGCTTCCTGTCAATCCGTGTGCTTGTTCAAATTGGGTTTCATGTTTTATTTATTGTTTATCATTGTGCATAACCAGATTTGGGATTCTTATTTTCAGTTAGTGATGGTTCCAATTTGGGACTGTCCTTTATTTTTTATTTTCAATCTAAGCTATTTTGTTTTGTTATTTCTTGTCATGGATTTGATTTTGTCGGAATGGCCAGAATGGGGTTGGTCGTGATTAGCTGGTTTGGGCTCCCCTGTTGTTTATTTCTTCGTCTCAGATTCAAACTCTTTCTGCCATTTGTTTTTCTTGATTTGTGGATATGTTGCAGAGAGATTGGTGAAGAGGGGTTTACCAGAAGCTGTGAAGTTAGTGAGTTTAGTTCTGATGGTTCTTTCAACCTGATTGGGAACTTTATTGCTTTGTGGGTTTGTTTGTTTAGAATGGAGATGGCCTTTTATTCTCAACTTTTCTGAATTATCCTTGAATCAGAGGGAGGAGATTCTCCAAAATTGGTCAAAGCAATCCTTTTTTATTCCTCTAAGAATAGTATTTTTGCTGCTCAAAATCATCTGCTGCTTCATCACCTTCACTTTGCTTCCACCACTACTCTATTATCATATTCATATTTCTCTACTTTTTTTTTCCAGATTCTTGTTTCCATGGATGCCATTTATTGTTCTGTTTGCTCCTTTTGATCTCTTTAGTAATATGGATCACTCAACTTAGCCAACACTGGAGGTATCCTCTGCTTTGCTTCTTGTAACAGGTGTTTTACCCTAGAAATCGTTTGTGTATCAATTTATGGGAATTAGAACACGGGAAGTAGAGAATGGGTGAATAATAAGTGTAAGGGGAGGAGAGAGAATGGAGAAGGAAATTAAGGAAGAAAAAAATTAGGCTCCGCAGTTTAAAAATTAGGCTTGATTTAATCATGGATGGATGCTAGAAAACTAATTTTTTTTTAATTTCAAGACCAAAACGACGTGGTTTGGATAGATTTAGGGTCCGCAGTATTAAACTGCGGACGAGACTTCCCAATTTCTTCTATTAAAACGGCGTTGTTTGAATTTAAAACCAAACTTAACTTCTGTAGTATTAAACTGCGGACGGGGACTAGTTGTAGGAAGGGTATTTTGGTCTTCTGTCCCGCCCGTAGTATTAAACTGCGGAATACTGAAAATTAAACTGCGGACGGGACTTCTATTTAACCATTCAATCTTCGGATGGAGGGTCACGATGTGTTGTAAAAATATCCTTAAGTTGACAACGTTTGCTATGGATATATATATATATATATATATATATATATATATATATATATATATTTGAGGGGGTTGGATTGCCAATTTATTATTCCTGGACTCAAATTTTTTGGTCTAGTCAATAGGTTAGGCTTTATGGCTTCATGTTGAATAGATTGAATGCAGGAATTTTGAGAAACAGGTTTATGGAATTTAGTACAAAGTTGATCAAAGAGCATTACAATTTAGACTTGCAAAATTTTTAGGTGTTACTGTTGAGTTGTAGGAAAAGTAGAAGCATATATTTTTATAGTTGGAGTGTTTTAATTTTGAAAATTGATATTTTCACATGTATTTTTGATATTTTCACATAATCTTCTCACATGAGAAGAAAGTGGGTCTTACCTTCATATGAGAGATCATGTGGAAATATCGAAAACTCGTGTTAATTTTTAAAGGTGATATCGAAACTAGTACAACACACTTGCGCAAACTATAAGATTGTTTTGATGTTTACTAAGACCTATGTAATGGTTAAGGTGGTGCATTCTCAATTTTCATCCGTAGCCATGACCTGACCCATGGATTAATTCAATGCAATAGGGAAGTAGAAACGAGACTAAGGATTGAGCTAGTGTTAGAAATTATTTTTGGATTTCAACCTAATAATACGTTCAAAAAAGTTTATAATGGACTCTTTAGTTTTTGTAGCATATAATAAGATTAATTTAGAAATAAGAAAGGGTCTTTTTTTTTATAAATACATTGCAATACTATATTTTCAAGATTGTTAATTATTTTTGAACTCCCATTTCTTTAAACGAAAAATTAGTAAATCAATATTTTTAAAAGGTATATGACTCCAAAAATCATGTTTTGATATTCAAAAATAAAAATAGTCTTTAGGCTTATCAAAATAATAATAAATAAATATCAGCATTTGGTTTTTGGATGATGCAAATTCAAAAAACAATATTTTGATCGATCGGCGAGAGTAGGAGGCGGCACATGGAATGGATATTACGTAGGTCCCAATCCATTTTAAAAACAATTTCTCTTCTCCTAGTTGTTACCGACTACCGGCAAAGCTATTCCGTTTTTTTCTCTCTTCGTGTGTGTGTGTGTATATATATATATATATACGGCTAGCTATATCTTCGTCACACTCTCAAATATTAACACATTACACCATTCAAATTCCATCTTCCTCTGTCTCTGGAGTTTTGTTTGGTGTTAATCGTGTTGATTTTCTCTATTCAGGAGCCGAATTTGGTGGTTCCGAAAGAGAAATTGGGAGTATATAAATATATACAACAAGAGAAAAAAATGGAGATTTCTAGGGTTTTGGTCTTTGTTTTTATGCTGCCATTGTTTTGATGGCCTTTGGTTAGGCTCAGGCTCAGGTTGTGCGCCCTGCTCCTTCCCCTACCAGTGATGGTACTTTTATCTATTATCTATTATCTCTATGTTGTTGAATTTTAGATCGATAAGCTCTTCAAACTTGTGTGCATCAAATTTATTTTTATTTTTTTTTTTTTTTCCAACAATGTAGTTGAAGTCTGAGGAAACAAACGCAAAAATTTTGTTCAAAGAGGATTTATTTTGTTTATTTATTTTTTATTATTTTGGGTTGAAATTGGTTTTTGTGAGGAAGTGAAGTCTTACCTCTCTTAACAAGTCTTCTTCGAGATCTAGTATATGTATGTATATGAGAGCACTTTGATATGTACTCGCTTCTCACCAGCTTAACTTGTCTTATTGTTTTCCTGAATTTTTTTTGTGTAATTTTTAGGACGGACATTCTATTGTATCCTTATCCATCCATATTAAGTCCATACCTCGTGATCTTAGAGACTAATCATCATTCATTATTAGTGCACTTTTGTGCTGTATAAAATTCTTTGCATATATTGCAAGTGCTTAGTATTATTTTTAACTGATTACTTATAATGGAGGTGACTTATTTAAAAGTAATATTGGAAGTTCTAGTTGCATTTTCGGTGTAGATTGTCTTTTCACTTTAGATAAGTAAGAAATAAGTTAATTTGTTGGTCAGTCAAAAAATTCCTATTCTAAAAGTCAAATTAAACCATAAAGTCAGCTAATTTTTATGACAGAGCATAACTAAAATATGTACTACATTTGGATTTCAGGAATGAAGGTGAGAATGAATCATTTAACTCGCTATTCCATTCATTCAATCTAAACGTGGCATAAATGTTGTTTTGGCATATTTACTTGTTGCATATGGTTTTGGGTTAGATAGTGAGATTAATATCTAACTTGAATCTGGTTTGTGTTTCTTCTGTCTGTAGGGTAACTCTTCTAACGTGTTTGTATTATGCCAATGTAGGGCAACTCTTCTAACCTTTTTTCTTGCAAGACATCATTGTGCTTCTCACCTGTAAAATTGTTTGTACTTATTTGTGACAGATAACTGCATATATGTAATCAATACACTGACACCACATTGGTTGGTTCAGGCGTAAGATAATATTCTCCATTCTTTCTTTAAATAGCTGCCATACCCTTACCCAGGATTACGTAGAGTTTGTTACAAAGAAGTTAACTATAATTAATATTTTTATCAACTCTTTCATCACTACTCTTCCTCGTTGACCAGTTGTTTTGTTTTCTTCATAGTTGTTGAGTTTTCATATATTTACTGTATGTATGACTACTGTAGTTGAACATGATAATTAATTAATATTGTGTTTGGTGGGGCAATTATTTTATCTTGATATAGTTCTGTTGAAAATTTTATACATTGATAGTGTTTTATTTTTGTCTTTTGCAGGAACCTCTATTGATCAGGGTGTATTGCATACGTGCTGATACTCATCCATCCCTTGGATGCTTCTTTCAACTTCATCTTATCAGTCCATTTGATTGTTATTTTTAAGCATTTCAATTGTATATCAGTATGGCAATGATCTAGTTCATTTTCCTTCAGTTAATTCTTTTGGATTTTTTTCTATATAAACTTAGGTGCTGCAAAATTCATGTTTTTATTATCAATTTTATTTTTTTATAAGTTAACTTTTTTATTATCATGGCTGCTCCAGGAGTTCTCATTGTTTAATTATTTCTTCCGATGGTAGGGTCGTACATTCCATGTGATCATGTCAATGAAAGAAATGTTTAATTGCAAACATATTAACATGCCAAATTGGACAAGGATGAAAAGAATAAAAAAAAAATAAATTCTTTTGTTGATAAAAACCCGTAGTTTTTGTCGGGGGTTTGACTATGGTACATGCAAATATTAAACAGAACTGCGACAGCCCTTACTGTATCTGTAAATACCTGCTACAGGCCCAAAATGTCCACTATTAGGCCCCAATAAATCAATTTTGGGCCTCAATACCCAGAAAAGCCCAATACAAGCCCATTATTAAGCATATCTTTAAATGCTCTTCTATTGGCCTGCTAAATACCCCCTACAGGCCCAAAATGACAACCATTAGGCCCAATAAATCAGTTTTTGGGCCTTGACATGTCAACAAAGCCCAATACAAGCCCATTATTAAGCATATGTTTAAATGCCCTTCCTTGGGCCTGCTATACCCCTACAGGCCCAAAATGTCCACCATCAGGCCCAATAAAACAATTTTTGGGCCTCAACATGCCAACAAAGCCCAATACAAGCCCACTATTAAGCATATGTTTAAATGCCCTTCTATGGGCCTGCTAAATACCCCCTACAGGCCCAAAATGACCGTCATTAGGCCCAATAAAACAATTTTTGGGCCTCAACATGCCAACAAAGCCCAATACAAGCCCATTATTAACCATATATGTTTATAATGCAATTTTTGGGCCTCAAAATACCCTACAAGCCAAACAGGCCCACTATTAGGCCCAATAAAACAATTTTTGGGCCTCAACATGCCAACAAAGCCCAATACAAGCCCACTATTAAGCATTTGTTTAAATGCCTTTCTTTGGGCCTGCTAAATATACCCTAGAGGCCCATAATGACCACCATTAGGCCCAATAAATCAATTTTGGGCCTCAACATGCCAACAAAGCCCAATACAAGCCCATTATTAAGCATATGTTTAAATGCCTTCTTTGGGCCTGCTAAATACCCCTACAGGCCCAAAATGACCACCATTAGGCCCAATAAATCAATTTTTGGGCCTCAACATGCCAACAAAGCCCAATACAAGCCCATTATTAAGCATATTTTTAAATGCCCTTCTATGGGCCTACTAAATACCCCCTACAGGCCCAAAATGACCACCATTAGGCCCAATAAATCAATTTTGGGCCTCAACATGCCAACAAAGCCCAATACAAGCCCATTATTAAGCATATTTTTAAATGCCCTTCTATGGGCCTGCTAAATACCCCCTACAGGCCAAAATGACCACCATTAGGCCCAATAAATCAATTTTTGGGCCTCAACATGCCATACAAGCCCATTTGTAAGTATATTTTTAAATGCCCTTCTATGGGCCTGCTAAATACCCTTATAGGCCCAAAATGACCACCATTTTTGCCCAATACAAGCCCATTATTAAGCTTATTTTTAAATGCCATTCTATGGGCCTGCTAATTAGCCCCAACAGGCCCAAAATGACAACCATTAGGCCCAATAAATCAATTTTGGCCCAATATAAGCCCATTATTAAGCATATTTTTAAATTCCCTTCTACGGGCTTGCTAAATACCCCCTACAGGCCCAAAATGACCACCATTAGGCCCAATAAATCATTTTTTAGGCCTCAACATGCCAATAAAGCCCAATACAAGCCCACTATTAAGCAGAATAGACCCTAGAAAAGGCATAGAACAT
The DNA here is from genome assembly GCA_020205615.1 of Panax quinquefolius. Lineage (NCBI taxonomy): Eukaryota > Viridiplantae > Streptophyta > Magnoliopsida > Apiales > Araliaceae > Panax > Panax quinquefolius. The sequence goes on along the minus strand of CM035157.1, from coordinate 136,745,457 downwards.
CCTGCTACAGCAAGCCTGTTGTGACCCATTACACACCAATATAAGCCCATTATACTTAACACAGTACTGCCAATGCAAGAAAACCTTTTATAGGACTAGATGGGCCCAATATATAAGATTGGGTTGTATCTGGTCAAAAGGGGTCATGGATGGGGGAATTGTGATCGTGTCAAAACGTGCTCTCATTCTGGCTAGGCTAGCATCCCATTTTCACAGGCTGGCAAACCAATACTCGAGCCAGAAGCACGAGATTGAAAATCTTGCATCATTCACCGAAGAACCTTATTCATTTGAGCTTTCGAGCCGTGGTACCTACTGTTGGCTCTATACATTAATTATCAGCCATCTTAAGGAGTAAAATTGTCACATGCCAAAATGCAGTGTTCAAGGAGAATTATAATTTTGAAGTGATCTCTAAGAATGTGTCATTTTAGTGAAATGATCCAATATCCATGACTCGGACTAACCACTTCACTGCTGGAATGCAAACTTTGATTTGACGACACACCATGGCCTCAGTCTCAGATCAACACTACCTGAGGTTATTCCTCTAAAAATGAGGATAACAATCTTGGATGGTATAATCTGTCCTCAATCACTTACTCTGGTATGATGCAAATCTTCCTGGTCTCTGGGTGGACTTCTGTGACCTAACGCATATTTGACTGCTTCGTAAAAACATACTACAATTCCAACAGAGGGACCAGCACGACTAACACGAGGACCAACACCAGTAAAGAGTCCCTTAATTCCTCCATCCCTGTTCAATGGGTATAAGAATTAGGATGGCAAAAAGAAAGGACACAAATCCAAATATTTAAGCTAAAATTGTTCAATTACAGCTTTCAATTACAAAATAACAGTTGTAAGCCTGCATATCTTAGTGAATCTAATAAAGCTTTCAATTCCGAAATAACAGTTGTAAGCCCTGCATATCTTAATAAGTCAAATAAAGCGACAAAAAATTTACTGGTTGGGCCACTAGTTTACCAAATATTGTACTTGGATTTATTAGTTCTATCAGTTTTATGTATTCACTTGCACACTAACTCAGTTATTTGACTCTCAATCTATCGTTCTGCTTTTAGGAGCTCAGTTCCATTTTGTATGGTTAGTATATAAGATGTCTCACATTGAATACATTGAGAGAAAGTATGTCTAGTATATAACAACTATCGCAACTCTTCTCATTGCCAATTGATATTGAGTTAGATAGCTTGATGTCTTTATACCCTAAATTTGGGTTTATTTTATAAATCTAACATGATATCAGAGCGACCTGTACTTGGGCTAACTAAACACTCTTCTTGACTTTCATTCTTACCCACATATAGTCCATTTCTTAAGGTAGTCAATAGTTGCCCATAGTTTACTTTTTTCTAGGCTTGTCTCGTGACTAATTTCTTGTAGGCTTGCTTATCTGTGTGGGTCTCATTCATCAACTCCATGTGCAAAACCCTTAACCCATGGGGTTACACGTGAAGGGGAGTGTTAAAGTATGTAAAAGTTTAGTATATAACGACTAGGACCAATTCTCATTGCCAATTGATTTTGAGTTAGAGAACTTGATATCTTTATATGCTAAGATTTAGGCCCATTTTATGAATCTAACATGTACTGAAATCATTATTTATGAAAAATGAATCTAAATGACTTCAAGATCTATATAACCCTTCCTTGTTAATTAGACAATCACGAAAAGCTAAGGACCTTCCTTCAAATGAAGGAAAACAAGTAGTATTCCTTGGTACTCATTCCTCTCCTTTTCGGGCAACCTACCTTACAAATTTCACATTTCAAGGGAACTTCATTCGGCTATTCCGCCTTCACAAGGAAACCATTGATAAAGACTGCAAGGGAAGTTATATGGTCCGAGTGGATCCAAAAATATAAAGGCACTAAAACACAGAACAATGGCTAACTACCTATCAACGACAAACAAGACTCAACGTTATGTTAGATAAGAAAGTGTCTTATTAACAACAGGCAGTTTTAGGAAATTTAAAGTTTTCAGCAATAGTAAACCATGCAACATTCTATAACAATATCTCCTTGTCACTGCTGAAATATCTATAGTAGGATAATAGTGCATCTCGTGCTACATGCTAGGTTTGCTGCAGGCTGGCCAACGAATACAACTCTCTTCATTTCTATTTTGCATTTGGAGATATAAGCATAAATTTACGGTTTGGTAGATATGGTTCAACCTATAGGTTTGTACAGAAGGCGCTCATCTCAAGATATAGATCTCTAACCCCCTCGACTACAATAACACATGATGCTCCATAAGATGCCAGCACACCAGGTAGCTCCTCCTATGATAAGGTATAGTTAGCTTCTGCACAAGTTTGGTGTATCCATGACCAAAGGTTGTTTAAATGGTAATTTGTCCAACTACTTCTACCATTCTAATTATCCTCATAGATATTCTAATCATTTAAGTAATATAAAAGATAAAAATAAGTGTCACACACCTCCATAACTTATTCTACAAAAAAAAAGTGCTACACACCTCCATATCCCAACCAAAGTTTGTTTTGTGGTCATCTTCAATGCTCGGGAAGGATCTTTCTGGAAAGAAGGAACACCACATCAGCAACCAGGAATATAAAATTGAAGTAATGAACTGGTAACATGTGCAGATTCAGTCAGCCCTTTCAACATGTGTAAATTAACAGTGCAACATTTTTTGTTCAATCAAGCACTCAATTAATTCCTACAAATTATAATCAATCGGATAGAGGCCTAATAGGCAATAAGATGACTAAATAAAGCAGACAGACAAAGAAAGGAAAAATGTTCACATGCATAAAATATGCAACACAATGAAAGAGATGCTATTAACTCGTTTCCCATTTTAGATTACTAGCTTCATCTACTTAGACTTGTTATATTTGCTCCTAGAAGAATAGAACTGACAGAGAGATGAACCTCCCAATTGAACATTATAACACCTGCACTAGTAGTTCAATTGAGCAAATAAAATTTTAAAGGATCAATAACAAGTTCAAATTCTTGAACTTATGCATCTAAAGACTTTTTCGTCAAGTCCAGACTGAGTAGCTTATTAATCATAGTTTTTCACACATTCTTGGTAATCCATAAATATGCATAGAAAATAGAAATATAACAATTATATGATATATTTAGCCCATTTAACTTGGGACTACACGAAATAAAAGACTTTTATTTTTTGATATATTAAACAATTGAAAGTTTTTTTGATATACTAAACAATTGAAATTATGTGCACAAGGGCCCCATATAGATAGCCACAAATAGAACTTAAGTAATCAGGAACCCCTAATATCACAAGTCTGAGTGTGGATATCATATTAACAACTCCATCCTCTCTTATACTCTCATTTATTGATTATGTACCCTTCTTATCATCGTTGATTAAATCATTGGCAAACTAATGATTATCCAACGAAGTTAGCACATTTTATGAATTGATTGAACTTTTAATTTTAATCTAACTATAGAACTTTTTTTATTTTCAAATTGTGTCATTCAAAAAAAAAGTTGATATATGTTAATTTTTTATCACACCTCACTGATGTGGATGTAAAAAAAAGAAAAAAAAAATGACATGGAAAATAAAAGACAACATAAAAAAATAAACAATATTGCTTGTGGCAAAAAAAAACTTGAAAATCAAAACAAAAAAATCAAAACAACTTTTTGTAAAATCAGCACAGAAAAATTTCCAATAGACAAATTAAACTACATTTTGATCCTGTTCCTCCTCTGGATTTTAACCACCAAAAAAACATCCAATAGACAAATTAAACTACAGAAAAACAAATATCAAGACAAATTAAATATTAAAAATATTATCTATTTACCATCCACATTTTGCAAAAAAGCGCCCTTTTTACAACTGGCAAATATTCAAATTTTGTTCTAATTTCTTCCTTTTACAATACTTTTTCGCAAGATCAGCCCATGCTTTTAAAAGTTAAGAGTCCAAAATTAATTCCATGCAAAAACGCTGAAATTGCATTTAAATTTGACATAATTTTTCGAAAGCCACATATGCAAAAAGAAAGAGTTAATAGATTTTCAGTTAAGGAGAGAGGCAATTAGGTATTGAACAAAGGAATTATACACATTTTGGTGAAGATCGGAATAAGATGCATCGGGATATTAGTTCTGTTGGTCGAACTGATGGCCAAATGTTAGTAGAAACTGAGTAGGTTCAAGCTTTAAGAAATAAATCATCGTTTTAATAACTGTTCTGAGTTAAGTACTGAGTTCAGTAAATAAGTTCTTCGTTTGTGAGCTTAGCTTCCATTGAAATTCAGATCTACAGTCAGAAAATGGAGATTTCTGTTTAGGAATTTGGTAAAATTAAAAAGAAGAACAATTTAGAGAGAAATTTGGTGAAGGATTTTTCACATGGTGAAGATATTGATTTAGTGATTAATGTGTGGAGATTTGCAGAAATGTGGAGACAGAGAGGCGGATCTATCATAAGGTGAGTCGAATAGGGTTTGAGAATTGCACGTGAGGAGTTTCCCGCCCATTTGCTTGAAATGGTTTAATCGTGTAAAGCTTTTGAGATAATTGCAAGAAGGCCTCATTAGATTATTTGCAAAAAATTGTTTTGATTTTTTTGTTTTTATTTTCAAGTTTTTTTTGCCACAAGAGCAATATTTTTTATTTTTTATGCTAGTCTTTTATTTTCCATGTCATTTTCTTTCTATTTTTTTTTTTTTACATCTACGCTGTCGGTATACGTAGAGGATAAAAAATTAAAATTATTGTCAACTTTCAAACTCTAATATCACAAGTTTGAAAATAAAAATTATCATGAGTTAATTTGAAAATTAAAATCCCTATTCAATTATACTCTCATTTATTGATTATGTACCCTTCTTATCATCGTTGATTAAATCATTCAATGCCAGATTGTGGATGCAACTCATAAAATCCCTAATTTCTTCATTTTTAATGTGCCTCTATCAACTTTTCATTAATTCCCTGGGTGGATTGAGTGTTCTGGGAGACTGCAGAGGGGAGGGTAACTAGAGAGCAAGCAATTTTGGTAAATAGCATTAATGGATTTCAGTTTTGGAGAAACAAACTCTATCTGACACCTGGTTTTGCAACATCCAGGGGACATGTGGCAGCAGCTGCAAGGGTTCCGGCAACAAAAACAGCAGACCCAAGACCAGTCCATAAGAAGCGGTAGTTATGTAGTGCTACAATGGTATCACATTCACAAATGATTTATATAAACAATTAACCAAAGATATGCACCACATTAGATGCTCTATTGATTCTCGTGAACTCAGTCACAAGAAAAACTAATAATAATCCATGCCGTTATCGCAGATCTAAAAAACGTAAATACTCTAATGCAGACTCAAAAGGTAAACCTTACCACTAACTAAGGTCATAATATCTAGTTGATAGATCTATGTATGTGTCATTCATGAGATAAAACACATTATTTATGTTATATTTTGTAGAATTTGTGCATGCACCTCATCAGTATAAATTTTACATTAATATATCATATTCCAATATTCAAAGTCCTAATCATATTCGTAATTTGTCATAGATCTTTGGGAATAAAATTATCATCATAGCGTGCCACCAAAAAAAGAAAGAAAGAAAGATACAGAACCAATGGGAAGTTGTTCACAATTTTTTGAGATTCAGGAAAGAGAATGAGATACAAACCACTACTAAGAAATCCAAGTTTCATGATGCTATATTACAAATCACAAGAATATTGAGGAAACAGGATGATATACAAACCACTACAAAAAAATCCAAGTTTCATGGCGTTTTATTAAAATCACAAGTTAGGTATATATCTAAGAACGTAAAATCCAGGTATAAACTTACAGGTTTGGAGGTTGTTAGTGATTCTGACAGGGGAGATCACCCCAGCCAATGTCTTCAACACTCCTGGAGGCTTCACACCAATTTGGGCCTCTTTAAATGCCTGTTATAAAGAGAATGAAGGCAAACTGAGAAATGTAGTAGAAATAAAAAAAAACATGAAAAACAATAGAATCATATCAAATCCTCAAAAGGAGTTCATTAGATTAGCACTCTCAAAACACTTAATATATCCCTGGAAATTGTGAATGAAATAAAAACGCAAAAAATCCACAAAACAAGTAGAAATCTGAATGAGTAGAAACAATTCTTCCATTTTTCACCATATCAATTCAAAATTTGCCCATTTGTTTCTTTCATTCTGTTTGGAAACTAAATTCTTTAAACTTAATAACAGGTACTCCTCCAACCATTTTAAAAGAAGGAAAAAAAACAAAGAAAGTACATAAACACCAATATGAAACATGTAATACCTGCATACGAGTTCTTGCAAGTTCAACAAGATAACAAGTAATACAAGCTAAGCGAGTGCGCAACTGAGCTTGCAACTAAGGGGACATATGGTGTCATGGTTGGAGCATTTCTCGATGTAAATTCTTCCAGAAAATTGCGGAAAATATCATAACAAGGCAAATAGATGCACACCTGGTTAGAGTTTTAGAAACAATAAGAAAGTAAATTGCACAGAAGTGAGTGTTCAGAACAAAAAATTTCCCATTCAACTCGTGTTGTCTCAAAGTAAAGGAACAGTAAAAATGAAAGACTGAAATTGACCAAGAAAATCACTTACAGTGGGCACAACCAAAGCTAAACTTGCATATGTGCCTTTCCAGAGTCTTGCAAACCCTTCCTACACAGCGACACCAAATAAACACCAGATATTAATGGATTTGTTTCCAATGGAACAATTTTAAAATGAAAATAGCATAGTTGTCACGACGCCACGGCGAGACGCGGCGGTAGTTGACCGCCAAGACGCTATGGCGGGCGGGCGCCTAGGCGATAAGGCGCCCGCCATAGCGTCCATATGGCGACAAGTCGTTAACAATGTATAATTTATATATTATTTGTTTTACTTCAAAAGCATATTCGACAAAAAAAAATTATATACATTAAAACTCAAAACATAATAATTAACACTATGTAATACAATTAAAAACACAATTATATGAATACTTCACAATTAAAATTCAAAAAAAAAACACTTGACATTGAAAACTAGTAGATCAAGTTAACAAACACTACGTAGAGAATAAAGGATCAACCAAGTCAACAAGCATCACATATTACAAGTTTAATAAATATTAAAAATTACACAATATAGCTAGTCCATGAGTTATGATGAGTCATGGGTACAAAATAACTTAATCACTTAACTTGGGCCAACTACCAAGGCGTAAGCCTTAGCGGCTCAGCGTCCAAGGCGTTGCTTTTTTCTCTAGCACCATGACGCCTAGTTGTCGCCTAGACGACGCCATGTCGATGCCATGACAACTATGGAAAATACACACCAACAAAGATGACAGGCATGTCTGAAGGTTATCAATGGAACCAAGTTCTCATTAGAATATACATCGGCTCCATTGTTATTTCTTCTGAATCATGCATTTATGGTTATGGCTGTAAATTAGCTAATATTGACAATTTTATGTACACATAATAATATGCATTAAAGTATCCGTAGAGTGACTTTGGTCAACCCTTATGCTATTTGCTGTTAAAATATCTACTGAGTGACTCCGTTTGGCAAATAGTACCCCTTTCAGAATTTATATAATAGTTAGTAATATATCAAATCAGATGTATGATTTCCTAGAACTTCGTTTATGATTGTCAAAACCTTTGCCTGCTTTGACAAGTTAAAGAAGTGCAACCAAGAATAAAGAACATTCAATGGATTGAAAATCACACACAAAACAATTAAAGAGATTTTTTCCCCAATATAAAGGGCAAGTCGCGGGTACTTTAATCAAAAATTCATAGCAAATTTTCTTTGTGAGAACCAAATTTTAAACTCATAATATCAATTTCACAAACCTGATGCGTAATTTTGTAGAAGACGTCAAATGTTCCTTTATACCGCGAGCAATCTGGTGCACATGTTGATTCAGAACCAATAACTGCACGAGTACATGATGGATAACATCTCATATCTGGAAGCATCTAAAAAATCAACAGCCAAGATAAGATCCACATGGAATTTAGAAAAGAACAATGTAAAGTAGATCCATGTTTCAACACGATTCCTCCATAATCAAGCTTGTAAATGAGCATGCAAGTTCAAATTCAAAATAAATGGATTAGCGAAAACATGGACAACTTTGTCAAACTCCGCATTTATACATGTTAGCTGTTAAGTGAGAAAAGAAACAATTTAACAACTACAAACTAAAAAGGAAAAAAATTGTGAAAAGGAAACATGTTAATACACTATTTCAATTTTGAAACAATATTCAGAGAGCTTAGAAAGAATGTATGGGCCAGGGGCGGATCCATTCCTTTAGTTCAGTGGGGTCAATTTTTTTAAAACAAAAATTTAAAAAGAAATAAAATACAATAAAATAAAGGCAAAAAAGAATGTGAGAGACATTGCAAATAATTGTGTGAGCTATCATATAAAATCGAGGTCGTTTTATGTAATTGAATACACTTCCTCCCATGTTATGTACAAAATGGTATTTTATAATTTTTTAAAACATTGTTATTATTGAAAGTAGTATGCATAAAAGTCAATCATGTATGATAAAGCATATACTTTGTAATCAATCTTATTTATTTATTAATAAGCGAATTATTTAATAAAGGCATTTATTATCTACATGGTGTTGTTTTAATAATATATGATAAACCCATAGTTTTAAGCAATGCTTTTAGAATCATGATAGATCATGTTAATGAGATCTAAATTCTTAGATAACTTAAAACTAAAATGTTCTCAATCAATGGATTACTAAAAGGGATTAGTGAATTCGGATAGATTGAGTACATACGTTGTTTTGCTCATTAGATGGGGATTATTGATCTCATGATCATTTTTGTGTGGAGACACTAAAGCAAATATGTAGATGCTTATTTGCATGATGATAGGAATTCTTGTAGTGATAGTAGTACATATGATCCTTATGACTTGAGATCATCATAATATCCTATATATAATGAATTACATTTTGACTTATTCCTTAAGACCCTAAGGGTATATCAAAGGGTAGTATGCTTGGGTGTAATGAGTTATATATGGAGATAATGCATGATCAATAAAGAATTTACCACTTCTAGTAAAAGAAGTGAAATGTCATATGTGATTCAATAAATGACAACTCATGAATCTTGGCCAAGGTGAAATGAAATTAGAAAGTAGTTTCTAATTTGCATTTATTCGAAGTTGTGCATTTGGAAATCGAAATACATATAATTAAATAAAATAAGACTTGACAATTTCATGTCTTATATTTAATTGGGACATTGTATGGTGGAAGGATTGAATTGTACGGTAACTATTTACTCAAAGGTTCTTTTATGATTAATGTTGAAATCTATATTATCTGAAAAGTCGTTGATCGCTAAGGAGGCTTATCCCTATTGTAGAATAAATATTATTTATTTAAATAAATTAATAGTTTAATTTATTTATTTAAATAAGATTAGAATTGTTCTAATTGATTTATTCACAACCTAGGTTTAATATAAAGAACCTAAAAGGTCACACCAATAATTATTTAAGAAGTTAATGGCATAATCGTAATAATATGTTAAACATATTTAATTTAATCTATGGTGATAGAATAAATTAAATAGCAAAACATTATTATTTAATATTTTGGAAATATTAAATATAAGTTAATAAGAGTCTTATTAATATTATTACAATTATTATTATTTACTCTCATTTATTCCTAATAGGATTAGGAGGCAAAATTAGTTAAAAGAGTTTAATTAATTATCCCTAATAAGATTAGGGAGCCCAATTAATTAAAGAAGTTTAATTAAATAAATAATACCTTATTTTAATTAAATAGGATTACGATAAGAGAATCTTATATCGGATATCAAATATACGTAATTCCAAAATTGAGAGTACTCCCCTTTTCTATAGAGATAGGAAAAACTAGGGTTTAAGCCAATACACCTTCTTCTTGAAAATTATTCTTCCTTCGTGGATCACCAGTAGAGGCCATATACACTTAGGTGGCTAACATTGATCAAAGGAAAGAATCTACCTATGATTCAAGGAGATCGGCGAAAAGAGGAGTTGAACTTGTACTGTGGAAGCTAGTATCTACAAGGGTATGATTCCATAACTTCTTGTTCTTCATTTGATTGTCTATGATTTTCACAAAACCTTACAACTATAAGAGACCTCGCAAGAACGTGAGGTGTCTCTCACCTCCCGTGTCCTCTAAAATAAATTACAAAACTAAATAATATTGTTAAAATATTATTTATAATATAATAATAACATTTTTCAAGACTTCATTACTTGAAACTATTGCAATGATAACCTCATTTCAATAGCTGCAAAAATATCATGTTCAATGTAAATTACTAAACAATATATAAGAGTTGAGTGTTAGTGTTAAGAAAAATTTGAGTCATTTAATAGTCTTTAGTCTGAATTTTTTTATTTTCACAAAACACTTTATAAAATTAAAAATAAATAAAAAACTAACTCATCAAAATTCAGTGGGATCAATTGACCCCACTGGTCCAAGGTTAGATCCACCAGTGGTATGGGCTATCGTAGTGCTTCAATTAGCTTTAATCCAGTTTAAATGGAAAAGATGAAGAAGCTGTTGTTTGCTATTTTCCTGTACTGTGTTTAGCAAGAGAAAAAATAATAATTGTGCTTATAGGTACCAAATAATAATATTAAGTTCTGCTACTTATTTCTCCTACTTAGTTTGCAACAACTGTGGTACTATTTACCTTTCTATTTGGTTGCATTTGCAGCCCGTTAAAAGATATGTTCAACTAGTTTCAATCTTGTGCAGGTAACTCAAAAATATCTGTTGGGTCCTTCCTCACAACTTATATTGATTCATTCTTCACAATCCCAATTTGTTCTCCTATATTGTGCTTGAATTCATTAGTAGCTTTGGCAATCCATGATTCTTAGTCACCTAGTTGACCCTTGTACATTATTTACTAAAGATAACCATTATGTTTTGTTATACAAGAATACAGTACACAAGTGGTGAATTGGCAGGAATTTGTAATGTGTTCAAATCATCTCAACTCAACAACGCCTTTTACTCCACCTATTATATCCCAAACTAGTTGGGTAGGCTGAAAATGATCCTTTATGAAAGAGAAAAAGTGAAAAACAATAAGAAAAATTAAACCTTTATCCCTCATCGCCTCCTCAATCGGTGCTACCCAACCTTCTTTTGAATAACCTCATCCTATCCAACCTTTCATGACATCCAAACATCCACCAAAGCATTCTTGTTTCCACTAATCCCATCTTGTTGTTTCTTAGCAACCAAATATTCAGCTCCAAATGTTTTTATTTCTTTGTATTGTGTAAACATGACGATAGACTCCACGACACGTTTGCGTGAGGTGATCGTCGCCCCGGTCGTTTCTAGCAAAGTTGTAGGATGGATTGCTTGCAACACCTTAACCCTCACCTATATGTAGACGAATCTTGGTACAATTACTCGCGTTCGGAAATATGCGTTGAATGGACACCACCGACACATTGACCCCTCGCTTATATTGAAGCGGTAATCTCGGTACAATCAACGATTGATGCGGTAGAAAACGCCACACACAACTATGAATTGTTGTATGATAAGTTAAAGTTGAATCTGAAAAACTAAAAAAATAACTTGGGAATTCTTCAAAGAACCAAAAGTAGATAATAACCTCACAAATATATTGAATAATGAATAATGTTCCAATAACATGCGTTTTGTCCACTATTTATATTTTTTTTTTCACGATTTTTTTTTTGCAAAATATTCAAATAGAAAATTTAAGGATAGATAACTCACTAGAACTTCATTTTGATACCGAATGATAGACTCCACGGCACGCTTGCGTGTGGTTGTCGTCGCCCTAATAGTTTCTAGCAAAAATGTAAGATGGATTGCTTGTAACACCTTAACCCCTCGCCTATGTAAAGACGGTAATCTTGGTACAATTGCTCGCGTTCGGAAATGTGCATTGAATGGACACAAATGACACCTTGACCCCTCGCTTATATTGAAGCGGTAATCTCAGTACAATCGACGATTGATGCGGTAAAAATGACACACACAACTATGTATTGTTGTATGATAAGTCAGAGTTGAATATCAAGGAAAAACTAAGAAAATAATTTAAGAATTCTTCAAAGAACCAAAAGTAGATAATAACCTCACAAGTATATTGAATAATGAATAATGTGTTTGATTACATCAACCTTTATTTATACTACTCAAAAATAATCCAAATCCTAATAGCAATAGTAACAAATTATTCTAATCCTAATAGGAATTCCAAACCAATGTTGAATAAAAATCCTTGTAACCAATAGAAACTTATTTAGAATGCAAATCTATCTAAAAGAATCCTAGTTATAATATAATTATGAAAAGATATGAAAAATCCCTAATATTTTAGGAAACAAAACCTTGTTTAATATTTTAGGAAACAAAAACTTGTTTTTAATTTCCGAATTTAGGCTTGTATCAAATTGACCCAAACTTGTGTCTCATGCTCATTAGCCTTCTCTTTGATTTCCTTGCATTAGCTTTAGCCCAAACTTCTTGCATTGAGGCCTTGTTTGAACCTCTTAGTTCTAGCCTTGCTTAATCCCCACGTCCTTTTAGTCTTGTTTGAATCAACCCATGTCATGTCCTCATCACGTGGTTTAGCAAAAAATTTATTGTGATGAAAGCAAATTCTTTCTTCCTTATTGTGCCTAAGATTATCCAAACTGGTGCAGGATGAACTTAGTTTATGAAACATGTAACGCATACCAATAGACTGGAATTCCTAAGCAGTACACATATCTGACAATTGATCTCTTATATTGATGAAAGATCTTCTGCAAGTGCATGTAACATGTATTATATACTCTCATATTCACTGTTCTAAAAATCCCTACCTAGGTGTTTAGCCCCCCTCTGGCGCTTAGGCCCCTCAACGCTAGAACCCCCTTGGCGCCTCTAGCCTCCCAAGCGCCTCACCTAGGCCCAAAGGTAAAAATTCCTCCGAAAAATTAGACAAGTGGTGTTCTAAAGTGAGAGATTTTTTATTTTAATAACTACCCAAACCAAATCTTGATATATTTATTTTCTAATGATTTATCATATTTCAAATACAAAGTCAATAGCATATCAAATCACAACAAGAAGTGAACAACATCAAGTCAAAATGGATAATTTTATTATAGTTATAATTTTTAAACTTGTACTAAACTTTAAATTATATAAATGATGATACATTTATAATATTTAGTTAAATTCAATTTTATAATTCTTAAATTTATGTTTAGTGTCTTAAGTTTTAATATTGAATTAAATTCTTAAAATTTAAAATTTTATTATTTAATAGCAATCATGTTTATAAATAAAACTAATACGTTAAAAATATGTTTAAACTTTGAACAATTACATGTTTGTATTTGAACTTTGACATTAGCAATATGAATGTGTTTGAATTGTAAGAAAGGCCTTTATTATCTTTATTATAGATTATTTTGCTTTATATTATTATTTTATTTGGATAAATGTAAGATAAAATATTAAAATTGACTTAGAATAAAAAATTCCGCCTAGGCCCCGCCCAGGGCCCCTAGGCGCTAGGCCCCCCTTAGCCGCCCGCCTCCCGTCTAGCACCTTTTAGAACATTGCTCATATTCTCTCCCCTTGTTTACCCCTTCCCTCTAACACTTGTAGACCGTAGAGACCAGAGAGAAAGTGCCAAAGCAATAGACAAGTGAAAACTTCAAGAACTTCTTCCAAAAATAGTAAATTATGACCAATAAGTAGTAAATTTATATGTTGCCTCACAGCAATATGATCAAGTAAACGAGCAAGAGTCACATTTTGGAAACATACTGTGTTTGTTTCGAAACATGTTGTATGACATAGACCATGATAAGGGACACCCGCTGCTTGAGCTTGCAACCTAGTCTGATAAATCAGGCAATACAAACAATAACCAAAAAATTACATTAGAATCTCTAACGCTTGAGCAGCTTAAAGATATCAGTGATGGCCAAGAAAGCTCTAAATTTTAAAAATAACGACACAAAAGAACCTGTAATATCATAAACTAAACAAAGAGGCAAAGAATGAAATTCAATTAAGATTAATGAGTTATTTCAAAGGAACTTTCAAATTAACTTTTAAAGGGGACGGGAAGAATTGGTATGATGATATCCCGCAAGCAACAAGATTCTAACGACCGCACATAAATCAAAACTGATGGTTCTTATAACAAATAGCTGAGCTTGAATACCACAATAATACACACACACACACATTAGAATTTCTCTCTTATATCCTAATTATTGAAGACAAAATGTTTAAATCACACACATAATCAAAAGATATTGCTCTTACTATATTTATAAGATAAAAGCCATGCCTTCGAAAGCATTAAAAACGCCTCATAAACCCTTTCAATTCATTCATCAATAGGGCTCTGGTCGGTCAGTAAATGACCTTTGTCTTTATTGAAGTGTGATTAGGTAAAACACCAAAAAACTAATTTCTTAAAGTTTAATGTAATATTCTCTAAAACTTTATGTCATCAAAACCAATTTTGTTAAAATTTAATACCACCAAGCCATATCTCAAACTTTATAGACCAGTAATATTTTCACTATGCAAAGCTCCTGAACATCTCAACTAAATCTCAATAGCAGACTCCTTTAGGCTCTAACTCTAAAAGAACCAAACAAATAAATTTTAGCTCAGTTAGCTTAGCATTTTTAGGATATTCCAACCTTAAAATTTTTAGCTCGTTTATCTTAGCATTTTGGGACATTTGGCAAATAAAATGAAAACAAGCAAAAAAACTGACACCCTTCAAACAATTGAAGCTAGAATTCAACAGCAGCAGAGGAATAACAAAAATGATCAACTCAGAACTGCCAAATGCATAAAAATATACAAAAACCAATACAAGTTGGATATAACAGTACAGAAATGAAAAACAACTAATCAAATCAGTATAAACACTAAATTAAATCCAATTGCATATAACAAATGACAGAGAATATAGTACATAGAGACCTTGGCGACGTCGAGGGGGTTAACGATGACGGCGGAGAGAACAGAGGCACCGGCGGCAGAAAATGCTCTCTCCAAAACCTAAATTAACATCTTTGCTGCTGAACTTATCCTTTCTTTGGATTGAAATGAAGATCTTAACTCATTTTCACTCTCCTCTTTCATCAAAATGTTCTTCCCCGTCGAATTCAATATTTTCTGATCCATAAAAGGCAAATTATGCCATTAATCCAGAAAGATTTGGTCGAATTATCACTAGAATTGGCAAATATATATATAAACCTATATAGTTTGATTGGAAATTGAATTTAATTTGAAGGAAGGAGTGATTTTAGGAGAAAGAGAGGGCGCGTTCGCATGAAGAAGGAAGGAGAGGGTGTGATTCGAGGCGTGGAATTAAGGGCGCCTCAAAGCTGACCAGGTGTAAACTAAGGTGGTGTTTGTTTGTGTTTGAAAGCCTGTTAATTTATTTTAATTTATTTGTGTTTGATTCGGTCAATAGATAAATTTTATTTGGTAATTTTTTTTTGTCTTTTAATCATTAAGATAGAAATTTAAATTTTAATAATTTATTTAAAATTTGTATTAATGATAAAACAAAATAAACTAATAATTTATGGAATAGAGTTTTATTTTTTTTCAATATCTGAAAATAATATTTTAATAATAAACAAAATAAATTTTAAATTTGAAACACCAACCGTATAGACACGAATAATTTTAGAATTAACACATTTATATATAGAAAATTAATACTTTTATAAAAACTGTCACTATAAATTAAATTTTAGGCTTCAAGCGTCCATCAAATTATGCCACTGCCCTATATATTTTTTTATTTTAAGAAAAGAATTTTATTTTATTTTCATTTTATTCTTTGGTTTATGAGCCTGTATGCATTAGGGTCTATATATTGTTTGACATAAAATATTTATTTATATAATTATAATTATATTATTTTAAAATTTAATAAATTCTGAATCTGTCACACATTCTATTATTTCATAAAGGAGTATATTATAAACTTATAATAAACTATTTGACATCAAAAACAGCAGGAACCAACTAATGTAGCATGCTAACATCCTTGTAACTTTCATTTACAATGGTTAGTGTCAAGAAAATCAGTGACTACATTGTTTTCTGCTTTTCTCCTAGCTCAGAAGAGTGGAAAAAAATTGAGTAAAATAAAGACCCTAGCATTATAAATTACAGGCATCCAATCAGCATCAATTTTCGGAAGGATGCATATACATACAAAAACCCTCACATACATGAACCCTAGGCATCCTTTCTGATAAATGTGCAAAAAAATAAATGGAAGGAAACATTAGAAAAGAATTGAATTATCAAATCAGACTAATGCATATATGCTGAATTTTCCTATAAAAACAATGCTATCTCAATCGCCTGACGGCTACTACTGTAGAGTTTGATTCCTTTACCAGCTCTGGTAGAGGCTTCACATACTTCCCTATTGTTTTTTGGTGAGTCCGTCTTTTTATCCTATCAATTTTATCCTTACTTTGCTGTCGTCTCTTCACTTTCTCACGGTTCCTTTGATTCTTTTCTTTCTCATACAATCCTTGCCAGAATACCTCGCCTGTTGAGGGCCACAACCATCGTCTCTTTGGGCCATCAGAATCTGCCTCTTCGGCCAGGTCCTCATCCATGCTCTTTATTGTGTTGTACTGAAACCATTTGATCCACATTTGTCCTCTCCGGCTCTTCAACCTGTGGTGTTCTTGCATCACCCCAGTTTTTGGGTCCACATATACCATTCTTCTAGCACTGTGGTATGCCCACACATTAACGAGTAGCTCAAGCACCCGAGAGTAACAATGCTTATCCTGCTAATTAGATTTCCAATATTGGAAGTTCCATTAATAACTTAACTGACAACCCATTTTAATTGTACAAAAATGGCAATATAAAAAAGGCAAAAATAAAGACATAACTGCATATCCAAGTTTGCTTTTGAAAACACATAAAATCATGTTCAAATTGTTTGTTTCTAAAGTGTATAAGATTACTTTAAATGTAAGATGAATAATTTCTTGTAGTAAAGGAAATCACATATGAAGACTCACTTGATTGTTTCGGTGGCAAATTCTATATTATTTGGTGATATATGTTATTAGTCCATTATATTCGACTACTTAAATTGCCAGTTTTTTTTAAAAGAAATTGGTTGTTCCCATTTTTTATTGGTTCTGGACAGACATGCCAATGTTTCTTCCTCCAGAAAACTAAGCACGTGTTAATTTAGGTTTACTCATCAGAGTAAGGAACATCTTCTATGGCTATTGAATGGCATGATACACAGCCAAGAACAACTTTTTTCCTTGCTACAAGTCTAGAAGCTTGAAATATAAACCAAAAAAGAAAAAAAAATCCTCTAAAAGCATGAATTAAGTTCTTCAAAATGCAGAAGCTGTTACCTTTGATAAACTTAGGTAACAGTATCCACTTTGATGATGTTCATCATAGAATTCTGCATCCAGGGCATCCACAAACATTCTGCAGTGAAGCAATATACATATTAAGAAGAGTAACATACATTCATAATGACAAAACAACGTAAATTATCAAACCTTGAAAACATTACAAACTCCAGGAAGGAACGGGTAGGCAAAGCCCAGCTGTGCATGACAGACCACGTGTCACCATCTATTGGCATTGGAGGGAGAGAACTTAAATCATGCTTTATACCATACATCTTTTTAAGAGCCTCAGAGAAAGCAAACCTTTAATCATAAAGTGGAACTCAGGTCAAACATCCCAACTAAAATAACAAAAAAGAAAACTTCAAATTTTACAACAAATATGATAAGCAAAAAATAAAAATTGGCCATGAGCAGACTTACTTGCAATTTCCAGAATTTATAGCATCACAGAATGACCAGAAGTCCAGTTGCAATGGATTTCTTGGATCCTTGTCCATACGAACCCAAAAATAGATAGCATCACCATGTCTTCGTGCTTGAATGTCATCTAACAATGCCCTTTCAGCATTCTTAGACAAATGCTCCTGTTAAAGCCTCCATGTTAGAAATGAAGCACTTCAATACCATGTTATAAGCATAAAAAGAAAATCTCTTTAGTATTTGAATTTTATTCATTTCATGCCGAATAGTTTTATACTCAAGATCTTGTACATCTGGATAAACTAATTATAAGCCATTCAGTAGATTTCAAAATGTTCCTGTAGATTCTTCATTCTTGTGCGTACAAGTTAAATAATTCGACCTTTTTCAACAGATATTTTAGGTTTCACGACTGCAGTTGAAATCACAGTCATCTATTGTGAACTGAACTCAAGCAAAAATGTCTGGAGTTTAAAATAGTAAACCCCAATACGTCTACCGTGATTCTGTACTTCCCAGTGCTGCCAATACTTGGAAAAACATTGCAAATGTATTTTTATGATTTCCCCCCTTCTTATTTCTTTTAAGTAATGAAAGTTTTGATATTCAATCTTGTTCAAATGTTCAGGCAAAGTAACAAAGGCAATTATATTTCAAATTTCATCTTAAATTAAAAATATTACAATGGCCAAATTTTTTTTATCACGTTGTGTATAGATATGATTATTAGGTCATACCCAAATTCATAATTTATCAAATATTTTTTTAAAAAAAATAATGATAAAAAAATCTAAACTTTTAACAAGCAGCAACTGATCCATGTTAGCAGGCTCTCGGCCACCAATTGTTTCATTTGGTGGACACAAAGGTCAGTCGACCAAAGGTCCTAGTATGGCATGCTATAAAATGCCCCATAAAAACCACAAGAGTAAGGGAATTTAACCTCCGTGTCTACACGCTAATCTCAGTGTAGCAGGAACAATCCAAAGAAAGTGAAAGAATGCATATATGATGTGCAATGACAAGATAGGTGTGATAACATGAGAGAAATTCCTTGAATAATAGAATTACAAGTACAAACCTTCCTCGCAGTAGCTCTCCAAGACTGGAATCCTATCCAAGCATTTTTGTGAATACGGTCAATCCTGTTAGCGATTGAGAAGAAGGCTCCATATTCACGAAGGAGATCTCGGTAATAAGCGTTGTTCAGAAGCGAAAGACGAGAAGGTGCATCAACATCATCTACTCCAGGTCTTCTGCCCTTACTGTACTGTAATCATCCGGTTCATGTATACACATCAGATTGGGAAAAAATGATGCAATCTCTTTATCAATTGATATTGGAAAATCCAAGCATTATATGACATCTCAAAATCATCTCTCTGTAAATCTCCCAAACATATTATAGATGATGTTATGTGTGACAAATTATAAGGTGAATCTCATATAAAAAAAATGCAACCACCTTCCATACAAGCATAAGATGTAATAGCCTAACATTTTATCCAAAAACAGGATAAAAACATTTAATATAATGGCAATAAATTGCAGGGAATTTTTTATTTTTTAACTGCAACTCACCAGTCCAAGCCCACGATAGAGTGAAGTATGGTGCAAAAAAGGCCAGGCCCCTTCACCAAGGTAAGGTTCATAAATGGTTAATGGCTGTCCTGTCCTTTCAAGCTCCCCATCATCCCTTTCATGCAAATCATTTCTCGACCTGTCAGCCTTTTTCGCATTTCGATATACGTCCTCCCATGTTCCCCTAGGTTGATCAGTTCTGTCCTTCAACTGCATCAAATTCCATAACACAAGTTTGTGAGGATTGTGTAACCAACCAATAGAATATAGATATTGATTATTCATTTTGTAACTTGCCTCTTCATCTTCTCTTCTCTTCCTGGTGTTAACCATTTGAATAAATTTTTCTTCTTCCCAGATACTGTATAAAAATGTATCATCTGTTGCAGCAGTACCAGATCTCTCTCCTTGAGACTTGTTCTGTTGCTTTTCAAGCTCTTCTAAAAATAAGGAGCCTCTCAAAGTTCTATTGTGATATGTTTGACCTGCAATGTTTTCAAAATAATGCCACTGCCACTCTGCCTTCAGATTTTGAGGAATGTCTGAAATAGCCCTGGGTAATGCAACTTCAGATGGGAACTTGAGAACATTCTCCAATAGCGAAGAATAGCCTTCAATAGTTTCCGAAACCATTAGGTTTTTAGCAGTATGTTTTCCAACAGATGCAACATTGTGAGCTAGGGGTGATAGTTTTCCATTTGAGATAACGTTCAACATGACCTGTGTTAGAACCTTAATATTCTCCTTTGGAAAAAGATAGCCGTTCACCCTGTCATCAATCTAAGAGACCCCCAATCGAGTGAGTAGCTAGCTTGTGCCATATAAACAGAAACATACAAATTCAAAATAAAAATAACAAAATGAAAATAACTAAGAAGTTTGTAGTAATAATCAATGGTTTATATTATAGGAGATCATCAACTAGTTTCTGCACATTAGGTTACTTGGCCTACATTTCAAACTTAACAGTCGTAAGTTATGGACTTTCTGGACTCACCCTGAACACTAAATGTACTACCCAGAAAAAAATAATAATAAATAGCATATAAATTTATTTATTTATTTTTAATATTTTAAACTCAAAACAGTAATAATAAAGTTATTTGGACTTTCTGGACTCACCCAAAATGAACGCGAGCAGCAGAAAAAATTGGTACTCTTGTCTGGCAAGGTATAATCTATTTCATGGTTAGATCATATTTTTGAGAAGAGGAGCAAGACCAGTTGATCAGAAAAGTAATATATATATATATATATATATATATGAGAAGAAGAGCAAGACCGGGTTATTCCATTAAAATAATAAAAATCTCTATTTTTTAACTAATGAATACTAACGTATTAAGGGATCCTGTAATGGGTAATATATATTGATTAAAATAATAAAATTCTATTTTTAACTAAGGCTAGGACACAAGTTTTTATCTAAAATAAAGAACAGCACAATTTCATACTAAAGTCATGTAAATGGCTAAATCTGATACCGTTTTGTTACTCGTTTCAAATTTGGAGAAGAAATTAATATGATAGTTTCATGTTAGTGTTGGTACTAACTTGGTTTGTACTCTTTGAATTAGGTTTCATGTTTAGTATTTATTTTTATAATAATTGTAGAAAAGATATGTTGTTACCTTTTTTTTTTGAGACAATGTGACTATAATTTGATTTGATTCAACATGTACATATAGAACTCTTTTGTTGTTATTACAAGTCTAGTCAGGAAATGGGCCATTTGGTGTTTTGTTGTAGGAGGCGTATGGGTTAACCCTAGTTTTACATGGAATGTTACAAATCTGTGGCATTAAAAATCACATGCCCTTGTAGTGTGGCAAAACTGTGTGGCAATAAAGGATGAAGGTCCATAAATATGTTACTTGATTCGTTATTTCTTTATTCTTCTATTGGTTTCATCAATTCTATTAGAAGATTAAGAGACATATAAGATCAAAGCGGTGGCTCATCTTTCGTGTTTTTCTTAGCGGTGAGTTTGCGAGGGGTGATTAGAGGCTAGTGTGATGAGAGAGAGTTTTCTTTGACCATCTAGGTTGTTTAGATTTTTGGTTTTGGTTATTTTGACTCTAGTTGGAGAATTGTATTTAGTACTTCATTGAGTCTGGAAGAATCTACATAGATCTTTTGAGAAGAAGAGCAAGACCAGTTGATCAGAAAAAAGTTGGGAGCTAGAGGACACAAGTTTTATCTAAAATAAAGAACAAACAATTCATATTCGTCATCGTAAACAAATGCATTACTGGGATGAGATGAAGGTCCATTTCGAAGAAAGATCAGAGGTGAATGGAAAAATATATTTAAGAAAAATATTGTTCTTAGTTATATGTAATATGCATTACGGATAAGTTATATGTAAATATACGGATTGCATGATTAAAGAGAATGCAGCACCTATAAGCTTACATATTTTTTTATTATGTAGAGATCTGGGGCTATGATAGGTTTCTCAAAGCACATTGCTCTCTTCAAAATGTCTGGAAAAGATTGGTCTTCAAGAAAGGATCCATATATAACAAGATCAACCATGCTTAGAACACTGTCTGCATCTTCACCAATAGCAATATGTTTCACAATTCCAACTGGGTATTCCAATTTCATAGCAATGGCCTATGAAAAAGAATGTTACATTATAGTTAACCATTTAAGAAAGTGAAAAGATCTATTCAAAGAACTGACAGCAAGATCTACAATTATTAAACTGAGATTTACCTCCACAGCCACACTGTAATTACCAGTAGAATCCCCACTTAAGACAATTATTTTTAGACCAAAGTTGGAACTGTTATCAAGTGTGAAGTCCGCCAAAAGTGGCAACAGCGCTTGAAGAACAATGGCATGCTCTAGCCACAAACCACCATATAAAAGTTGACTTCCCGTAATGGCAATAACAAAGTCATCAGGCACAAAATTCATCCTGACATGCAGATTATCTTCATGTAAGCCTATGAAATTATCAACTTCCCATGCTTCAGCAGGAGTCCCCGGAATTACAAAGTAGTTTCCAGCATCACATGGTGAGTAAAGCATCTGATGAAGTATAAACTGAAAATTAGAATTTAGGAACGTTTGCATCTTTGAGCACGTATATTTATTTATAGTTGAAACGCTAAGTCAAGGCGATAAATTAGCAACTTTACATCCATAAATTTGCAATATTTATTTATAATATATATATATATATATATATATATATATATTTATATATTATTTCAATTAACAGTTACACTAAACGTAAAAATATTAGGCTTAAATATAAATTACTACCCTAAACTATTGACTATTTTCCACTTCAGTGATCGACCTTTCAATTTTTTCAATCAGATGATTAAACTACCAATTTTTTTCACTTTGGTTCAATTAAAACTGACATGTCACAAATTGATGACCTGGTTAGGACACATAGGATATTTATGTTGATGTGTTTTCAAAAATCTTTATTTAGTTTATTTTTATCCTTTTAATGTTTTAAAAAGGCAAAAACGTAATAAAACATAATAATAATAATTAATAAAATCAAACCAAATCAGTTTCTCACCCATTTAGTCCGGACTAAACAAAATTAATTAATTAATCAAAATAAAAACCCAATCTGAATCAAGCTAATCAATTTAACTTGAATCAAATCAAGCATTCCTTTTTTTACAACAAAAAAATATTAATAACTAAACATAAAAATAAAACCAAAATCAAAATAAAAGCTAAAAGTGAAATAAGATCAAAGCACGCTTTTTCATATTCCTCTTACTCTGTTTTTGAAGTTAAAAATTCCCAGATCAAAAACCTCAAACTTAAAACTCTTATCATCACAAGTCGATCAAATACATTCATCATATAACATGATTTGAGAAGCTAAATTGAATCATGCTACCCAGACATGAAGTTCTTAAAAAGCACATGATCATGAGTTTGTCATTTATCTAATTTTGTTGAGCTTAAATTTTTCTTAAATTACAAATCATTCTCCTGTTTGGGAAAGAAATATATGATACGAAAACAAACAAATAATATCAAATTATCATCTAATCACGTGATTGTCACCAAGTAGATATTACCCTGAAGTATTTTACGGCATGATAAAAATTAACTTGAAGAGAAACTTGTCCACTAAACATTACCGGTAAGAAATGATTTGGGAAGACAACAACACTAGCACGATTGAAGACTACTTTCCAATCATCTACAAACTCAATCTGGTCATTTGACATGTATTGTCTCAAACGAGTACCAAGTGCTTTTTCATGAATTGTCCATATTAGAGGCACGGACTTGAAAGGTTCCTGCATAAGACTGTCAAGTAAAATCATCATTTTAATTGATGCATGTCTGGTAAGTGGTAACTGTGACAACTGAAAATTACTAAACAAAGCAGGGAAACAATTGTCACATACCTAGATTTGCAAGTACAAAAATATGTTCAAAATTGCATAAAGAAGTCTATAAATGATTGAACTAAATAATTATGGGAAACAACATCATTTGAGTAGCTATATAGATAAGCAAAAGGATCTACAATATTATCATTATGTGCATATTCTATTTCTAAACAACAAATACATTTTCAATTTTCTATTCGCGTAGGGTCACCAGAACTCGTACTATGAAACACAGAAACTACAAACAGGGCAGCATACCCATATTGAACATTTATTCACAATAAATATGGTTCAGACTTCAGAGATATGGCCATGTATATGTCCATCACTTCAAGTAACAAATTAAATTGCATTAAGATAGGCGGGATGAACACTGAAAGGGTTTTGAAAAATATATTTCATTTTTATGTAGTTAAATCTTGATTTCACGACTTAAAAGGAATGCTTGCAAATCAAATAAACTTGGCCTAAATAATTTGATCAAATCATCAAAGTAGGGTTTGGCATACATTCTCTTTGATGCATCTTTGCCCTCCTTATCTCACTCTTTGAAGTTTGGGACTTCTTTGGTTTAAAATTATGCTTTTTGTTGTTGCTGCTGTTTTTTCCACCATCAAATAATAGTATTATAAATGTTATTCGACATGGTATGGCTTATTTTCAATATAATTAATTTGTAAATGTACTCCTTTGTATCTGTATCTTAAATGTAACTGTTATCTCCCTGGACCAATATCTATTGTACCCATATACACAACAGCAGTTCCAAGCACCTGTATGATTGTTTAAGCCACAAATTCTTCATAAGGTAGTGAAACACTAAGAACCCAACGAATGCAGAAACCACACATTCATGCCAATATACCAGACACAATCTCCCAAAAATATTATTTGAGATACTTGAAATCTAAAGTGAAAGGAGTCAGATGTGTTCAAATCTTGGGATACCACAGGGAAGGTATATTGGTCCCCCTGGGTACTTTTTTTTTTTTTTGATAATGTGGAGTATCCGACCCGCAGGCCGACTAATCTCCCCACCCAGACCAGTGCGTAGTAACCTGCTTACACAAGGCAGACTGTGGCCTTCACAATTGTTGCAAGTGGGAGTCGATCCTAAGATGTCCGGCTCTACGGCTCATCCCAGGGCGACTTTAAACCACTGCACCAATTGCTTGGGTTAGTACTTTCATATATAGCCAAGTCATTAAATGCTATGAAACCTCAAGGAAGGTCACTGAGATGCTTCCCTCGATAGTCCATTGATTAATATGTCCATGTCCATCATATACGCACAAATGTGCACATCATTGACAACTTAGGTATAGAAATTATTCTAGATGGTTGAACTTCAAGTAAATAAGATGTGGAAGAGCATATAGATGAAATTCTATTAAGTGCCAAAGAAATTATTAGCAGAATGATTGACCCTTTAGAATAAATATTAAAGGTTTTCATTTCATAATTAAATTATGTAGCTATAAAGATTATTAAAAAATGACAGGTGAGAAACTAGCAACAAATTGGAGTAACAGTTCCCATTGAAAGTGTATCTGGTTATACTATCAAAATGATAAGGCTTACCAAGAAACAACTTCCCTGGCTTCAAGACTGTTCACAAGTATGCCGTCGTAGCTGCACAGGGACACAGAAATTAACAAAAAACCTGATTTACTGTTTCCTACAGGTTAACCATTTTTTCACTTTAGCAAAAACTGCCAGCTTCCTCTAACATATGTCATACAGATGAGATTGGTTCACCTCATAAAACATTTTATATACTATTCACAAAGGCTGAATATGAAACATTTGAAAACTATGTTTCAGTTTGAGGCACAGATTTTAAGAAATCCAAAAAATGCATTTCGAATCAATATTTTTTCTTTATTACGTTATCAGAAGACAAGAGGTAATTTAGTTCTTTAACATCTAAAGCCAATTTTAAATTAAAAAACATATGAAAAAAATATTATATCTGAATATGTAAGTCTTAAACTCCATCCAACCCTGTGCCGCAAACACAGTTTCCAACTTCTAACCATGACATTCAAACTGGAATGGAGGGACTTCATGTTATTAAAGGTCTTAAAACAGTTGGTCCAGTTACTGTGCCTTTTTCATTTTTCAAACAGTTCCACAATTTAATCTTAGTTAAATATTCAAGAAACTGAACATGAAAGTCATACTTTAGCCAGTCTACAATGGTCTTCCTCTTCTCAGTAGATTGCATGATGTTTACTTGAACTCCTATAGTTCTCCAAACAGAATGTGCAGGACCATCTTCAAGTGAGTGAACCTGGAGATGGGGGAAAAATGATGGTAAGACTGCTCCAGCCTCAATGTATTTCACGGAATTATACATCAGAAATTATATCTAGTAACTTAAACAACAAATCTGTAAATAAGAGAATAAACAGAAATTCTATAATTAGACACCAAACAAGAACTGCAAGTGTTTTAGACTTGGGCATTGGCGCACATATTTTACAATGTAACAACTTAAGCACATAACAAAGTATTCATCCGTCAGATGTTAAAGTGCTCATCCCACAGCTTCTAGGTCGCGGCGACCAATCTATCTTATATACTTGGGAGGTCTCTCTACTCATTGTTAATTGACTTGTTGAAAACATATACTCCCTCCTATCCAGATTAAATGACGTTTTAGAGTTAAGCACACTTATTAAGAAATAACACAAAATGTCTTTTGTTATTTCTCTCTACTCATTAATGGGTTATTGAACTTTGGTTGTATATGTAGTAAAATGGTTCATGGAATTGCAACATATTAAATATATATATATATATATATTTATATAGAATAAAATTAAACTCCTAAAGCGGGAGGAGTATAGAGAGAGAGAGAGAGAGGATGTGAGGGTAGGACTTCTTTCCAGAATGTCACTTTTCCCATAAAGGAATGCTCTTGAGATCCATTGTGTATAAGGTCCCACATTATTTAGGTCCCCCAAAAGTTTACTGAAAACCTTTATGCATTATGTACTTGCTCAAGATCTATAGCCTTGATAAAGCATCAAGGCAAATAAAATCACAGTGTGGCAACTACAATGGGGAGTGCAAGGCTTCAAGTTAAAGCATCGCATTGTTAATAAGCCTAATCCATGCTGAGAACTTCTACTTAGCTATCTAGACTCACATCCCTCACTAGGATCAAACTGTAAGTTATATATTGTAAACATTTTCTTAAGCCTAGTTACTCCCGAATTGCATTAAGGGTTTTTCAAGAAAGAAAACAAAATAATGTACGATTATGATGATAACTTTGCCACAAAATGGCCAGGGCCCAGAATGTTCAAAATGGAATTTTAAATTGGTAACCATTGAGTAAAGAATAGGAAACCTCAAGTAAGCTACCCTACATTGGTCTTGGAAATGCTATTGACTGAATAAACTCTCTGCAAACAACTGTTTATGCAAGTAAAAGACATTGCAGATTAATCAAGTATAACACGTTTTGGATGAGAGCAAGAATACTCGATACAAGAATGGACACCAATAACTATATTTTAAAGCAAACAAATACGGTCAACTCAACAATCAGATTGACCTTGTAAGCATGACATTCATCTACTAATAAAGAAAAAAGATTACCTCAATTTCGTAACCAAATTCACGCAAAGCTGTTGCAACAGTAACCATCAGTATCTGTTGTGGATCAACCAACAGATCTGCAAAGACCTGCATAAAAATCAAATTGAGCAAATTGAGCAGCATTCGATAAAACCCACTAACAATTATGCCCAACAAGCTACCTAATTAGTGTAAAGAGAGCATTTTAAAAAGAAAAAACCAATGAAATAAGGCCAGCATACATGAATCACCATTGACAAATCAAGACTCAAAAACTGCAATTCAACGTAATATACCAAATACAATAGGAGGAAAATCAATACTCACCATAGCAAGTTGGGGTTTTCTATACCCCAATCTCATTCCCCTCCTCGACCCATTAACCTGTCTGGATTCTTTTTGAAACTTAGCCAAAAGCTTTGAAGGCTCAAACTTTATATCTTCCCCAAAATCTAATCCAGTTATCTCTTTAAAAATGTCAAATCCCCAGAAACAACCTCATTTTCTCTCAATAAATTCCCAGAACTTTCCATCACTGAACCGGGCAAAAACATTTGAAAAAGAATAACAAAGAAGAAAAACACAGCAATTGTACAAATCCATTGCAAATAATCTATCTTCTTGAATAACAAAAATCTTGCAAATCTCGATCTGGGTCTTTGACTAAACGAGCTCCTCTCACTCCTGCTCACTGAACGAAGCAAATTATGATCTCTCTTCAGTGAAAGACCATTTTCAAGAGAACCCATTTAAAACCCCATCAAATATGCAAAACAGAGTATATATTATAGAAAGAGAGATCAATATAGAGAAGAAAGATGACTTCTTTTTTTGCTGTTTCAACAAAAGGGTATTATCATTTAAAGAGTATAATGATGATGCAAGTTAAGAATGAGACTAATATGTTTTTATGCCATTAAAGAATACAATATGATGCTTATGATTTCTTTTTCAAAGTTTGAAAGAAAAAAAATACAAGGAAAAGGGAAACAGATAGATATATATTATATATAGTGAGAGAAAGAGGAGAGAGAAAGGAAGGTGATGGGCAGCTATGGAGAAGGTGAAAGGGGAAAGGTAAAAGATAGATTTCTATGCGGCTGGATGGTTGACGTGGCCGTTGGTCGTCAGTGATTGTCAACGAGAGGGAATTAATCAGCATAATGTTTAGCCTTTTAGGAGTACTACATATAGTTTTCCTCTTTTTTTGGTTGAAATTCTTGGGGATTTAACATAATACTTTTTCGATCGAATTATAATTCTGGCATATATTAATTTATAAAATTTAATTGAATTATAAATTTAGTTCACCAATATTACATATTTAGTTAAGAAAAAGGTTGTTAATAATAAAGTGATTAATATTTTTAAAATAATATTACAACGCATTACATACTGTGTAAAATTGTCATATTATATATAATATCGTCCAATAATTATTCACATAATCAATAATAAAAGAATTAATACATAATAATTGCTAAATATATCATTTTTTTACTCCCATCTAATATTATTGGAGTGATGCTTCTAGTATTCTACTAACAAAATGACATCTAATATAGTAGTACATAATAGAAGTGCAAATTGACATCTAATATAGTAGTACATAATAGAAGTGCAAATAGCTCGATCTTTAAAATATTAACTTGCTTAATTACAAATTTGTGTATTAATTTTTTTTGTTAGTTATAATTCTATCTAATTTTATGCATGGATATAATTTACGATTGTAATTAGGTAAAAAAAATTGAGTTAATGTTATAACGATAAAATATATACAAAATGATATGTTAGATTATCAGAATTCAGTATTGTTTTTACCATACATATTAGATCTGATGATCATAATCGACTACAATTGTACATTTATATCTTTTATATAAGAGTCAGGATCAACAATCATACCTCATGACTATTCGAGTTAACTTATCAATTAGAATGAGTTAATTTGGATGGTCATGAGTTAACTCAAACAGTTAATATTATATTTAATACAATAACTAATAATTGTAATTAATTTGAAGAATATGAAAGTTTTTTTTCTTCAAATAATAAAAGTTATATGTTAATTCAAATTATCTTCAACATTATATATGTATTATGTCAACCAAAAATAAAAAATTATAAAATATTTGTGAAAAAAATAATATAAATTAACATGTGCCTCACACAAAGTATCAAACTAGTATTTTTATAATCATTCTTTATTGAAATATTTTTGCATTATATAAAGAGTAAATCTAGGATACATAACATTTATTCTCTTTTTTGAAATGCACTATAAAAAAAAGAAAGTAAAAAGTATAACTTGCAAGTTTAAAAAGCTCCATAAGAGTCCACGAGTTTTGCTAATCACTGGTAGCCGACAGTTTGAAAATGTTGTGTTTTTAATTCATCCATATCGTGATTTTATAATATTGACAGGCCAATTTTTTCAACAAGCGTTTGTAGTCCAACGGTTAGGATAATTGCCTTCCAAGCAATAGACCCGGGTTCGACTCCCGGCAAACGCACGACTTCTAATTATTCAAAATATGAACCATTTACAGAGATTTTGACAGGCATAAACCAGAGCTGATTGGTGAATGGGAATGCTCCACTGGTGTTCAAAGAAAATTTTGCTTAGTTCTGGCAAAAAAGTTTTGCTCTTGTGCAGTCCTTCAACTAACTAAGATTTGCTAGCTAGAATATTAAGATTATTAGCTGTCATAATATACACAAACAACATAATAGGAACACACCTGAGGCCCTGCAGTTAAATGACCAATTAAAAGCTGGTTAGTCATTGGCTTTCTTTGAGCCTGAAGTTGTTCAATCCACTTTTTCATAACCAGTTTTGCTCTGTTAGTTGGTCGCATATTAATCATGCAGCTGCAAATGTAGGTCCTTTCTCCTTTCCCTTTTTCCCTGGAGGTGGAAAAGCATTAGGGGTTTAAAGGTTTCACTTGGTTGCATAGGAGACACAGATTAATAGAAACCAAGACAAATATATGCAATGAATTTTAAGCACTTGTGAGCATTTGCAACTGTTACTTGATAAACTCAATCTGAGGACTAAACTTATATCTTGTAAACATTAATAAATGAAGAATCATTTTCAGTTGACCACCAAATAGTGGAATATATCTTGTACATGAATATTAATAAACTTCAAGACAGAATTTAGAAGAGAACTTGAATAGTCTCAGCCTGACAAAGAAGTTTATACATGATCCTGCTCATTTTAATCAGAGAAGCGGAAAAACCTCAAAATCTTCACTATCAGATTGCTACTATACACTTCCTTATGGTCACTTTGCCGCCCAACTAAAGGATTCAAGTTAACTAGTATTAGGAGGAGACATTTAAGGGAATTCCCCAACACATGACAGTGAAAACATCTTTAACTTGTTGGCATGAGACTTCATGAGACTGCTCTGGGCTTCAGTTTCGGTGTCTTCTGTTTAACAAAGAAAACTGACAGCATGCTCTTGCTACAAACAGGGGCACGAACAATCTCGCGTCGAGTTGGGTTCTCGAAGGATCCGAATGCTGTCATAGGTTTAGAGCTGTTCAGTGGATCCTGCAAAATATTTTTTTTTCCAGTAAAAATTCTGATATTCTTATCCAAAAGTCAGAAGCAAGGTATTTAAGGATGAAAAATAATTTTCTAAATGCCAAACATATATTTGTTTCAATAGCTAAAGTGTCCCGACAATACAACTTCTACACCAAAAAATGTACAAGAAGCCTTAACAAGAATGTCAGAGCTAATTAACATACGAGGACAAATAGAGGAAGCTATAAAATCTAATTCACATGACGAATTTATTTTTCTCTCACTAGCAGGAAAATATTTAGTGGTTAATTCACATGCAAATGAAGACTGAGACCAAAGCTATGGCACTGCATCTCTCTCTCTCTTGTAAGAAATGTTTTCAACAAAAATAATAGGATAGAGAAATCAAAACAAAAACAATCACACAAAATACAGATTTTACATGGTTCACCAAAGTTGGGCTACGTTAATGGTCGGCGTAATCTATCTCACTATCTCAAGAAAGCATACATAATACCTTGCATGATCCCTTCCTTATATACAGCGATACAAGAAAACCTAATTCACCCCAAAGAACAAAACTAACCCCAAACATTTGGCCTGCCGGCACTCCGCACTTGACTCCGTGAAAAGGCCCGATTGCCACTTAGCATGTGAATAGGCACACTTAGCATATAAATATTTTACTTGTTTTATTATGCGATCTTTGAAAGATAAAGTGTACCAAACTGAAAGAACTAAAAGGCAACATTAAAGAAGGAAAACATGTAGAAAAAGTTGTTCTCATAGAATGGATATCCTTTTATATTTTTTAAGAATTAAAATTCTACTAAGTTATGTGGAGACCGGAGACTATAAAAACTATAATTATAGTGCACATGAACATGGGTTAGCATTATGATTATCACCACCTTTGCCACCCCAACATACGCGCAAGGTCCCCCAAAAAATTATAGTAAAAAGGAAGGAAGAATGGCTATGGGACAAGAATTGAGCATAAACTCTCTATGACTGCTATATATAAACATTACTGCTTGTAAAATATGCAAGGAAAAAGAATATTGAATAACTTGCCAAATCAAAAGGTGAAAATGAACCAAAGGCCTTTGGCCCGAGTGGTATTACCCAACCCATGTTAACCATGAGGTTGGGGGTTCGAGCCTTGGCATGCCAAGGCAGCGTGTGCGAGTGTGTTCAAATAATAATAAAAAAAAAGAGGCGAAAATGCTTAACAGTTAATAAGTCAAAAACTGCACTCTCATTCAGATATTGCACTTAGAATTTAGGAAAAAGAATACATGAATAACTTGCCCAATCAAACAGTGAAAATGCTTAACAGTTAATATGTCAAAAATTGCACTCATTCAGATATTGCAATTAGAAGAGTGAAGGGCATCTCTAATGTTTGTTGTTTTTGAGCATTACCCTACATGTGACACCCAATGTATGCATAGTTGCACTTGAAGCAGGCTCTATATTGGGTAACTGAAGATGAGCTGTCGAAGATTTTGTCCTGCTTCCCTTTTCAGCATCTACATTTATAAATTTAGAAGCAGAAATTGTTAACTTCAATGGAACATGCACCGTCTACCAACACTCAACAGCACAACTCTATTAAATGTTATGCATACCTAACAAATGGAATGGTCCTGAAGTTCTTCCAGAAGTTTCTGAATCTTCAGTACTACAAATAAGCAGACATAATACCCTTTAAGCAATCTTGAAAATATTGCAGGAAGTCCATTTGATACAGAAAAGAAAATTAACTCAGAGACTAACTTCAACGATGAGTTTGGAGTCCCTTTCAAGCTAGACTTGGTTTCTGACGCTAAATGCCAAGACAGAGTGTTTGCTGCCGGAGTACCTAAATTCAGTTAAGTAAAGAAGTGAGGCATATGCATTGATCCTGACCCACAAGAAGAATTTTAGACCAACACAAATAAAAATAGGATACGAGCATCCATTGCCCGTGAAAACAGCCACCTGAAGGAAACCGGGGTCTTGCTTGAAGATGACTTTGCCTGGCATCAGTCTGTATTTGTGGGCTAAAATGCACCCTTTTGTTGACAGAATCTAGCATGGGAGTAGGCCAGAAAAGAAAAGGTAAAAAAGGGGAGAACAAACAAAAAGGTTATGGGTCACATCATACAGATAGACATTTCCAGATTAACTCAGTTATAGGCATTCTTACTTGGTAAAATGTAATGCTTGTGATGCCTTGGGATGATAGCTAGTAACTGCTGTTGCCTGAGACCTTCTTTGTCCGTATATGTTTGGCATGTTAGAAGTTGCTTGCAACAGAAAAGATAATACTTTCAGCTTTTACGTATGACATTCTTCCTAATACTAGATCTTAATGACCATTTGACCATTCCAACAAGTATACCTGATTTAAACACGAAATTCTTAGGTCCACTGTTGAAACATCTAATTTTTGTTGGTCAAGGAGGTCAGTCAATTTGTAAGCGACATTACCCAGGTGGTCAACTGCATTAACTAGTGCTCGTACAGCATAATCTTTTAGGTTGTCCAGTACCCTAATACATTCTCAAGATTATATTTCCAGAAAAATACAAACAGGATTGCTGAGATCCAGACATAATTTAAATCAGATGTAGCCAAGTTGCTAAATAATTACAAAAACAAACTCGTGAAATAAAAAATCGCATCATGTTTTCAAACAAGCCAATGGTGAAGAGACATCGAGTGTCCTCGGGAGATATTGTTATCCATTTGTTGCTGCACTCAAATATTAATTTATGATTTGAAAGTAGATGGTATATGTGCAATCATAATATTATGCATTGCACTTATGAAGCTCTTTAGTCATTTAGTGGGAAACCATTTGAGAGCCTTTAGCAAAGTATTTGTTATCATTATGTTTATAAGTAAAGATTCAGCCAAGAGAGCCTAAAACAGAATATGTGCACTGCAAAAAGAATATGGAATACGAGACAAAATTCACAATTTTGGACCCACACTCAGACCATCTGAATTGTAAATTATTTTCTTCTCCAAATACCACTCTCAAGTCATATTCCTTTAAAAACACAGAACCCAGACGGTAAATATGACCATGCAATGCAATCTTTTAAATATGACTTTAGTGTCATAAAGCCACAGGAAACGATATCAATCTTTAAATATGACTCGAAGTTTCATAAAATCCATAGTAAATTTTCATTAGAAATGCAAATTAAATACTATGAATATAAATGTCTAACTTCTTAATTTTCTGCTTTTTGTTATAAATAGCTACGCTTGAATTGAACTGAAGGATACTATTAAGTCACTAATAGCTTAGTACTTAATTTCAAAACAAGATCTTTAGGCTCGGAAAAGTCTGATTTTGGAAGATATCAAGTAATGCACAAGTGCTTTAAAAGAAATTAGAGTTGGTGGGAGTCTCTTACATCTGTTTCTGTTCACTATGAAGATAAGACTTCTCACAATATTCTGCAGCAGAATAAAGTTGAGGCCTTAAGTTCTTGAGTTCCTGGTGAAGAGTTGAAGACATCACATAAACGTCAAAATGGCTATCGGTGCAACAATTTCCATCAAACGACATTAACTAGTAACTGTTTAAGAATGTATTGCAACATAACAGATATAATAGAACTAGTCAAATTAAAGGGCTTTCAGTTCCTTTCTAAAATTCCACGAACTAACCGCACATGATCAGTCATTAATTAACATAATCATGGAAACTTCATTCAACATCTAGAAAATTTGAAGCCATTTCCATTTTCCAAGCTCTAATATCTTACTCAGCGTTCAAAGCAACCAATCAGTATCCAAATTTTAAGAAAATGACGACCATAAATCAAAATGAACACAACAACATTTGTGAGATCTGAGACTAAAATTGAGAAGAAAAAAAATTCTAACCTGCAATGCTTTAACGAAGCTCTTACTTTGCTCCATGGACACCTCGTCATACGTCATTGTCGGATTTCCCGGCCGTGATTGCTCCATTTCCATATAGCAGGTGGTATAAACTGAGAAATATATATCAATCTCACTGAAATCGCTTTAGAAACTTGAGATCATTATTAATTTATTCCTAATTAAAGTTACAATGTCGATATTAGTATAATACAATCTATATATATATATATATATGTATATGTTTTTGTTGGAAATTTGTTATAGGCTTTAGGTGGATTAGGAGTAGAGTAAGGTTTTTGGTAAGAAATTAATGGAAGAATCAACCAATTTGAAGAGAGAGAGAGAGAGAGAGAGAGAGAGTACTAAACTACTAGAAGGAAATTCGATATTAGAGTAAGTGAAAAATGACGTCGTATTTAATGGGGACTGAGACGGTGGTTGAAATGAACAGAGAAGGGGATAGGCGAGGAGACGACGGTGGACCTGAAATTACTAAATACTAACCCGATCTGTCGCTTTCAGACCACCTCCCAAAGATGATAACCCTATTTTGCCCCGATTTAAATCAAAAATCTCTGTTTATTATGGGTTGGGTTGGGTTGGGTTGGGATGGGTCCGGTTGGGTCCGGTGGTCTTAATGACCGGTACATTTTTTTTTTTTTTTTAACCACAATTATAAGAAGAAAAAAAAAAAATAATAGAGCAAGTTTGAAAAAAAATTATAAAAGAAAATATATATTTTATTGAAAAAACACTGTAAAACAGTTTACAGTATTTTTTCAATAAAAAATATACTTTCTTTTATAATTTTTTGTTCAAACTTGCTCTATTATTTTTTTATTTTTTTTTTTATAATTGTGGTTAAAAACCAAAAAAAAAAAATAAAATAAAAAAATACACATGTACCGGTCGTTACCGGTCATTAAGACCACCAGACGTCCCCCCAATTTGTTTATTATGGTCACCATTTTTATTATTTTTGTTTTGTCCAAAAAAATATGTTCAAGTTTTCAATAAACATTATTGATTATTTTTTTCATTTTGTTTTGAATGGCAAAGATATTCTCGAGTTAATTTATACCTCAACTACGATTAAATTTATCTTTCTGACAAGTCAAAGAAAAGAATAAACACCAGAATAACGCTTGAGTTTAAATATTATTAATTATTTAAAAATTTTATTTATTTATAATTAATTTATTTTAAAAGCAATTTATGTAACTTTAAGACCAACATTTAAAGGTTAAATGCATCATATTATTATTTTTAGTGTGGTTGTTAAATGCACAAAATTCTATCATTGTAAACACTATAAATGCATATTAGTCCTTAATTATTTGACGTTTTAGAGATGGACACAAGAATTAAGATAATAATTAGAAAATATTAAATATAGTATTCAATTGTCTATAATACCTTTAAATTTTTTGTTAGGATAAAAAAAGTTTTGTTGGGATAAGGGTAGAGAGACTTTAAAGTATAAAAAAAAATAGGCTGAGTAATGAGGGGTAATTTTGGAAAAATTGTCATTAATTCTCCTAGATTTGAACAAACGTCAAATAATTAAGGACAAAAAAAAAAACTCTAAAACGTCAAATAATTAAGGACGGAGGGAGTACTCTCTACTTTTCATTATATAAGTAGTTTAAAACATAATTACACATATTAAAAAATACCTTCATAAATTTTAATATTAGATAATTAATATCAGTTTAAAATTTTATTACTATTCGTCACCAATTAATTACTTTTCCTCTTTTCTCTCAATTATTCTACTACTCCCTCCGTCTCAGGTTAAAAGTCTCGGTGGACTTTTTACGCATATTAAGAAGAGAAATAAAATGACAAAATTATCAATAATAATATAACATTAATCATTTAATAATACTCAATAAATATTGTTGTGTTTATATAAAAAGTTGGCATAATCAATTTTCCATAAGAAACTCCACATTCAATTATCATAAAATTACTTTTAACAATATGTGCATGTGCATGAATACAAATAGAATCTATCCACATTTTTTCATAAATCTTGCATGGATTATGCCCACTAAAATTTGGCGCAAAAAAATTAAATCGAAGCAAATTTGTGACGCCCCCAAAATAGGTATACAACACATATTCTGAGTCGCCAAATACATGGTACAGAAAGCAAACTATAACTTCAATAATACAATTGTAAGACCTCAACTTATTATTAAATGAAATTAAATTTTTTCTATTTATTATTTTGAAATAGTAAGGGTTGATTTGATTAATGTGGTTAGTTATGGGTAAAATGCGCAAATATTTCAAATAAGTAAGTGGTTATAAAATATTCATTTTTATCGGAGAATATTCGTTTGATCGTGGAATATTCTTACTGCTGGGGAATATTCGTACGACGACGCAGCCTTGTGTGGGCCCTATAACGGAAAGCGATTGTATGAAAAAAACGACAAATATAAGTTATTTATAAATAGCAGGCGTGGTTATTCACAGATTATCTTGTTGAAATACTCGGTGGTTAAAACACAGTAGCACACGGTATTGCACCAATTATTGACTCTTACGTAAGAAGGCACTACTCAATAATTATTACAGTAATTACTGTTTAATATTTTATTTTATTGATTCAATAATTACTACGTTGATATTTTATATTATTATTGTTTCAATTATTGTCACTGCACAATATTTTCCTTTATCAAATCAATAATTCATATTATTTGAATAATATTATTAGATATCATTATTGGAAATGTCTAGAAAATTCTATCTAAGGAGAGGTTTGGTCACCTAATTGCGCGTCAGTAAGGAGAAATCCTTATTGGAAAGCCCCTTCTTTGCTGAGAACGGCCTGGTTGTCGATATTGTGATTCTGTAATATTATTTGTGAATAATTAATTATTGATTTATATGATAAGGAAAATATTCATTTTATGTGGATATAGATGGAGAAATTTTTTAATGTGACAATTGTTAAAAATTGATATTTTATCTTTTCCGATAAAATAATTCATTTAAAAATATTATTATATTTTAATAATATAATAATGGTGATATTTTACAATGAATGTGTGATATATGAATAAATGAGAAGGAAGAGTATTTTTGTTACAAAAAATATTTAAAATATGTTAAACATGTTTACAGAGCCCCACTTTTGATTTGAAATTAGATTATATACTCAGTAAAATCGTCTGTTTGTGGATTTGGTTAATTTTTGTTTGGAATTTGGAAAAACTTAAACTTACAAAGTTGTAGAGAATGGAATTTTCTATGGAAAAGACATGAGGTTTGAATTTTGATAAAAGGGCTATTTATTATGAATTATTGAAGTCTCAAGTTCAAATAATTGATTTTAGAAGTTTTAATTGTTTTAGTTAACAAAAAGCGTTTTTTGTCATTAAATTGGGCTCCAATTGTGGCGCCCCCAAAATAGGTCCATTCCATCCAATCCATTCTAAGTCGCCAAATACATGGTACAAAAATAACTACAACTTTATTAATACATTTGTAAATGCAAAATACGACAACATATATATATTGTGAGTTTAAATACAATTATTGTCTTCAGACAATATACATACTCAAATAAATCCTCATCACAATTATTTATACATTATTTTATAAAAATGGTGAGGACTACTAAACAACTCTCTCTATAACCATCATTCCATACCCCAGAAACTGCGTCTTTCGCTAAATTCTCGCCTCCCGAGAAGAAAAATAGAACAAAAAGGAAAAAGGTGAGCTCAACTAGCCCGGTAAAGAATATTATGACTAAGATAATACACAACAAATTATCGTTAGTCTCCAGAGAAAAAATCTAATAGAATATAATAGACAACGGGTTTTAAATCAACAGTGCGGTGGAACAACAATTCATTAGAAGAGTTAAGTAGAGAATGCAAACTACTATCTTCTATATATGAATTTAAAAGTTCATCGTCGATATTTTATCCTCGTAACATCAATCAATATATATCTCCGGAATCAAATATTCATCTTTGCACTTTCTGCCAAAGATATTCATCGATTAATTCGTATTCATCTAAACACACATTCATCTTTGCACTTCTACGGGCCAAAGATATTAATCGATCCATGTTCATCAACACATTCATCTCTGCACTACGGGCTAAAGATATTCATCAAGAAATCATTCATCTTTGCACTACTGGCCAAAGATATTCAATAATATCATCATTTAAGGCGAGGATGATGAAAATATTTTAAAAAAAGCGAATCCGGTGAAACAAAATGACAAGGATTAAGGATTAAGGATTCGTACTTTATTTTATCCATGTTCAAAAATACCTCAAAAATAATCATAGTGGTGTAAAATTCAAGAATGATCAAAACATGGATACAATCAAAGCTAGTATCCAAGAATAGATATTTTGGACAAAAGAAGAAATTTCATTTTAAGGTGAATAGTCCAGTATCGTGAATAGTGCCGTATCGTGAATAGTAACTCAGACATCAAAAGATAGAAATTTCATAAAAAAAACATCTTCACGCTTCATGAATAGTACTCGTGAATAGTAACTCGTGAATAGTAACTCATGAATAGTAACTTCGTGAATAGTAACTCATGAATAGTAACTCATGAATAGTAACCCGACATGAAAAAGTTCCAAATTTGATAAAAGTTCCAACCAATATTTCAAAGATAATGATATTGAAGAAATAATATCATTTGAGAAGAAAATAACATCTCTTACCTCGAAAAGGCAAGACTTAGTTGAAACAGGATATAGGCTATGACTTGAACTTGCACTTGCAGTATAGCAATACTCAAAGTATACTCAAAATACTCACAAGAATACGCTCGATAATATAGAGAGAAAACTTGATTTTTGGTGTGATTTTCAATTCTAACCTAAGCACCCTATTTATAGGAAAATGCTTAGAACACCAAAACAAAAAATTTAATATAATAATATATTTATAAAAATTTATCTACGCCAACCTTTGAGAATCTGAAATCAGCAATCTAACACATGTAAAATGAGGCTCATACATCTAAAAAACGTTTTTGTTAATTAAAACAATTAAAACTTCCAAAAATCAATTATTTCGGAACTTTGGAACTTCAATAATTCATAATAAATAGCTCTTTTATCAAAAAAATTCGAAACTCGCGATTTTCCATAGGAAATTCCATTATCTACAACTTTGCAGAAGGAAGTTTTTCCAAATTCCAAAAGTAAATTGCTTAGAAATCCACAAGCAGGCGATTTTACGGTTTATAATCAAATTTGATTCGATAATTGTGTCCACCAACACACAAAATATGTGATAAACATTTAATGCCACAAAATACTCTTCCTCCTCATATACTCATATATCCCACATTCATTATAAAAAATATCATAGTTAATATATTATTAAAATAATATATTTAAATGAATTATTTTATCGAAAAAGATAAAATATTAATTTTCAATAATTGTCACATTAAAATTTTTCCATCTATATCCACATAAAATCAATATTTTCCTCATCATATAAATCAATAATTAATTATTCACAAATAATATTACAGAATCAAGATCTTGGCAACCCGGTAGTTCGAGAAAGATGGGGCTTTCAATAAGGATCTCTCTTCTTGGTGGCAGCAATTAGGTGACCAAACCTCTCCTTAGATGCAGAACTTTTAGACATTGCCAATAATGTTTTCTAATAATATTATTAGGATAATATGAATTATTGTCTAGATAATGGAAAATCTTGTGTAATGACAATTTATTGAAACAACGGTAATATAATATATCAATGCGTGAATTATTGAATCAATAAAATAAAATCTTTGAGCGATTAATTA
Source organism: Panax quinquefolius (assembly GCA_020205615.1). NCBI lineage: Eukaryota > Viridiplantae > Streptophyta > Magnoliopsida > Apiales > Araliaceae > Panax > Panax quinquefolius. The sequence continues at coordinate 136,704,712 of CM035157.1, read as the reverse complement.
CTTTGTAACAATTATTGAGTAGTGCCTTCATACGTAAGAATCAATAATTGGTGCAATCTGAGTGTCTTCTTGTTCAACAACGCGTATTAGTGTGTTTTAACCACGGGTATTCCAACGAAGATAATTGGTAATAACTACGCCAGTTATTTATAAACAACTTATATTTGTCGTTTTCTTCATCCAATCGCTTTTTAGTTATGGGGCCCCAAAAGATCTGCGGCAAGTCATACGAATATTCCCCGACAAAGATCACGAATATTCCACGACCAAACGAATATTCCCAAGCGATAATGAATATTTTATAACCACTTGCTTATTCGAAATATTTGCGTATTTTACCCATAACTATCCACATTAATCAAATCAACCCTTACTATTTCAAAATAATAAATAGAGGAAAATAAATTTCATTTATTAATAATTTGGGGTTTTACAACCTCCCTCCTTATGAAATTTCGTCTTGAAATTGACGACGACACTGGTGTTTCAAAAAGATGAGAATACCTCGCTTTCATTCCGTTTCCAACTCCCGGTCATTTCCTCAATAGCATGGTTTCTCCACAAAATTTTAACTTGTGGTATAACCTCGATACATAGGACATGTTCTTTCCTCTACAAGATCTTGACAGTACCTCCTCGTCACGTTAAGTCTTGACTATCTCGTCGGTTCTAACTCAATAGCGTAGTTCGGCTCGTCCACATATTTACGTAACATCGACACGTGAAAAAGCGTTATGAACACGCGTCATACTTGGCGGTAAAACGAGTCTATAGGCCACGGTTCCTATTCGATCGAGAATTTCAAATGGATTAATAAATCGAAGGTTTGAGCTTTCCTCACCTCACCGATTCTCGCTTTTGAAATAACAACTTCTTGCACCTCCTTCTTCAAATTCATCACTCCGGTGTGTAGGAAGCGACTTTAACTTTATCGATTAAAAGTCGACTATACTCGTATATCATCACGTGGGTACCTAGAGTTTTCATCTTCATCTCCATTATTTGTAAATTATCTGAAATGAGTCTTTGATAATATCGCATCAGACTTGCTTATATATCACGATCTTCGACTCAACACGTCGCCTACCACGTTCGCTTTTCGAGGATGGCATGGTCGAACATGTCTTTGAAATGAGTCTCCTCTTGAGTTCTTGGAAGCTCTTCCCACATTCCTTGCTCCATTCGAATTTTGTATCTCTACGAGTCAATTTGCGTTAATGGAATAGCGATTCGAGAATATCCTTCAACGAATCTCTATAATAACCAACTAAGCCTAAAGCTACGTATTTCGATTCTGAGCTTAGGTTGTTCTCAAGCTGTGACTTATATTCCAACCTTGGATATACGCGGCACAATGACACCTATCGATTTCTTATCGCGAACGAATATGGCGCCCCCTACGGAGAGTTCCGCCCTTTGCATTCCACAAAGGAAGTCACCGGATAAAGGCTCGGTACCAAATTCTATAGTTGAATTTTTAACTCCTCGAAGTTCAATAGGAGCCATTCGATATAAGATTTTAGAAATGAGTTTTGTACGGAGTTCAAAGTCGATACAAAATTTAATATCGGTCTTTGGGAGTAAGCCAAGAAATTCTTCAGAAATACATCGAGAAAAATCAATAACAACAGAATATTATTCAAATCGAGTGTGTCTTTATTCAAATCTATAACATGGACTAAGAAAACTATACATTTGTCGTGTAAAATACGACAACATATATCTTGTGTGTTTAAATATAATTATTGTCTTCTGCATAATATACATACCCAAATAAATCCCCATCATAATTATTGATACATTATTTTACAAAAATGGTGAGGACTACTAAACAACTCTCTCTAGAACCTTCATTCCATACCCGACTACTAAGATTTACATTCTCGCCTCCTGAGAAGAAAAATGGAACAACAAGGAAAAGGGTGAGCTCAACTAGCCCAGTAAAGAATGTTATGACTAAGATAATATAGAACAAATTATCGTTAGTCTTCAACAGGGAAAAATCTGATAGAATACAATAGACAACAAGTTTCAGATCAATATTCGCAGCGGAAATAATAATTCATAGAAGAGTTACGTAGAGAATGAAATCTACTATAATCTATGAATTTAACAGTCCATCATCAATATTTTATCCCTGTAAAATCAATCAATATTCATCTCAAATTAAATATTCATCTTTGCACTACAGGCCAAAGATATTCATCAGTCGGTCATGTTCATCTCAACACCTGTTCATCTTTGCACTACGGGCCAAAGATATTCATAAGAAAATCAACCTTCTTTGCACTACAGGCCAAAGATATTCCATAATATCATCATTTAAGACTGAATATGATGAAAAATATTTTTAAAGAAACGAATCTAGTGAAACAAAATGACAAGGATTAAGGATTAAGGATTAAGGATTCGTACTTTGTTTTATCCACATCCAAAAATACCTCAAAAATAATCACAGTGGTGTAAAATTCAAGAATGATCAAAACATGGATACAATCAAAGCTAGTATCCAGAATAGATATTTTGGACTAAAAGAAGAAATTTCATTTTTGATTGAATAAGTGTCGATTCGTGAATAGTCAGATATCGTGAATAGTCTTAGTATCGTGAATAGTAACTCAGACACCAAAAGATAGAAATTCCACAAAAAACATCTTCACGCTTACCATGAATAGTACTCGTGAATAAGAATCGTGAATAGTAACTCATGAATAGTAACTCGTGAATAGTAACTCATGAATAAGTAAACCCCGGCATGAAAAAGTTCCAAATTTGATAAAAAGTTCAACCAATATTTCAAAGATAATGATATTGAAGAAATAATATCATTTGAGAAGAAAATAACATCCCTTACCTCGAAAGACAAGATTTCTAGTTGAAACACAGGATATAGACTATGACTTGAACTTGCAGATCAGTATAGCAACACTCAAAGTATACTCACAAGAATACGCTCAATATATCGAGAGAGAAATAGAGAGAAAACTTCAGGTTTACGGTGTGATTTTCAATTCTAACCTAAGACCCTATTTATAGGAAAACGCTTTAGAACACCAAAAGTAGAAAATTGAATATAATAATATTATTTATAAACAAAATTCCTTAGCCCACCTTTGAAATCTGATTTCAGCCATAGCACATGTTAAATGAGGTTCACAAACTCACCAAAAACGTTTTTCTCAAAATAATTAATTAAAACTCCCAAAAATCAATTATTTCGGAACTCCGAAACTTCAATAATTCATATTAAATAGTCCTTTTGTCAGAAAATTCGAATCTCGCGACTTTTTATAGAAAATTCAATTCTCTACAACTTTGTAGAAGAAAGTTTTTTCAAATTCCAAACAGAAATTAACCGAAATCTACAAACGGGCGATTTTACAGGCTATAATCAAATTTCAGTCAATAAATGGGGTCCACCGACACACAAAACATGTGTTAATCATTTAATGCCACAAAAATACTCTTCCTCCTCATATACTCATATATCCTACATTCGTTGTAAAAATATCACCGTTAATATATTATTAAAATAATATATTTAAATGAATTATTTTATCAGAAAAAGATAAAATATTAATTTTCAACAATTGTCACATTAAAAATTTTCTCCATCTATATCCACATAAAATCAATATTTTCCTCATCATATAAATTAATAATTAATTATTCACAAATAATATTACAGAATCACAAGATTTGGCAACTGTGTAGTTCCAGAAAGAGGGGCTTTCAATAAGAATTTCTCCTTCTTGGTGCCGCAATTAGGTGACCAAACCTCTCCTTAGATGCGAACTTTCTAGACATTGCCAATAATGTTATCTAATAATATTATTTAGATAATATAAATTATTGCTTCGATAATAAAAAATACTTGTGTAATGACAATTATTGAAACAACAACAATATAAAATATCAACGCAACAATTATTGAATCAATAAAATAAAATTGAGCGATAATAAAGAATTTGTAACAATTATTGAGTAGTGCCTTCTTACGTAAGAATCAATAATTGGTGCAATACCGTGTCTTTATTGTTCAACAACGCGTATTAGTGTATTTTAACCACGGGTATTCCAACAAGATGATAACTAGAATAACTACGCTAGTTATTTATAACCAACTTATTCTTGTCATTTTCTTCATCAATCGCTTTTTCGCTATGGGGCCCACAAAAGATCTGCGTATCGTCAATGCGAATATTCCGACAAAGATGCGAATATTCCACGACCAAACGAATATTCCCGACAATAATGAATATTTTATCATCATTTGCTTATTCAAATATTTGCGTATTTTACCCATAACTATCCACATTAATCAAATCAACCCTTACTATTTCAAAATAATAAATAGAGGAAAATAAATTTCATTTATTAATAATTTGGGGTCTTACAACCTCCCTCCTTATGAAATTTCGTCCTCAAAATTGGCGACGACGTGCTGGTGTTTGAAAAGATGAGAATACCTCGCTTTCATTTTCGTTTCCAACTCCCGGTCATTTCCTCAATAGCATGGTTTCTCCACAAAACCTTAACTTGTGGTATAACCTCAGTACATGGGACATGTTCTTTCTATCCAAGATCTTGATAGGTACCTCTCGTACATTAAGTCTTGTTTATCTCAAATGGGGTTTAACTCAATGACGTGGTTTGGTCAGTCCACATATTTACTTAACATCGATCACGTGAAAAACGTTAAGAACACACGTCATACTTGGTGGTAAAACGAGTCTATAGGCCACGAGTTCCTATTCGATCGAGAATTTTAAATGGATTAATAAATCGAAGGTTTGAGCTTTCCTCACCTCACCGATTCTCGCTTTTGAAATAACAACTTCTTGATCTTCTTCTTCATATTCATCGACTTCATTGTGTATCTTGAATGACTTTAACTTTATCGATTAAAGTTGATTATACTAAATATATCATCACGTGGGTACCTAGAGTTTTCATCTCCATCTCTATTATTTGTAAATTATACTAAATTAGTCTTTGACAATATCGTACTCAGATTACAGATAACGATCTTCTACTCAACACATCACTACCACGCTCGCTTTTCCAAGATGGCATGGTCGTAACATGTCTTTGAAATGAGTCTCCTCTTGAGTTCTTCAAGCTCTTCCCACATTCCTTGCTCCATTTGAATTTTGTATCTCTACGAAGTCACCACGTTAATGGAATAGCGATTCGAGAATATCCTTCAACGAATCTCCGATAATAACCAACTAAGCCTAGAAAGCTACGTATTTCGATTACCGACTTAGGTTGTTCTCAACTGTGACTCATATCCCAACCTTGGATAGCATGTTACAATGACACCTATCGCTTACTACTCGCGCACGAATATGGTATCCCCTACGAGAGTGCAGCGGTGCATTCCACAAAGGAAGTCACCAGATAAAGGCTCAGGTACCAAATTCTATAGTTGAATTTTTAACTCCTGAAGTTCAATAGGAGCCATTTGATATGAGATTTTAGAAATAAGTTTTGTACCGGGTTCAAAGTCGATACAAAATTTAATATCGATCTTTGGGAGTATGCCGAGAAATCTTCAGAAATCGTCGGGAAAAATCAATAACAACAGGAATATTATTCAAATCTGACGTGTCTTTATTCAAATCCATAACATGGACTAATAAAACTTGACATCCGTAATAAACGAATGACTTCATGGCTTGATATGAAAATGTTTGACTACAATGGTTTGATTGCTTGAATTCGAATAACAGGTTGCTTAGGAATATGAAAACTAACAACCTTACGAAAGTAATCAATTTCGGCATTATGAGTAGTTAACCTTAAAATCACATCAAAAGCAAATATCTCTATAGAAATAAGGTTAACAGGTAATGTGATAGTGCCAACCTGAATCAAGCAAGATTTCTAAACAACGGATGTAATGAAAGTTTCTCCTAACGGAGTCTCCATAAATAGGTCAAAGTCTAATTTCTCCGTAGTCAAGTTCAAACGTTGAGCGCAAGCAAGAGAGATAAAAGAATGGGTAGAATCCCAGTATTCAGTAAGGTATAAACTTCGCAAGAATTTATAATTAACTAACGTGCTTAACTTCGTTCGAGTTCTCGCATTTTAACCGGCCCACGACAAACGCTTCTTCCAGAACCGTTGACTTTGACTTTTCGTATCCGCCTCTGGTGCCAACGTCCCAACTGGACTTGATTTCGCTTATAGGAAAAATCGAGCTATGTGACCATCTTTTCCACAACTAAAACATACCTTGGAAGGCTTTGAACAGTTTGACCTTATATGTCCCTCCTTTTCGCATCTCGTAGCATCTAACCGGCGATCGTTATCTTCCCTAGAATTTGTTCTTTGGTGTCACGCCGACGCGTCTTCCGTCATCGTTAAATCTTCTTTTTAGATTGGACATCTCTTTCCATAATATGAACGCGTCGATGCGGCTTTTACCCATGCATCACTCATTCTCACTCGTTCGCTTATTTCTTCTTTCATTTCGATTCCAAACTTTATCATCTTATACTCGCCAAAGAGTGCTTACATTCAAGCATCACATATCGGGTAACATAAGCTTGAATCGTTGCAGATCCTTTTGCTCCACGACCGCCTGTAATTCTTCACTGCCGCTTCTTCTAACTCATGAATACGATTTTGCAATTCTACATTTTGATCATAAAATACCTCTAATAAACTCTCTTGGTACCTCTTCTTCCTTTTCTTCCTCACTCTCATTTGTTACCTCTGCTGCTGACTATCTAAATGCAACTATCAATTCTTCACTCACCACATGGATATCTCTAATTCCTTCTTCACCGACATCACATTTTTCTGGTTGGCGATTAGAGGTGTCTCCACGATCTCATTCACTCCATTGTTAACATTCTCTCGTGACCATTCTTAAAAACTATCATAAAACAAGGGTTAATTAAATAAATTAACAAATCACATAATACCCCTATATTATGACCAACCAACAAATAAGCTTAGGTAGGACACACTAGCGAAGGATTTACTCGTCTCTCCTCTCCTAGTTCTATTCCCCGATCTCCGCCAGAGATCATATCCTAAGCTCGATACCAACCGCGACGCCCCCAAAATAGGTCCATTCCATCCAACCCATTCTCGAGTCGCCAAATACATGGTACGTAAATAACTACAACTTTATTAATACATTTGTCGTGTAAAATACGACACAACATATATCTTGTGAGTTTAAATACAATTATTGTCTTCTAGACAATATACATACCCAAATAAATCCCCATCATAATTATTGATACATTATTTTACAAAAATGGTGAGGACTACTAAACAACTCTCTCTAGAACCTTCATTCCATACCCCGACTAAGTACTCGCTACATTCTCGCCTCCCGAGAAGAAAAAATGGAACAACAAGGAAAAGGGTGAGCTCAACTAGCCCAAATAAAGAATGTTATGACAAAGATAATATAGAACAAATTATCGTTAGTCTTCAACAGGAAAATCGATAGAATACAATAGACAACAAGTTTCAGATCAATATTCTAGTTGAAATAATAATTCATAGAAGAGTTACGTAGAGAATGAAATCTACTATAATCTATGAATTTAATAAGTCCATCATCAATATTTTATCCTCAGTAACATCAATCAATATTCATCTCAAATCAAATATTCATCTTTGCACTATGGCAAAGATATTCATCGATCGGTCATGTTCATCTCAACACTGCTCATCTTTTGCACTACGGGCCAAAGATATTCATAAGAAAATCAACTTTCTTTCAGACTACGTGCCAAAGATATTCCATAATATCATCATTTAAGACTCAAGATGATGAAAAATATTTTTAAAGAAACGAATCCAGTGAAACAAAATGACAAGGATTAAGGATTAAGGATTCGTACTTTGTTTTATCCACATCCAAAAATACCTCAAAAATAATCACAAGTGGTGTAAAATTCAAGAATGATCAAAACTGGAATACATCAAAGCTAGTTATCCGAATAGATATTTTAGACGAAAAGAAGAAATTTCATTTTTAGATTGAATAGTCCAGATTCGTGAATAGGGCCAGTATCGTGAATAAGTAACTCAGAGACACCAAAAGATAGAAATTCCACAAAAAAAAACATCTTCACGCTTCATGAATAGTACTCGTGAATAAGTAACTCGTGAATAAGTAACTCATGAATAGTAACTCGTGAATAGTAACTCATGAATAGTAACCCCGACATGAAAAAGTTCCAAATTTGATAAAAGTTCCAACCAATATTTCAAAGATAATGATATTGAAGAAATAATATCATTTGAGAAGAAAATAACATCCCTTACCTCGAAAAGACAAGATACTTAGTTGAAACAGGATATAGACTATGACTTGAACTTGCAGACCGTGATAAAGCAACACTCAAAGTATACTCACAAGAATACGCTCAATATATCGAGAGAGAAATAGAGAGAAAACTTCAGTTTACGGTGTGATTTTCAATTCTAAACCTAAGACCCTATTTATAGGAAAATGCTTAGAACACCAAAGTAGAAAATTGAATATAATAATATTATTTATAAACAAAATTCCTTAACCCACCTTTGAAATCTGATTTCAGCCATAGCACATGTTAAATGAGGTTCACAAACTCACCAAAAACATTTTTCTCAAAATAATTAATTAAAACTCCCAAAAATCAATTATTTTGAACTCAAAACTTCAATAATTCATATTAAATAGCCCTTCCATCGGAAAAATTCGAATCTCGCTGAATTTTTATAGGAAATTCAATTCTCTACAACTTTACGTAAGAAAGTTTTTCAAATTCCAAACAGAAATTAAAACGAAATCCACAAACAGATACGATTTTACGATACTATAATCAAATTTCGGTCAATAAATGGGGTCCACCGACACACAAAACATGTGTTAATCATTTAATGCCACAAAATACTCTTCCTCCTCATATACTCATATATCCCACATTCGTTGTAAAAAATATCACCGTTAATATATTATTAAAATAATATATTTAAATGAATTATTTTATCGAAAAAGATAAAATATTAATTTTCAACAATTGTCACATTAAAATTTTCTCCATCTATATCCACATAAAATCAATATTTTCCTCATCATATAAATTAATAATTAATTATTCACAAATAATATTACAGAATCACAAGATCGGGCAACCAGTAGTTCAGGAGAAAGAGGGCTTTCCAATAAGAATTTCTCTCTCATCTTGTGCAAGCAATTAGGTGACCAAACCTCTCCTTAGACAGAACTTTTTAGACATTGCCAATAATGTTATCTAATAATATTATTCAGATAATATGAATTATTGCTTCGATAATAAAAAATACGGTGTAATGACAATTATTAAAACAACAGCAATATAAAATATCAACGCAACAATTATTGAATCAATAAAATAAAATACTACTAAATAAAGTAATTATCGTAACAATTATTGAGTAATGCCTTCTTACGTAAGAATCAATAATTGGTGCAATACCGCGGTGTCATCTTCTTGTTCAACAACGCGTATTAGTGTGTTTTAACCAACGGGTATTCCAACAAAGATAATTCAGTAATAACTACTACTGTTATTTATAACCAACTTATTCTTGTCGTTTTCTTCATCCAATCACTTTTTACGCTATGGGGCCCATTAAAGGCTTGTACTGTAAATGCGAATATTCTCGACAAAGATTTAATATTCCACGACCAAACAAATATTCCCCGACAATAATGAATATTTTATCATCACTTGCTTATTCGAAATATTTGCGTATTTTACCCATAACTATCCACATTAATCAAATCGACCCTTACTATTTCAAAATAATAAATAGAGGAAAATAAATTTCATTTATTAATAATTTGGGGTCTTACATTGACATCCGTAATAAACGAATGACTTCATGGCTTGATATGAAAATGTTTGATTACAATGGTTTGATTGCTTGAATTTGAATAACAGGTTGCTTAGGAATATGAAAACTAACAACCTTACGAAAGTAATCAATTTCGGCATGATGAGTAGTTAACCTTAAAATCACATCAAAAGCAAATATCTCTATAGAAAAAGGTTAATGTGTAATGTGATAGTGCCAACTGAATCAAGCAAGATTTCTAAACAACGGATGTAATGAAAGTTTCTCCTAACTGAGTCTCCATAAATAGGTCAAAGTCTAATTTCTCCATAGTCAAGTTCAAACGTTGAATAGTAAGCAAAGAGATAAAAGAATGGGTAGAACACCGTAAGACCCGACTTTTATAAATAAAGATGAATTTTCTATAAATATTATTTTTGAATATTATGGAATAAATTTGATATAATGTTATAGTTGTCAGGTAATATTTATAAATTTTGCAAAGTAAAGCAAGTTGTTATAAAATAATCGTTTGGTCGGGAAATATTCTTTTTGTCGGGGAATATTAAATACGACGGTTCAAACATTAAGTGGACCCCATTAACGGAAGTATTGTCGTAGTTAGAAAGCGACAAAATTATCTTTCTATAAAAATAACGGTGGAGGTATTACAATTAAAAGCATTGAACTACCCGGTGGTAAAAGTGCGAGAATGGCGCATTGGTTGCATAAGTACACACCGGTATTGATTATTGATGCTTACGTGAGAACTTAGCTATACTCAATTATTGCTACAAGATAATTCTTTGATCATATCTCATATATTATTGATTCAATTATTGTCACAAAGATATCATCTCGTATAATATGTTATATTATTAATCGAGACGACAAGTTATAAATGATTAATAATTGTTGAAAGATTAAAATGTGTTGATTAAAAATAAAATGATTTGTGGTAATATTTATTTAATCCTTGATGTATATAAAGAGTCCATTTATGAGACGTTTGTGGTAAGTTTGATTATTTTATGGGGGCCGTATATGTCATCATCTAAGAGTCTCTTCATCAATAGTAATTACCTTTGTGAATAGTAATTACCTTTGTGAATAGTAATTACCTTCGTCAATAGTATTTACCTTCGTCAATAGTATTTACCTTCGTCAATAGTAATTACCTTCTTCAATAGTAGTTGTCCTTCAATATTACAAGAGTTAAGCGCCTCTTGATTGTTCCAAGGGTTAATTACCCCTTCGCAAATAGTAGTTGTCTCTTCAATATTACCAAGAGTCATTTTGACCCTTCGTTAAGACCAAGAGCCACCCTCGCTTTTTTTCTATAAATAGAAAAGCTCATTCCTTCATTATTTCTTACTTAATTCATCAAACTCTACAGAGAGAAACTATATAGAGAAAGAAGAAAAGTATTCGCTACTTCATTTTTCCAATATTCAGTTCTTCTAAGGTAAGGGATATTATTTGTTGTATCCGTAAGGGGTGTTATTCTTTCTTATTCATGAAGAGAACTTCTGTTATTTCATTCTTTATTATTCTGTTGGAATAACCTGTATACGCGGACTCCCCTATACTTGGTGAAATCCTTCTGTTATTCCATTTTTATTAATCATTGGAATAACTTTGTATACGTGAGCATACCCTATACATAATCAGTATACGTGGTTTACCCTATACTTGGTGACATTCTTCTATTATTACATTGGAACATCCATGTCTGTGTGTTTTACACGGATTCGGTTAAAATCTTTATTATTATTCTACGTTGGAACATCACGCTCATGTGTTTTACAGGACTGGTTCCATCTTTATCATTCTGTTGGAATATCCTATCGTGTGTTTTACACCGGATCCGGGTTCCATCTTTATTATTCTCGTTGGAACATCCCGCTTGGTGTGAATTTCACGACACCGGTTCTCATTATTATTATTCCGTTGGAATAACTCTGTCATACATCAAGAAATCGCATGCGTGGTGATTTCCTTTGTTATTCCATTCTTTATTATACCCGGTTGGTTAAAACTTTGACTTCTATACTCCATGAAATTAGTAGAATATTCTTGATATTTGTGTTTCATCCAGTATCTTTTCATGGAAATATTCTTCTGATCATTCTTGAATTTTACTCTACAAAGCAATATCATGTTGACAATTTGGACGTTATTAGTTCCTGAATAAATTAATTCGTGAACTTGTTTTATTGAATTATTATGTCATTGTCATCATCCTCATGTTATATTATGTTATCTTTGGGACGCGTGCATAGATGAATTTAGTATGATTATGACCGGGGATCATTCTAAGATAATCATGGCTTGTTATAAATGATGTGACAAAAGTCCTCAGTGGCCTGTAATGCAGTGATGGATAGTTTTTGGTATGATTATGACCTGGGAGTGATTCGGTATAGTCATGACCATTGATAATTTGATGAAAATCCTTGACCGGGGTACAGGGATGATTAGATATTGTGGTTTATTCATTAAACTGAGTCTTAGTGATAAAAATTGATGAAAACCTTTTAAAACCTAAAAGATAGTAGACTTTATTTTCTACTTGACTCTTTTAATGGATTGCATATTCCGCTGCAGTTAAACTGGTTGTTTATTGAATTTTATCAGTTTAACACTGTTGTAGGCTAATGATAATTTATTCTGCATTATCTTAGTCATAATATTTCTTCTTTGGGCTAGTTGAGCTCACCCTTTCTTTCATCGTTCTCTTCAGAAATGAGAATATAAATTTGACGACGAGTCGGGGAAAAGAGTGATGGTCCCGAAGATAGCATTAGTAGTCCTCACTATTCTATTAAATAGTGTGACAATAAATGTAATGAGGACTCCTTGAGTATGGATATTGTCTAAATGATAACATTCCTATTAGAACTCTCAGCTTATGTATTGTCATATGTTACACGACAGATGTATAATTAAGTTTGTATTTGAATTTATGTACTATGTAAGTGGCAACCCAAGATGGGTGACGTATACCAAATTTTGGGGGCGTCACAGAACCGTTATCTAGTAAGATATAAACTTCGCAAGAATTTATAATTAACTAACCCGTGCTAACTTCGTTCGGGTTCCTCGCATTTTGACCGGTCACGACAAACGCCTTCCAAGAACCGTTGACTTTGACTTTTCGGGACATCCTTTTGAGTCACCATTCTCATTGGACTGGTTTCGATACCGCATAATCTCGAGCGATATGTCCTTCTTTTTCCACAATTATAGCATACCTTAAAGCTGCTGGGCGGTTTCAATGCGATATGTCCCTCTTTCCGCAGATTTGTAACATACGACCCGGTGGTCTTTCTCTCTCCTTGGAACCGATTCTTCTTTGGCGCCGACGTCTTCACATGGTCGTTGTTGAATCTCCTCTTTTAAAATCTCCTCCCCACTCGCTTCTTCTATTTTCATGGCCATTATTACCACCATAGTGGTTACCACCTTTGTTCGTATTCTTCTTTCTCCATTTGGTTATCGTTATTCGATGATCGCTATCTTGATATGATCCTCGGTTATGGTCCCTCGGTTGAACGTATTTCGTTATCTCGCCTTCTAACAATCCGAGCCTCGTTGACAACATCTAAATAGAGAGAAAATTTATGAGAAATGAGACACCGACGTATGTCTGGTTTCAAAACCTCTCGAAACATCCAGCATCATGCGTTCCTCATTCTCCACCAAATGAGGTGCAAACTCGATAACTCCGTGAACTTCGCCTCGCATCTTGGGATATAGTCATGTTATTTCGCTCCGGCCTAATAAACTCCACTTCCTTCATATGACGAATACTTTTAGGAAGTACTTGTCATTGAACTGTTTCTCGAACGTCTCCCACGACATCTTTGAGTGCAAATTGGATGGGTACGCTTCATGATTCCCACCGATGTCTGCCTCACGGAACATAAAAAGTAGCGAATGGAACTTTCGTTCTCCGTGCATCCCAAGACATCGAATATCTTGGTAATTTGTTTGACCCACATCTCCGCCTTAATCGGATCGGCATTCCTGCACTTCGGTGGTCCCAACTCTTTGAATCGCTTGGTTTGTGACCACCCGTGAATTGCTATCATTTCCTCCTCAGTATTTTGAACACGAGTCTCTCTAAATCGATTTTTGCATGAAGCGCAAAAAGCTTCTAAACATCCCCTCGTTCATCATCCGCTCGGTGGTGTTGTTTATAGGAGGTACATTGCCCGACTGTTGACGTTCTCCTCATTGGTGAGAGACAGCATCTCCACGGTCTCATTTACTCTAATGTTAATATTCTCATTCGACATTCTCAAACATTGCCATAAAACAAGGGTTAATTAAGGAAATCAATATATCACATAATATCCCTATATCTCGACCAACTAACAAATAAGCTTAGGTAGGACACACTAGCGAAGGATTTACTCGTCTCTCCTCCTAGTTCTATTCCCCGATCTCGCCAGAGATCATATCCCTAAGCTCGATACCAATTGTGACACCCCCAAAATAGGTCCATTCCATCCAACCCATTCGAAGTCGCCAAATACATGGTGCGTAAATAACTACAACTTTATTAATACATTTGTCGTGCAAAATACGACAACATATATATAATGTGAGTTTAAATACAATTATTGTCTTCAGATAATATACATACCCAAATAAATTCTCATCACAATTATTTATACATTATTTTATAAAAATGGTGAGGACTACTAAACAACTCTCTCTATAACCATCATTCCATACCCCACTCAGCATTTCGCTAAATTCTCACCTCCCGAGAAGAAAAATGGAACAAAAAGGAAAAGGGTGAGCTCAACTAGCCCGAAGAAAGAATATTATGACTAAGATAATACACAACAAATTATCGTTAGTCTCCAACAGGAAAAATCTAATAGAATACAATAGACAACCAGCTTTTAAATCAACAATCTGCGGCGAAAACAACAATTCATTAGAAGAGTTAAGTAGAGAATGCAAACTACTATCTTCTATATATGAATTTAAAAGTTCATCGTCGATATTTTATCCTCGTAACATCAATCAATATATATACGGAATCAAATATTCATCTTTGCACTCTGTGCCAAAGATATTCATCGATTAGTCATGTTCATCTAAACACTGTTCATCTTTGCACTACGGGCCAAAGATATTAATCGATCGGTCATGTTCATCTCAACACTGCTCATCTTTTGCACCACGGGCCAAAGATATTCATCAAGAAATCATTCATCTTTCACTCTGTGCCAAAGATATTCAAGAATATCATCATTTAGGTGAGGATGATGAAAAATATTTCAAAGAAAACGAATCCAGTGAAACAAAATGACAAGGATTAAGGATTAAGGATTCGTACTTTGTTTTATCCATGTCCAAAAATACCTCAAAAATAATCACAGTGGTGTAAAATTCAAGAATGATCAAAACATGGATACAATCAAAGCTAGTATCCAGAATAGATATTTTGGATAAAAAGAAGAAATTTTATTTTTCTATTGAATAGTGTCGAGTATCGTGAATAGTTAAGATATCGTGAATAAGTAACTCGACACCAAAAGATAGAAATTTCATAAAAAACATCTTCACGCTTCATGAATAGTACTCGTGAATAAGAACTCGTGAATAAGAACTCATAAATACTAACTCGTGAATAGTAATTCATGAATAAGTAACTCATGAATAGTAACCCGGACATGAAAAAGTTCCAAATTTGATAAAAGTTTCAACCAATATTTCAAAGATAATGATATTGAAGAAATAATATCATTCGAGAAGAAAATAACATCCCTTACCTCGAAAGACAAGACTTCTAGTTAAAAACAGGATATAGGCTATGACTTGAACTTGCAATCAGTATAGCAATACTCATAGTATACTCAAAATACTCACAAGAATACGCTCGATAATATAGAGAGAGAAAACTTCATTTCGGTGTGATTTTCAATTTAACCCAAGACCCTATTTATAGGAAAATGCTTAGAACACTAAAAAGCGAAAATTTAATATAATAATATATTTATAAAAATTTGTCTACGCCCAACCTTTGAGAATCTGAAATCAAGAACCTAACACATGTAAAATGAGGCTCATACATCTAAAAAACGCGTTTTTGTTAATTAAAACAATTAAAACTTCCAAAAATCAATTATTTTAACTTTGGAACTTCAATAATTCATAATAAATAGCTCTTTTATCGGAAAAATTTGAAACTCGCGACTTTCCATAGGAAATTCCATTATCTACAACTTTGCGTATGAAGGAAGTTTTCCAAATTCAAATTAACGAAATCCACAAACAGACGATTTTACTGTGCTATAATCAAATTTTGATTCAATAATCAGGTCCACCAACAAACAAAATATGTGTTAAACATTTAATGCCACAAAAATACTCTTCCTCCTCATATACTCATATATCCCACATTCATTATAAAAATATCACCGTTAATATATTATTAAAATAATATATTTAAATGAATTATTTTATCGAAAAAGATAAAATATTAATTTTTAACAATTGTCACATTAAAATTTTCTCCATCTATATACACATAAAATCAATATTTTCCTCATCATATAAATCAATAATTAATTATTCACAAATAATATTACAGAATCACAAGATCGGCAACCGGTGCCGCTCTCGAAGAGAAAGAGGGCTTTCAATAAGGATCTCTCCTTACTTGGCTCGCAATTAGGTGACCAAAACTCTCCTTAGATGTAACTTTCTAGACATTGCCAATAATGTTTTCTAATAATATTATTCAGATAATATGAATTATTGTCTTCGATAATGGAAAATCTTTGTAATGACAATTTATTCAAAACAACAATAATATAATATATCAACGCGCGCAATTATTGAATCAATAAAATAAAATATTGAGCGAAAGAATTATCGTAACAATTATTGAGAAGTGCCTTCATACGTAAGAATCAATAATTGGTGCAATCGTAAGCTATCGCTTCAACAACGCGATTAGTTAGTGTTTTAACCACCGGGTATTCCAATGATATACTTGAGAATAACTACGCCGTTATTTATAAACAACTTATATTTGTCGTTTTTTTCATCCAATCGCTCAAGTTATGGGGCCCATAAAAGATCTTGCCGTCAGCATACGAATATTCCCGATAAGCGATTGAATATTCCACGACCAAACGAATATTCCTAAGCGATAATGAATATTTTATAACCACTGCTTATTCAAATATTTGCAGATTTTACCCATAACTATCCACATTAATCAAATCAACCCTTACTATTTCAAAATAATAAATAGAGGAAAATAAATTTTATTTATTAATAATTTGGGGTCTTACACCAATGGTGTTGTAAACATGCTGAATTCAGTTGTCAAAGAGGTGGGCTTGAATAATATTTATAAATATATATTTTATTAAATTTTCTGCTTTGGTGTTCTAATCATTTTCCTATAAATAGGGTGCTTAGGTTAGAATTGAAAATCACACCATAAACCTGAAGTTTTTCTCTCTTCTCTCTCTATATTATCGGTGTATTCTTGTGAGTATTTTGATACTTTGAGTGCTTTATCACGGTGCAAGTTCCTTCAAAGACTATATCCGAAGATTCCGGTCGGTAATCATTGTCTTTTTGAGGTAAGGGATATTATTTTTTTAAAAATGATATTATTTCTTCCAATATCATTATGCCTGAATATTGATAGTATTTTTCTTGTAAAATTCTTGTCTTTTAGTGTCGGGGTTACTATTCATGTATACGATTATTTATTCACGATATCTGATTATTCATTTAATACTAAGACTATTCATAGAAAAATTAAATTTTGTTTTTGTCCAAAATATCTATTATGGATACTAGCTTTGATTGTATCCATGTTTTGATCATTCTTGAATTTTGCTCCACTATGATTATTTATGAAGTATTTTGAACTCGAATTGTTTAAAGTCACAATTCTTAATATTTGTTCTTTTGTTTATTTGGATTCGATTTTTCTTTAAAATATTTTTCATCATCCTCGATCCTAAATGATGATTTTAGTGAATATCTTTGCCCGTAGTGCAAAGATTAATGATTTTCGATGAATATCTTTGGATAGTAGCAAAGATGAGCAGTGTTGAGATGAACATGATTAATGATGAATATCTTTGGCTTTAGATGCAAAGATGAATATTTGATTCAAGATGAATATTGATTGATGTTACGAGGATAAAATAATGATGATGGACTTTTAAATTCATAGATTATAGTAGATTTCATCTCTACGTAACTCATCTATGAATTATTATTTCCATTACAAATATTGATCTCGAAACTTGTTGTCTATTGTATTTTATCATTTTTTTCTGTTGAAGACTAACGATAATTTGTTCTATATTATCTTAGTTATAATATTCTTTCTTGGACTAGTTGAGCTCACCCTTTTCCTTTTGTTCTATTTTTCTTCTCGGGAGGCGAGAATATAGTAGTCTTAGTGGGGTATGGAATGAAGGTTTTAGAAAGTTGTTTTAGTAGTCATCACCATTTTGTAAAATAATATATCAATAATTGTAATGAGGACTTATTTGAGTGTTGATATTGTCTAGAAGACAATATTTATATTTAAACTCACCGCTTTTTATGTTGTATTAATAAAGTTGCGATTGTTTACGTACCATGTTATCGATTTAATCGTAATAGGTGTTGTATACCTATTTTGGGGCGCTACAACAACAATTGTCGCAAAAAAAATACGACAACACATATTGTGAGTTTAAATACAAATATTATCTTCTAGACAATATCAACACTCAAATAAGTCCTCATTACAATTATTTATATACTATTTTACAGAAATAGTAAGGACTGCTAATATATTTTTTTAGAACCATCATTCCATACCCCGACTCGATCCTACTATGTTCTCACCTCCTGAGAAAAAAAATGGGACAAAAAGGAAAAGGGTGAGCTCAACTAGCCCAGTAAAGAATATTATGACTAAGATAATATACAACAAATTATCATTAGTCTTCAACAGGAAAAATCGATAGAATATAATAGACAACAAGTTTTAGATCAACAAATGCAAATGAAATAAAGAATCCATTGAAGAGTCACGTAGAGAATGAATTCTACTATCTTCTAAGATTTAAAAGTTCATCATCAATATTTTATCCCTATAACATCAATCAATATACATCTTTAATCAAATATTCATCTTTGCACTACAGGCCAAAGATATTCATTTATATCACCAATCGGTCATGTTCATCTCAACACATGTTCATCTTTGCACTACGGGCCAAAGATATTCATCAGTTAATCATTCATCTTTCCACTACAGACCAAAGATATTCAGTAATATCATCATTTAAGACTGAGGATGATGAAATATATTTGAAAGAAAACGAATCCAGTGAGAGAGAATGACAAATATTAGGGATTCGTATAATAGTTTATCCAAGATCAATAATACTTCATAATAACCAATTGTGAAGCAGAATTCAAAAATAAAGATCAAAACATGGATACAATCAAAGATAGTAACCATGATAGACATTTTGAACAAAAAGGAAAATTTTCATTTTTTGGTGAATAGTGCCGTATACGTGAATAGTAACCCCGACACAAAAAGTTCTAAATTTGATTAAAAAGTTCAAACCAATATTTTTTCATAATGATATTGAAGAAAATAATATCATTTAAGAAGAAAATAACATCCCTTACCTCAAAATAACGGTACTTCTGATCGGAATATCGGATAAAAAGCTGAAGAAAACTTGTACTGAACAACAACTCTCAAAGTATCAAAATACTCACAAAAATACGCTCGATAATCTAGAGAGAAAGAAAACTTATTTCTGGTGTGATTTTCAATTCTAACCTAAGCGTTTATGTGACGCCCCCCAAAATGGTATACATCACCCATTTTGAGTCGTCAATAACATGGTACAGAAACAACTACAACTTTATTAATACAATATATAAACTGTGAGTTTAAATACAAATATTTTCTTCTAGACAATATCCTCACTCAAATAAGTCCTCATTACAATTATTGATACATTATTTTACAAAAATGGTGAGAACTACTAAAACAACTTTCTAGAACCATCATTCCACACCCCGACTAGAACTCGCTACATTCTTGCCTCCTGAGAAGAAAAAAGGAACAAAAAAGAAAAGGGTGAGCTCAACTAGCCCAGTAAAGAATATTATGACTAAGATAATATAGAATAAATTATCGTTAGTCTTCAACAGAGAAAAAATCGATAAAAAAATGAGACAACAAGTTTCAGATCTATATTCGCAGCGGAAATAACAATTCATAGAAGAGTTACGTAGAGAATGAAATCTACTATAATCTATGAATTTAAAAGTTCATCATCAATATTTTATTCCTGTAACATCAATCAATATACATCTTAAATCAAATATTCATCTTTGCACTACAGGCCAAAGATATTCATCAGTTAGTCATGTTCATCTCAACACTTGTTCATCTTTGCACTACGGGCCAAAGATATTCATAAGAAAATCATCCATCTTTGCACTACAGGCCAAAGATATTCAATAATATCATCATTTTGGACTGAGGATGATGAAAAATATTTTAAAGAAAACGAATCCAGTGAAACAAAAGAACAAATATTAAGGATTCGTACTTTAAATAATCCGAGTTCAAAAATACTTCATAAATAATCATAGTGAAGTAAAATTCAAGAATGATCAAAACATGGATACAATCAAAGCTAGTATCCATAATAGATATCTTGGATAAAAATAAAAAATTTAATTTTTACGTGAATAAGGCCGTATTCGTGAATAGTTTCAGATATCGTGAATAAAGTCCGATACGTGAATAGTAACCAAATTAATTGAAAGATAAGAATTTCACAAGAAAAATCTTTTCAATATTCCATCATAATGATATTGAAGGAAATAATATCATTTATATAAAAAAATATCCCTTACCTCGAAAAAATAGTACTTTTAGCTAGAATACCAGATATAGTGCTGAAGGGAACTTGCACCGTATAGCAACACTCAAGGTATCAAAATACTCACAAGAATACGCTCGATAATATAGAGAGAGAAAACTTTAGATTCTGGTGTGATTTTTAATTCTAACCTAAGCACCCTATTTATAGGAAAATGCTTAGAACACTAAAGTAGAAAATTTAATAAAATAATATTATTTATAAACTAAATTCCTACGCACACCACCAGCTGATTTCAAACACTTAAACATGTCCCACAAATGAAAAAAAATGTTTTTCTTAATTAAAATATTTTAAACTTCAAAAATTAATTATTCTGGAACTTCGGAATTTCAATAATTCATAAAAAAATAGCCCTTTTATCAGAAAAATTCAAACATTATTTCCTTTCCATAGAAAATTCCATTCTCTACAAATTTGCAGAATAAAGTTTTTCCAAATTCCAAACAGAAATTGACCGAAATCCACAAACGGACGATTTTATAGGCTATAATCAAATTTCAATCAAGAAATGGGCCCACAAACATGTTAACATGTTTTAAACAAATTTTAGTGACAAAAATACTCTTCCTCCTTATTTATTCATATATACCACATTCATTGTAAAAATATCACCATTATTATATTATTAAAATATAATAATATATTTAAATGAATTTTATTGAAAAAGATTAAATATCAATTTTCAACAATTGTCACATTAAAAATTTTCTCCATCTATATCCACATAAAATAAATATTTTTTATCATAATAATCAATAATTAATTATTTATAAATAATATTATTGAGAATCACAACACCGACAAATGACGAATAGTTCAGGAAAGAGGGGGCTTTCCAATAAGGATTTCTTACTTCTGGCGCCATGATTAGGTGACCAAACCTCTCCTTGTACGTAACTTTCCGGACATTGCCAATAATGTTATCTAATAATATTATTCAAAGAATATGAATTATTGATCTGATAATAAAAATACTTTGTAGTGACAATTATTGAAACACTAATAATATAAAATATCAACGTAGCAATTATTGAATCAATAAAAATATTGAACAATAACTACTGTAACAATTATTGAGTAGTGCCTTCTTCCGTAAGAATCAATAATTGTTGCAATCTGCGTGTCTTCTCGTGTTTTTAACCAGCGGGTATTTTAACGATTTTAATTCAGAATAACTACGCCAAGTTATTTATAAACAACTTATACTTGTCATTTTCTTCATCCAATCCCTTTCAGGTTATGGGGCCTATACAAATCGCTACTTGTCCGCATTTAATATTCCCCGACAGTAAGAATATTCCACAACCAAACGAATATTCTCCGACAACAATGAATATTTTATAACCACTTGTTTATTTGAAATATTTGCGCATTTTACCCATAACTTACCACATTAATCAAATCAACCCTTACTATTTCAAAATAATAAATAGAGGAAATTCAATTTCATTTAATAATAAGTTGGGGTCTTGCAACCTCCCCTCCTTATGAAATTTTATCCTTGAAATTGACGTACGTACCTAGTGTTTCGAAAAAGTGAGGATACCTCGCTTTGATTTCCGTTTCCAACTCCCAGGTCATTTCTTCAATAGCATGGTTTCTCCACAAAACTTTGACTTGGGGTATGACCTTTGTGCGTAGAACATGCTCCCTCCTATCCAAGATCTCGACAGGTACCTCCTCGTACGTTAAGTCTTCGGCTATCTCGTCCGGTTCTAACTCAATAACGTGGTTCGGGTCTTTCACATATTTACGAAGTACAAATATATGAAAAATATTATGAACCCGAGACATACTTGGAGGTAACGCGAGTCTATAGGCTACATTTCCTACTCGGTCAAGAATCTGAAATGGACCAATAAATCGTGGATTGAGCTTTCCTCTTTTTCCAAATCTTGTAACTCTCTTCCATGGAGCAACACGCAACTATACATGATCCCCAATACTAAATTCCACGTCCTTTCGATGAAGATCCGCATAACTCTTTTGTCGATCTTGTGCCGTTTGTATACGTTGTCGAATCATTTGGATATTTTCTTTAGTCATACGTACCAACTCTGGTCCCAACAATATTGTTTCACCAACCTCATCCTAACATACTAGAGAGCGACACTTACGTCCATATAATGCTTCGAATGGAGCTACACCTATACTTGCCTGATAACTGTTGTTGTAGGAGAATTCAACCAAAGGTAAATATTTATCCCAACTCCCTTTGAAGTCTAGGACACAGAGTCTTAATAAATCTTCAAGAGTTTGAATAGTCCTCTCTGATTGTCCGTCCGTTTGAGGATGGTATGCCGTACTGAATCATAAATCCGTTCCCATAGCTTTTTGCAAGCTAACCCAAAATCGTGAAGTGAATCTTGGGTCACGATCCGAAACTATAGATACTGGCATGTCATGCAATCTCACAATCTCATTTACATACATATGAGCAAGACGTTCAAGGGAATAAGTCTCCCGTATCGGCAAGAAATGAGAAGACTTGGTTAATCTATCAACAATAACCCAAATAGCATTTATGCCGTGAGAAACCGTGGGAAGACCCGTAACGAATTCCATGGTAATTTGTTCCCACTTCCATTTCGGAATCTCAAGTGGTTGCAATGGACCCTTAGGCACTTGATTACACGTTGACAAGTTAAACACCTCGAGATAAACTTTGCAATCTCTCTCTTCAAATTGTTCCACCAAAATGTATGTCGAAGATCACGATACATTTTGGTACTCCTAAGATGGATTGCAAACGATGTATTGTGTGCTTCCATCATGATCTTGTATGTGACGCCCCCAAAATAGGTATACATCACCCATTTTAGGTCGTCAATAACATGGTACAGAAATAACTACTACTTTATTAATACATCATAAAAACTGTGAGTTTAAATACAAATATTGTCTTTTAGACAATATCCATACCCAAATAAATCCTCATCACAATTATTGATACATTATTTTACAAAAATGGTGAGGACTACTAAATAACTTCTAGAATCATCATTCCATACCCCGACTAGTAGTCGCTACATTCTCACCTCCTGAGAGAAAAAATAGAACAAAAAGGAAAAGAGTGAGCTCAACTAGCCCAGTAAAGAATATTATGACTAAGATAATATAGAACAAATTATCGTTAGTCTTCAACAGGGAAAAAAATCTGATAAAATACAATAGATAACAAGTTTCAGATCAATATTCGCAGCGGAAATAATAATTCATAGAAGAGTTATGTAGAGAATGAAATCTACTATTATATATGAATTTAAAAGTCCATCATCAATATTTTATCCATGTAACATCAATCAATATTCATCTTGAATCAAATTTTTATCTTTGCACTATAGGCCAAAGATATTCATCAGTCGGTCATGTTCATCTCAACACATGTTTATCTTTGCACTACGGGCCAAATATATTCATTACAAAATCATTTATCTTTGCACTACAGGCCAAGGATATTCAATAATATCATCATTTAAGACTGAGGATGATGAAAAATATTTTAAAGGAAACAAATCCAGTGAAACAAAAGAATAAATATCAAGGATTCGTATTTCAGCTATTTCATGTCCAAAAATACCTCATAAATAATCATAGTGAAGTAAAATTCAAGAATGATCAAAACATGGATACAATCAAAGCTAGTATGCATAATAGATATTTTGGACGAAAAGGAAAAAAATTCATTTTTCGATGAATAGTGCCGTATTCGTGAATAGTGTCGTATACGTGAATAGTGCCGTATATATAAAACCCCGGATTTTATGAAATAAAAGTATTCAATTTTTCTTATAATTATTATTTAGTAAATGGTTAAATTGATAAAAGTTTAAAGTTATGGGTGAAATATGCAAATTTTACAAAATATGCAAGTGGCTATAAAATATTCATTATTGTCGGGGAATATTCGTTTGGTCGTGGAATATTCAGATCTTTGTCGGGAAATATTTGTACTGACATGCTAATAGCTTTTTTGTGGGCTCCATAACTTGAAAGCGATTGGATGAAGAAAACGACAAATATAAGTTGTTTATAAATGGCCACGGCGTATTCAAGATAATCTTGTTAAAATACTCGGTGGTTAAAACACAATAAGACAGATTGCACCAATTATTGATTCTTACGTAAGAAGGCACTACTCAATAATTATTACAAGAATTACTATTCAAAGATTTTATTTATTGATTCAATAATTCACGCATTGATATTTTATATTACCGTTGTTTCAATAAATTGTCATTACACAATTATTTTCCATTATCTGAGCAATAATTCATATTATCCGAATAATATTATTGGATAATATTATTGACAATGTCTAGAAAGTTACATCTCAAGGAGAGGTTTGGTCACCTAATCAGGCGCCAAGAAGGAGAGATCCTTATTGGAAAGCCCTCTTTCTGGGAACCGCACGGTTGTCAATATTGTGATTATGTAATATTATTTGTGAATAATTAATTATTAATTTTTATGATGAGAAAAATATTTATTTTATGTGGATATAGATGGAGAAATTTTTTAATATGACAATTATTGAATATTAATATTTTGTCTTTTTCTGATAAAATAATTCATTTAAATATATTATTTTAATAATATATTAACGGTGATATTTTTATAATGAATATGGGATATATGAGTATATGAGGAGGAAGAGTATTTTTGTGGCATTAAATGTTTAACACATATTTTGTGTGTTGGTGGACACAATTATTGACCGAAATTTGATTATAGCTTGTAAAATCGCCCGTTTATGGATTTCGGTCAATTTCTGTTTGGAATTTAGAAAAACTTTCTTCTGTAAAGTTGTAGAGAATTGAATTTCCTATAAAAAAACGTGAGATTCGAATTTTCTGATAAAAAGACTATTTATTATGAATTATTGAAGTTCCGAAGCTCCGAAATAATTGATTTTTGGAAGTTTAAAATAATTTAAATAAGAAAATCGTTTTTTAAATGTTTGTGGGCATCTTTAACATGTGTTGATGGCTGAGATCAGATTGTCTAGATGGGCGTAGAGAATTTATAATATATATATATTATATTTTAATAAATTTTCTGCTTTGGTGTTCTAAGCATTTTCCTATAAATAGGGTGCTTAGGTTAGAATTGAAAATCACACCAGAAACTGAAGTTTTCTCTCTCTATATTATCGAGCGTATTCTTGTGAGTATTTTGAGTATACTTTGAGTGTTGCTATACGGTGCAAGTTCAAGTCATAGCCTATATCCGGTGTTTCAACTAGAAGTACTATCTTTTGAGGTAAGGGATAGTAAGGGATTTTTAAGGGTGATTATGTTTTTCAGTTTTGTATTTTTCCGGACCTTCAAAAATTCTGGAAAAATTTGAAATGATATTTTGATGAGTTTTGTAGATTGTGTCCAAAAATGGCGATTTTTGGATGTATAGATTAGGAGTTATGGATTTTATGAGAAAAGACTATTTTAAAAGTAACTGTTTATAACTCCTTGTGATTAACTTCAAAATTGATGAAATTTGTATTGGGAGTACATCAATATAATATCAGTATACTGTATTAATTTCAGAATTTTTGGACAAAAGTACAATTTATGATAAATGTTTAAATATTCGGTGGTTTTGGCCATGTGAAAAATAGTAAATGAATTTTAAAAATTCTGAGAAAAATATATATTCAATATGGGACTATATTCTTCTAAATCCCAGAAAATAAATATTTTTGGAACTGATTTGGTATTTTTCATGAAAATGTTCTAGTTATGAGTAAATGAATTAAATATGTTATGTAAGTAAGAAAATAGGAAAATATGATTTATTGGCTTGAGAATCATATATGAGGTATATGCAGATTTTATGAGGGTTTTGGTTAATGATGATGAAATCTTATGAGTTTGGCATTTTAGATGATTAAATGCATTAATTATTAAAGTGTAAATAATTGGATTAAATTATTTATAAGTTTAAGAAATGATTAAAATATTATTATAATATTAATAATATTAGATTATGAGATTTCTAAGTGATTTATAACATTTGGATTAAGGTGTTATAAATATGGATATAAATTTTATTATGAAACTTTATCTTTTCGTATCGAGGTTACTTATGCACGTATACGGTGATTTATGTACGAATACGGGTACTATTCACGACAAATTGGTTTTTCTCCGACCAAATTATCGTTGATTTATGAATCTTACTCTTGAAATTAAAACTATGTTTTGATTATATTATTTTTATATAACATTCTTACCCTAATGATGATATTTCTCTTTGAGTTGAGTGTAAAGATGAGTAGATTATTGGTGTGATCGTGACTATAGGTTCTCTTTGGCCAGTAGTGCAAAAGTTGAATTGTTGATCGGTATGATCATGACCATTAAATTTACAATTGAATATTTTTAGCTTAAGTGCAAAGGTGAATTGATCAACATGGTTATAATTATTGTTATATAACTTCTAAAAAATAATTATGTATTTCTTTGATATATGAATATCTTTGGCTCAGTAGTGCAAAGATGACTTGTTGATGAATATCTTGCTTTTCAGTAGTGCAAAGATGAATTATTGATGAATATCTTTTGCTCAGTAATGCAAAGATTTTGTTATTGAATATCTTTAGCCAGTAGTAAAAAGATGAATTATTGATGAATATCTTTGGCTCAGAATGCAAAGATGACATTGTTGTTGAATATCTTTTGCTTTGTAGTAGTATAAAATGAAGCTGTTGATGAATATCTTTGGCCCGTGGTGCAAAGATGAATTTATTAGTATGATTATGAGCAGAGGCGTGATTTGGTATAACCATGATATTTGATGTTTCGTGTAAAGACAGTGATGAAATTATCTTCATTCCGGATGAGAAGAGGAATTTAGAATTATAATTATGAGTTATTCACATGATTACGGACATGAACTGTTGATTGATGTTACGAGGATAAAACATTGTTGGTGGACTTTTAACATGGAGAAGATAATAGATTTTATGATCTATTTTACTCTTCTAATGGATCGCTTCGTTCACCGCAACTATGGTTGAAAAGTTTTATCATCTACCATATGTTCTAAATCTCTGATTTATTACTAACGAAGGCTATTGATAATTTAATCATGATATTCTTTACTGGGCTATTTGTGCTCACCCTTCTGCTTCACAATTCCTTTCAGGTAATAAAAGTGTATTTGGGTCGAAATGGGGGATATGCGAGGAATAGAATGGTGGTCTATAGATGTTGAGGGTGAGGTGAATTTAACTTGGAAGGGTGTTTTGCCACTATCATACAAGATGTCTAATGACATAAAACCTCGTGTCATCATAAGTCATGGTTGTGCTCATCCACTTCACGAGTATATTTACAAGCACTACCTATATAATCTTGGTGTTTGTTTGGAGTATAATACCCAATTAGAGGCAGTGGAGATAATGATATGTCAAGAGAAGACTCACCATTGGGAAGAATATGATAGTAATCTTCTCGTTTTTTCTTTGGGGTCTATTAGGTCAACCAAGGATAATTCTGTGGCCATATGATATCTACCATAACCTAAAAGCATGTCCTCCCATGTACGAAGGTTTCCTTGAGCACTTCCCAAAGATTCTAATTTCTAAAACAGTTTTTGACTATACCTTTTTATGTAAGGTGTCATTGTGACGTCTTACTGATTGGTATATATTTGTATCCAAACTCACAGCATATGTGTTGTATTTTGCATGACAATTGTTGTAATAAAGTTGTAGTTGTTTTCCGTACCATATATTTGGCGACTCAGAATGGATTGGATGGAATGGACCTATTTTGGGGTCGTTACAGTATACGTGAATAGTAACCCCGACACAAAATGTTCCAAATTTGATTAAAAGTTCAAACCAATATTTACAAGATAATGATATTGAAGAAAATAATATCATTTAAAAAGAAAATAACATCCTTACCTCGAAAAGATAAGACTTTAGTTGAAACACAGGATATAGGCTATGACTTGAACTTGCATCAGTATAGCAATAATCAAAGTATCAAAATACTCACAAGAATACACTCGATATATCGAGAGAGAAAGAGAGAAGATTTGAGTTTTAGTGTGATTTTCAATTCTAACCTAAACACCTATTTATAGGAAATGCTTAGAACACCAAAGCGAGAAAATTTAATAAAATAATAATATACTTTTCTTAATTTCCTTAGCACACCTCACCAGCTGATTCAACCATTAACATGTGCCACTCAAATGGAAAAAAACGTTTTCCTTGATAAAATAAATAAAACTTCCAAAAATCAATTATTTCGGAACTTTGGAACTTCAATAATTCATAATAAAAAGCCATTTTGTCAGAAAAATTCAAACCACATGTCCTTTTTATAGGAAATTTCATTCTCTACAACTTCTGAGAAGAAAGTTTTTCCAAATTCAAGCGAAATTGGTAAAGAAATCCACAACAGACGATTTTCACAATTTATAATCAAATTTGGTCAAGAATTGGGGTCTCTGATACACAAAACATGTGTTAATCATTTAATGCCATAAAAATACTCTTCCTCCTCATATATACTCATATATCTCACATTCATTGTAAAAATATCACCATCGATATATTATTAAAATAATATATTTAAATGAATTATTTTATCGAGAAAAGATAAAATTTAATTTTCAACAATTGTCACATTAAAAATTTTCTTCATCTATATCCACATAAAATCAATATTTTCCTCATCAATAATTAATTATTCACAAAAATATTACGAGAATCACAATCTTCGACAACGGGACGGGTTTTAGGAAGAGGGCTTTTCTACAAGGATTTCTCCTTCTTTGTATAATTAGATGACAAACCTCTCCTTGATGCGAGAACTTTCTAGACATTGCCAATAATGTTATCTAATAATATTATTCAAATAATATGAATTATTGATCTGATAATGAAAATATTGTGCAGTGACAATTATTAAAACAACAATAATATCAACGTAGCAATTATTGAATCAATAAAATATAATATTGAACAATAATTACTATAATAATTATTGAGTAGTGCCTTCTTATGTAAGAATCAATAATTGGTGTAATACCGTGTGCTACTGTGTTTTAACCACCGGGTATTCCAACAGTATTAACATTAACAACTACGCCGTTATTTATAACCAACTTATTCTTGTCATTTTTTTCATCCAATCGCTTTTCGTTATGGGACCCACACAAGGCTGCGCCGTCGTACGAATATTCCCCGACAGTAAAAATATTCCACGACCAAACGAATATTCCCTGTCAACAATGAATATTTTAAAACCACTTGCTTGTTTGAAATAATTACGTATTTTACCCATGACTTACCACATTAATCAAATCAACCCTTACTATTTCAAGATAATAAATAGAGAAAATTTAATTTTATTAAATAATAAGTTGGGGTCTTATAACCTCCCCTCCTTATGAAATTTCGTCCTCGAAATTGACGTACGTATCTGGTGTTTCGAAAAGTTGAGAATACCTCGCTTTAATTTCCGTTTTCAACTCCCAGGTCATTTCCTCTATAGCATGGTTCCTCCACAAAACTTTAACTTGTGGTATGACCTTTGTGCGTAGGACATGCTCCTTCCTATCCAAGATCTTGACAGGTACCTTTTCGTACGTTAAGTCTTCGGCTATCTCGTCTGGTTCTAACTCAATAACGTGGTTAGGGTCTTTCACATATTTACGAAGTACAGATATGTGAAACACATTATGAACACGAGACATACTCGGAGGAAACGTGTAAGACCCCAACTTATTATTAATGAAATTTAATTTTCTCTATTTATTATTTTGAAATAGTAAGGGTTGATGTGATTAATGTGGATAGTTAGGGGTAAAATACGCAAATATTTCAAAATAAGCAAGTGGTTATAAAATATTCATTGTTGTCGGGGAATATTCGTTTGGTGTCGTGGAATATTCAGATCGCTCTGGGAATATTATTCGTATTTGCTGCAAGCAAAATGCATGTGGGCCCCATGGAAAGTGATTGGATGAAGAAAACGACAAATATAAGTGGTTTAAAATAATACAGAAGTTGTTATCAAGTAATATCGTTAAAATACCCGGTGGTTAAAACACAAGAAGATACCAGTATTGCACCAATTATTGATTCTTACGTAAGAAGGCACTATTCAATAATGGTTACGATAATTATCGCTCAAGATTTTATCGAGTTAATAATTGTTGCGTTGATATTTTATATTCATTGTTGTTTCAATAATTGTCATTATACAAAGATTTTTCATTATCGAAGCAATAATTCATATTATCCGAATAATATTATTAGATAACATTATTGGCAATGTCTAGAAAGTTACATCTAATGAGAGGTTTGGTCACCTAATTCGCTGCGCCAAGAAGAAGAAATTCTTATCGAAAGCCCCTCTTCCTGAACCGCTGCGGGTCATCAATATTGTGATTCTCGTAATATTATTTGTGAATAATTAATTATTGATTCATATGATGAGGAAAATATTGATTTTATGTGGATATAGATGGAGAAAAATTTTAATGTGACAATTGTTGAAAATTGAAATTTTATCTTTTTCGATAAAATAATTTTTTTAAATATATTATTATATTTTAATAATATAATAATGGTGATATTTTTATAACGAATGTGGGATATATGAGTATACGAGGAGGAAGAGTATTTTTGTTGCAATAAATGTTTAAAACATGTTAAACATGTCATGGACCCCATTTATCGACCGAAATTTGATTATAAATTGTAAAATCCCCCGCTTGTGGATTTCGGTCAATTTCATTTGGAATTTGAAAACTTTCTTCTACAAAGTTGTAGAGAATTGAATTTCCTATAAAAATTCATGAGATTCGAATTTTCTGATAGAAGGGCTATTTATTATGAATTATTGAAGTTCAAGTTCAAATAATTAATTTTTGGAAGTTTAAAATATTTTAAATAATAAAACGTTTTTTGTTTGTTTTGTGGGCTACAACATGTGCATAATGAGCTGAGATCAGATCTAGGAAGGTGGGCGTAGAAATCTTAATATATATATTAATATTATATTAAATTTTCGCTTTGGTGTTCTAAAGATTATCCTATAAATAGGTGCTTAGGTTAGAATTGAAAATCACACCGTAAACTCAAGTTTTCTCTCTATATTATCGAGCGTATTCTTGTGAGTATTTTGAGTATACTTTGATTATTGTTAGGCGGTGCAAGTTCCTTCAAAGACACTTACCTTAGATTCCAAATTGTAAGTACTTAATCTTTCGAGGTAAAGGATGTTATTTTCTTCTCAAATGATATTATTTCTTCAATATCATTATTTCAAATATTGGTTGGAACTTTTATCAAATTTGAAACTTTTTCATGCCTCGGGTTACTTATTCATGAGTCTTATTCACGAAGTTACTATTCATGAGTTCTTATTCACGAGTTATTATTCACGAAAGTACTATTCATTAAGCGTGAAGATGTTTTTTTTGTGGAATTTCTATCTTTTGGTGTCGAGTTACTATTCACGATCGATTTATTATTATTCATGATATATACCAGACTATTCACGATAATCTGACTATTCAATAGAAAATGAAATTTCTTCTCTTTGTCAAAATATCTATTCGGATACTAGCTTTGATTGTATCCATGTTTTGATCATTCTTGAATTTTACACCACTATGATTATTTTTGAGGTATTTTTGAACATGGATAAAACAAAGTACGAATCCTTAATCCTTAATCCTTGTCATTTTGTTTCTTTGGATTCGTTTTTTAAAAATATTATCTTAGTCATAATATTCTTTCTTTGGCTAGTTGAGCTCACCCTTTTCCTTTTTGTTCCATTTTTCTTCTCGAGAGGTGAGAATATAAAAGTATTTAGCTCTGGGGTATGGAATGAAGGTTTTAGAAAGAATTGTTTAGTAGTCCTCACCATTTTTGTAAAATAATGTATCAATAAATGTGATGAGGATTTATTTGAGTATAGATATTGTTTAGAAGATAATATTTGTATTCAAACTCACGCTTTTTTCTTGTTGTAATAATAAAGTTGTAGTTGTTTCGCATACCATGTATTAACAACTCGGAATGGGTGATGTATACCTATTTTGGGGGCGCCACGGTTGGTATCGAGCTTAGGGATATGATCTCTCCAGTGAGATCGGGAATAGAACTAGGAGGGAGAGACGAGTAAATCCTTCGCTAAAGTGTGTCCTACCTAAGCTATTTTTTTAGTTGGTCGGTATATAAGGATATTATGTGATATATTGATTTCCTTAATTAACCCTTGTTTTATGATAGTATTTGAGAATGTCGATCGAGAATATTAACAATGGAAATGAGACCGTGGAGACGCCTTTACTTCACCAACGAGGAGAACGTGCAACAGTGGGCAATGTTCCTCCCATGAACAACACCACCGAAAGAGATGATGAACGAGGGGATGTTTAGAAGCTTTTTGCAGATTCATGCAAAAATGCACGAGGAGACTCGTGTTCAAAATATACAGGAGGAAATGATAGCAATTCACCGGGTTGTCACAAATGCAAGATTCAAAGAGTTGGGACCACGAATTTAAGGAAAGCCGATCCGATCATGGCGGAAACACGGGTCAAGCAAATTACCAAGATATTTGATGTCTTGGGATGCACGGAAGAACAGAAGGTTCCATTCGCCACCTTTATGTTCCCGTGGCGAGGCAGATCATCGGTGGGAGTCTCGTGAAGCGTACTCCATCCAACAAGACTTCAAAGATGTCTTGGGAGACATTTCAGAAGCTATTTAATGACAAATACTTTCCCGAAAGTGTTCGCTATATGAAGGAAGTGGAGTTCATCGATTGGAACAAAACAACATGACGGTGTCTCAAAGACGAGGCAAAGTTTGCAGAGTTATCCGTGTTTGCAGACCTCATTTGGTGGAGAATGAGGAACGATGACGCGGATGTTTTTGAGAGGTTTGAAACCCTAAGATACGACAATATCTCATTTCTCATAAATTTTTTCTCTATTCAGATGTTGTAAACATGGCTCAATTATTAGAGCGAGATAACGAGTACGGTCAACTCGAGGACCATAACCAGGATCGTATCGGAGATAGCGATCAATGTAATAATGATAACCAATGGAGAAAGAAAATGACGGACAAAATGGTAACCACTCGGTGGTAATCATGGCCATGAAAATAGAAGAAGTGAGTAAGAAGGAGATTTTAAAAGAGGGGATTTAACAACTAATATGTGAAGACGACAAGGCTTACAAAGAATCGGTTCTAAGGGAGAGAACGACATCACATTATATGCTACAAATGCGAAAAGAGGGACATATCACCAAACCGCCCACAACAATTCAAGGTATGTTATAATTGTGGAAAGGAAGGACATATCGCCGAGATTATACTGAGAGCGAAACCTAGTTCAATGAGGGGACGGTGACTCAAAAGATCGTCCCGTAAAAGTCAAAGTCAACGATTCCGGAAGAGCGCGTTTGTTGTGATCGGTCATAACGCGAGAACCCAAACGAGGTGATCACGGGTAAGCTCTTTATAAATTCTTGCAAGTTTATACCTTTACTTGATACCGTGCTATACCCATTCATTTATCTCTCTTACATGTGCTCAACGCTTAATTTGACTCGACCGAGAAATTAGACTTTGACCTATCTCGTGGAAACTCCGTTAGAGAAACTTTCATCACATCCACTATTTATAAATCTTGTTTGATTCAAGTTGGCACCATCACCTTACCGTTGACCTTATCTCTTTAAAGATACTTGCTTTTGATGTGATTTTAGGATTGATTGGTTAACTACTCATCATGCCAAAATTGATTGTTTTTGTAAGGTTGTTAGTTTTCATATTCCTAACCAACCCGTTGTATTTAATTCAAGCAACTAAACCATTAAAATCAATCACCGTCATATCAAATCATAAAGCTATTCGCTTATTGAAAAACGGATGTCAAGCTTTCTTAGCCCATGTTATGGATTTGAATAAAGACACGCCAAATTTGAATAATATTCCTGTTGTTATTGACTTTCCCGACGATTTTCAAGAACTTCCCGGCCTACCCCCGTAACGTGAAGTTGAATTTTTATTGATCTTGAACCCGCACAAAGCCCATTTCTAAAACCCCATATCGAATGGCTCCTATTGAACTTCAGAGTTAAAGGTCCAACTACAGAATTGTTGGACATCGGTTTCATCTGGCCCCTAGTACATCTCCTCGGGGTGCTCCTGCTTTATTTGTAAAAAGAAGAAAGACGGGAGTATGCGACTTTTGTATCGACTATCGGGAATTGAACCATGTCACCATCAAGAATAGGTATCCCTCACCTCGTATTGATGACTTGTTTGACCAATTGTAAGGGGCACAATTCTTTTCAAAAATCGATCTTCGCTCGGATATCATCACCAAGATTAGAACCGAGGATATTCCAAAGACGCGCTTTTAGAACTCGATGACGGGCATTATGAATTCTTAGTCATGTCTTTTGACCGACTAATGCTCCTATGGCTTTCATGGATATGATGAACCGAGTATTCAAGGAATATTTGGATCGGCTTTGTTGTTGTCTTTATTGATGACATCCTTATATATTCCAAAAGTCGTGAAGATCATGAGCACCATTTGAAGTCGGGTACTCCAAAGGCTTCGTGAAAACAAACTATATGCCAAATTGAAGAAATGCGAGTTCGGCTCGAGGAAGTAGCATTCCTTGGGCACGTGGTGTCGAAACATGGAGTATCTGTTGATCCGTGAATATTGAAGCAATACAAAGTCGGGAGCAACCAAGTCGGTGATCAAGTACGTAGCTTTTTGGGCTTAAATGGTTATGATCGGAGATTCGTGGAAGGGTTTTCTAATCGCTACTCCATTAACTCAACCTAACTCGT
Organism: Panax quinquefolius; assembly: GCA_020205615.1. Lineage (NCBI taxonomy): Eukaryota > Viridiplantae > Streptophyta > Magnoliopsida > Apiales > Araliaceae > Panax > Panax quinquefolius. The sequence goes on along the minus strand of CM035157.1, from coordinate 136,669,060 downwards.
AAGGATACAAAATTGCTTTGGAGCAAAGAATGCGAGAAGAGTTTCCAAGGGCTTAAGAGGAGACTTATTTTAAGACTGTTTCTAACAATACCATCCGGTTGGATGGATTTGTTATCTACGCCGATGCTTCGTAAAGGGTTAGGATGTGTTCTCATGCAACGGGAAAGTCATAGCCTATGCTCGCGACAACTTAAAGAGTATGAGAGGAATTATCCTACTCATGATCTAGAGTTGGCAAGTAATCATTTTCGCTTAAAGATATGGGAGGCACTATCTATATGGGGAGAAATAGGAGATATATTGCACCATAAAAGCCTTAAATATTTCTTCACTCAAAAGAACTCAACATGCGGCAATGACGTTGGCTCGAGCTATTGAAAGACTACGACCACACTATTCAATACCATCCCGAAAAGCTTAACGTGGTAGCCGATGCGTTGAGTAGAAGATCATATGCGTGAACGAAAAGCGATGATGTCAAGTATACGATGTAGAGCTAACTTTAATAGAAAAATTTAAGTTTGCTTTCAAGCCACCCAATCCGAAATGACGCGTATGAAGAAGAAAGTACAAGAAGGAGCTATTCCTAAGCGAGAATTGATGAAGAAGGAATACTTGAGTCCACTCTAGACTTTTGTGTTCCTAACGACTCGATTTGAAGTACAAGATTATGATGGAGGCACACAATACACCATTTGCAATCCATCCGGAAGTACTAAAATGTATCGTGATCTTCGACATACATTTTGGTGGAACAATATGAAGAGAGAGATTGCAAAGTTTATCTCAATGTGTTTAACTTGTCAACGTGTAAAGGTGAGCATCTAGTACCTAAGGGTCCGTTGCAACCACTTGAGATTCCAAAATGGAAGTGGGAACACATTACCATGGATTTCATTCATTGGTCTTCCTACGGTTTCTCGTGGCATCAATGCTATTTGGGTTATTGTTGATAGATTAACCAAGTTCCGCTCATTTCTTGCCTATACGGAGACTTATTCACTTGAACGCCTTGCTAGTATGTACGTGAATGAGATTGTGAGGTTGTATGGCATGCTCGTATCCATTGTTTCGGATCGTGACCCAAGATTCACTTCAAGATTTTGGGTTAGCTTTGCAAAAAGCTATGGGCACGGATTTACGATTGATTTTCGCATACCATCCTCAAACCGGACGGACAATCGAAAGGACTATTCAAACTCTTGAAGATTTATTAAGACTCGTGTCCTAGACTTCAAGGGCGGTTGGGATAAGTATTTACCATTGGTGGAATTCTCCTACAACAACAGCTTATCGTGCAAGTATAGGTGTAGCTCCATTTGAAGCATTATATGGACGAAAGTGTCGCTCTCAAAGATATGTTGGGACGAGGTGGGTGAAGCAACCTTGTTGGGACCCGAGTTGGTACGTATGACTACGGAAAAGATCCAAATGATTCGACAACGATACAAACGGCAAGACAAGATCGACAAAAGAGTTATGCGGATCTTCATCGAAAGGACGTGGAATTTAGTGTGGGGATCATGTATTATCATGAAGTTGCTCCATGGAAGGGAGTTACAAGATTTGGGAAGAGAGGAAAGCTCAATCCATGATTTATTGGTCCATTTCAAATTCTTCGACCGAAAGTAGGAAATGTAGCCTATAGACTCACAAGCGTTACCTCCGAGTATGTCTCGTGTTCATAATGTGTTTCACATATCCGCATTTCAGAATATGTGAAAGACCCGAACCACGTTATAGAAAGTTAGAACAGGACGAGATAGCCAAGACTTAATGTATGAGGAGGTAATTGCCAAGATTTTGAATAGGAAGGAGCATGTCCTACGCCAAGAAAGGTCATACCACAAGTTAAAGTTTTATGGAGGAATCATGCTATAGAGGAAATGATGACCGGGAATTGGAAATGTAAATGAAAGCGAGGTATCCTCACCTTTTTTCAAACACTGTGCACGTATGTCAATTTCGAGGATGAAATTTCATAAGGAGGGAGGTTGTAAGACCCCAACTTATTATTAATGAAATTTAATTTTCTATTTATTATTTTAAAATAGTAAGGGTTGATTTGATTAATGTGGATAGTTAGGGGTAAAATACGCAAATACTTCAAAATAAGCAAGTGGTTATAAAATATTCATTGTTGTTTGGGAATATTCGTTTGGTCGTGGAATATTCAGATCGTTTCGGGGAATATTCGACGACTCACAGTAAATGACCATGTGTGGGCCCCATAACCAAAAAAAAGCGATTGGATGAAGAAAACGACAAATATAAGTGGTTTAAAAATAATCTACAGAAGTTGTTACCAAGATTATCACTGTTAAAATACCCGGTGGTTAAAACACAAGAAGATTACCAGATTGCACCAATTATTGATTCTTACGTAAGAAGGCACAACTCAATAATGGTTACAAAGAATTATCGCTCAAAGATTTTATTGAGTTAATAATTTGTGCGTTGATATTTTATATTATTGTTGTTTCAATAATTGTCATTACACAAGATTTTTTATTATCGAAGCAATAATTCATATTATCCTGAATAATATTATTAGATAACATTATTGGCAATGTCTAGAAAGTTCGCTCTAAGGAGAGGTTTGGTCACCTAATTGCGCCGCCAAGAAGAAGAAATTCTTATCGAAAGCCCCTCTTCCTGGTGAACCGCCTCGGTTGTCAATATTGTGATTCTCGTAATATTATTTGTGAATAATTAATTATTGATTCATATGATGAGGAAAATATTAATTTTATGTGGATATAGATGGAAAAAATTTAATGTGACAATTGTTGAAAATTGAAATTTTATCTTTTCTCGATAAAATAATTATTTAAATATATTATTATATTTTAATAATATAATAATGGTGATATTTTTACAAATCTAATGTGGGATATATGAGTATACGAGGAGGAAGAGTATTTTTGTTGCAATAAATGTTTAAAACATGTTAAACATGTCGGTGGACCCCATTTATCGATCGAAATTTGATTATAAATCGTAAAATCGCCTCGCTTATGGATTTTTTGGTCAATTTCTATTTGGAATTTGGAAAACTTTCTTCCGCAAAGTTGTAGAGAATTGAATTTCCTATAAAAACACGCGAGATTTGAATTTTCTGATGAAAGGGCTATTTATTATGAATTATTGAAGTTCTGAAGCTCCGAAATAATTGATTTTTGGAAGTTTAAAATATTTAAAATTAGAAAAACGTTTTTTCATTATGGTGTGTTACACATATGGGTTGAATGAGCTGAATTCAGTTCTTGGAAGGTTGGCGAGGAAATTTTATTATAAATAATAGTATTATATTAAATTTTCGCTTTTGGTGTTCTAAAGATTTTCCTATAAATAGGTGCTTAGGTTAGAATTGAAAATCACACCGTAAAATCAAGTTTCTCTCTATATTATCGAGCGTATTCTTGTGAGTATTTTGAGTATACTTTGAGTATTGTTAGATGGTGCAAGTTCCTTCAAAGACTATATCCCAGTATTCCAATTTTAAGTACTAATCTTTCGAGGTAAGTGGATGTTATTTTCTTCTCAAATGATATTATTTCTTCAATATCATTATGTCAAATATTGGTTGAACTTTTTATCAAATTTTGAACTTTTCCATGTCGGGGTTACTTATTCATAAGTTACTATTCATGAGTTACTATTCACGAAGTTACTATTCACGAAGTTCTTATTCACGAAGTTACTATTCATTTAGTATTATTCATGAAGCGTGAAGATGTTTTTTTGGGAAATTTCTATCTTTTGGCGTTTGAGTTATTATTCACGATACTGCAGACTATTCACGATACTTTGACTATTCAATCAAAAATAAAATTTCTTCTTTTTGTTCAAAATATCTATTCGGATACTAGCTTTGATCAGATCCATGTTTTGATCATTCTCGAATTTTACACCACTATGATTATTTTTGAGGTATTTTTGAACATGGATAAAACAAAGTACTAATCCTTAATCCTTAATCCTTGTCATTTTGTTTCATCGGATTCGCTTTCTTAAAAAAATATTTTCATCATCCTCGCCTTAAATGATGATATTATTGAATATCTTTGGCCCCAGAAGGCAAAGATGAATGATTTCTCAAGAATATCTTTGGTCAGAAGTGCAAAGATGAACAGTGTTTAGATGAACATGACTAATCGATGAATATCTTTGGCTCAGTAGTGCAAAGATGAATATTTGATTCCAGATGTATATTGATTGATGTTACAGGATAAAAGATAGACGATGAACTTTTAAATTCATACATGAAGATAGTAGTTTGCATTCTCTACTTAACTCTTCTAATGAATTATTATTTCGCCGCGAATATTGATTTAAAATTTGTTGTCTATTGTATTCTATTAGATTTTTCCCGTTGAAGACTAACAGTAATTTGTTGTATATTATCTTAGTCATAATATTCTTTATCGGGCTAGTTGAGCTCACCCTTTTCCTTTTTGTTCCATTTTTCTTCTCGTGAGGGAATAGAATATAGCGAGTATTTAGCCTGGGGTATGGAATGAAGGTTTTAGAAAGAATTGTTTAGTAGTCCTCACCATTTTTGTAAAATAATGTATCAATAAATGTGATGAGGATTTATTTGAGTATAGATATATTCTAGAAGATAATATTTGTATTCAAACTCACGCTTTCTTGTTGTAATAATAAAGTTGTAGTTGTTTTCGCACTCATGTATCGACAACTCGTAATGGGTGATGTATACCTATTTTGGGGCGCCACAAAACGCAGTCTATAGGCTACATTACCTACTCGGTCAAGAATTTGAAATGGACCAATAAATCGTGGATTGAGCTTTTTCTCTTCCAGAATCTTGTAACTCCCTTCTACGGGCAACACGCAACACAACATGATCCCCAATACTAAATTCGACGTCCTTTCGATGAAGATCCGCATAACTCTTTTTGTCGATCTTGTGCCGCTTTTTGTATACGTTGTCGAATCATTTGGATCTTTTTTCGTAGTTATACGCATCAACCCGGGTCCCAACAATGTTGCTTCACCCACCTCGCCCCAACATCTTTGGAGAGCGACACTTTCGTCCATAAAATGCTTCAAATGGGGCCACACCATGCTTGTCTCGATAATCGTTGTTATAGGAGAATTCCACCAATGGTAAATACTTATCCCAACTCCCTTTGAAGTCAGGACACGAGTCTTAATAAATCTTCAAGAGTTTGAATAGTCCTCTCTAATTGTCCGGTCGTTTGAGGATGGTATCTTTGAACTAAATCAGAACTGCGCCCATAGCTTTTTGCAAGCTAACCCAAAATCTTGAAGTAAATCTTGGGTCACGATCCGAAACTATGGATATTGACATGCCATGCAATCTCACAATCTCATTTACATACATATGAGCAAGACGTTCAAGGGAATAAGTCTCCCGTATCGGTAAGAAATGAGCAGACTTGGTTAATCTATCAACAATAACCCAAATAGCATCGATGCCTTGAGAAACCGTAGGAAGACCCATAACAAAATCCATGGTAATGTGTTCCCACTTCCATTTCGGAATCTCAAGTGGTTGCAATAGACCCTTAAGTACTTGATGCTCTGCCTTTACACGTTGACAAGTTAAACACGTCGAGATAAACTTTGCAATCTCTCTCTTCATATTGTTCCACCAAAATATATGTCGAAGATCACGATACATTTTGGTACTTCCAGGATGGATCGCAAATGGTGTATTGTGTGCCTCTATCATAATCTTGTACTTCAAATTAGAGTCGTTAGGAACACAAAGTCTGGAGTGGACTCGGAGTATTCCTTCTTCATCGATTCTCGCTTCCAGAATAACACCTTCTTGTACTTTCTTCTTCATAACGATCGCCTTCTTGAATTCGGGCTCGAGCAACCTTAACTTTTTCTATTAAAGTTAGCTCTATGCATATACTTAACATCATTGCACTCATTCCTGCATATGATCTTCTACTCAACGCGTCAGCTACCACGTTTGCTTTTCCAAGATGGTATTGAATAGTGTGGTCGTAATCTTTCAATAACTCGAGCCAACGTCGTTGCCGCATGTTGAGTTCCTTTTGAGTGAAGAAATATTTGAGGCTTTTATGGTCTGAATATATCTCCACTTTCTCCCCATATAGATAATGCCTCCAGATCTTTAGCGTGAAGACGACTACTGCTTACTCTAGATCATGAGTACGATAATTCCTCTCATATTCTTTAAGTTGTCGCGAGGCATAGGCTATGACTTTCCCACGTTGCATGAGAACACATCCTAACCCTTTGCCCGAAGCATCACTGTAGATAACAAATCCATCCGAACCAGATGGTATTGTTAGAACAGGTGCCGAAATAAGTCTCCTCTTAAGTTCTTGGAAACTCTTCTCGCATTCCTCGCTCCATACAAATTTTGTATCTTTCCAAGTCAGCTGAGTTAACAGAATAGCGATTCGAGAAAATCCTTGCACAAATCTCCGATAATAATCAGCTAAGCACAGAAAGCTACGTATTTTGGTCACTGACTTTGGTTACTCCTAACTTTGTATTGCTTCAATCTTCGTCGGGTCGACAGATACTCCATGTTTTGACACCACGTGCCCAAGGAATGCTACTTCCTCAAGCCAGAACTCGCATTTCTTCAACTTGGCATATAACTTATTTTTACGAAGCCTTTGGAGTACCAGCTTTAAATGGTGCTCGTGATCTTCACGGCTTTTGGAATATATGAGGATGTCATCAATAAAGACAACAACGAACTGATCCAAATAATCCTTGAATACTCAGTTCATCATATCCATGAAAGCCGCATGAGCATTAGTCAATCCAAAAGACATGATTAAGAATTCATAATGCCCATACCGAAGTTTCAAGGCGTCTTTGGAATATCCTCGCCTAATCTTCAAACCGATGATATCCGTAAGCTAAGTTTGATCTTTGAAAAGAATTGTGCTCCTTGCAACTGGTCAAACAAGTCATCAATACGAGGTAGTAGATACCTATTCTTGATGGTGACATGGTTCAATTCCCGATAGTCAATACAAAGTCGCATACTCCCGTCTTTCTTCTTTACAAATAAAACAGAGCACCCCAAGGAGATGTCTTAGATTTAATGAAACCGATGTCCAACAACTCCTGTAGTTGGACCTTTAACTCCTGAAGTTCAATAGGAGCCATTCGATATGGGGTTTTAGAAATGGGCTTTGTACCAAGTTCAAGATCAATAAAGAATTCAACTTCACGTTCTGGGGGATTTCATTCTCTACAACTTTGCAGAAGAAAGTTTTTCCAAATTCTACACAAAAATTGACCAAACGAATATTCCCCGTCAACAATGAATATTTTAAAACCACTTGCTTGTTTGAAATAATTGCGCATTTTACCTATAACTTACCACATTAATCAAATCAACCCTTACTATTTCAAGATAATATATAGAGGAAATTTAAATTCATTAAATAATAAGTTGGGGTCTTACAATCATGATGGAGGCACACAATACACCATTTGCAATCCATCTTGGGAGGACCAAAATGTATCACGATCTTCGACATACATTTTGGTAGAGCAATATGAAGAAAGAGATTGCGGAGTTTATCTCGAGGTGTTTAACTTGTCAACGTGTAAAGGCGGAGCATCAAGTGCCAAAGGGTCCATTGCAACCACTTGAGATTCTAAAATGGAAGTGGGAACACATTACTATGGATTTCGTTACAGGTCTTCCCAAGGTTTCTCAAGGTATAGATGCGATTTGGGTTATTGTTGATAGATTAACCAAGTCGGCTCATTTCTTGCCTATACGTAAGGCTTATTCCCTTGAACGTCTTACTAGTATGTATGTGAATGAGATTGTAAGATTGCATGGCATGCTAGTATCCATAGTTTCAGATCGTGACCCAAGATTCACTTCACGATTTTGGGTTAGCTTGTAGAAAGCTATGGGCACGGATTTACGATTCAGTTCGGCATACCATCGTCAAACGGACGAATAATTAGAAAGGACTATTCAAACCCTTGAAGATCTATTAAGACTCTGTGTCCTAGATTTTAAAGGAAGTTGGGATAAGTACTTGCCACTGGTGGAATTCTCCTACAACAACAGTTATCGAGCAAGTATAGGCATGGCTCCATTCAAGGCATTATATGGACGAAAGTGTCGTTCTCTAGTATGCTGGGACGAGGTGGGAGAAGTAACGTTGTTGGGACCAGAATTAGTACGCATGACTATAGAAAAATACAAATGATCCGACAACGTATAAATACCTCACAAGATCGACAAAAGAGTTATGCTGATCTTCATCGAAAGGACGTGGAGTTTAATATTGGAGATCATGTACTGTTACGTATTGCTCCATGGAAGGGAGTTACAAGATTCAGGAAGAGAGGAAAGCTCAATTCACTATTTATTGGTCCATTTCAGATTCATGACCGAGTAGGAAATGTGGCCTATAGACTCGCGTTACCTCCAAGCATGTCTCGTGTTCATAATATTTTTCACATATCTATGCTTCGTAAATATGTGAAAGACCCAAACCACATTATTGCGTTAGAACTGCAGACGAGATAGCAAGAAGATTTAACGACGAGGAGGTACTGTCAAGATATTGGATAGGAAAGAGCATATCCTATTTAACAAAGGTTATACCACAAGTCAAGGTTTTGTGGAGGAACCATGCTATTGAGGAAATGACTTGGGAGTTGGAATCAGAAATGAAAGTGAGGTACCCTCACCTTTTCGAAACACCAGGTACGTACGTCAATTTCGAGGATGAAATTTCATAAGGAGGGGAGGTTGTAAGACCCCAAATTATTATGAATAAAATTAAATTTTCTCTATTTATTATCTTGAAATAATAAGGAGATAATTTGATATAATACTTTGGTTATGGGTGAAATGTGCAAATTTTACAAAATAAGCAAGTGGTTATAAAATATTCATTTTTTATCGGGGAATATTCGTTTGGTCGTGTAATATTCTTGTTGTCAGAAAATATTCATTTAATTTACGCAGCTTATTCGTGGGCCTTTATAAATGTAATAACCGCTTCGGATGAAGAAAACGATAAGTTTGAGTTTTTATAAATAACGGCGTAGTTGTTACCGTTAACACTGTTGGAATACCCGGTGGTTAAGAATACAGTAATATGCGTGGTTGCACAGTAGCACATGGTATTGCACAGTATTTTTGAATTATTGATCCTTACGTAAGAAGGCATTACTCAATAATTGTTACAGTAGTTACTGTTCAATATTTTATTTTATTGATTCAATAATTGTTACGTTGATATTTTATATTATTATTGTTTCAATAATTGTCATTGCACAGTATTTTCCATTACCAGATCAATAATTCATATTATTTGAATAATATTATTAGATAACATTATTGGCAATGTCTAGAAAGTTACATCTAAGGAGAGGTTTGGTCACCTAATTGCTTGCCAAGAAGGAGAAATCCTTATCGGAAAGCCCCCTCTTTCCTGGGAACGACCTGGTTGTCAAAATTATGATTCTGTAATATTATTTGTGAATAATTAATTATTGATTATATGATAAGAAAATATTTATTTTATGTGGATATAATTGATGGTTATATTTATTTTATGTGGTTATAATTGAAGGAATTAATGTTGAGGTGTTTTTGTTTGAATGGAGGTATTAAAAATTAAATCACTATTCTCGAGATATATTAAGTGAGTTATAATTTTTTAATCAATCATTGGATCGTTGTGATTTTTGGATATGTTATACATATATAAGTTGAGTATATGTCCACAAATTTTGAACCGTTAAAAATGAACGGATGATTTGTTATGAATTTTAAGAGGTGTCTGATTCGAAAATTAGGGTTATAATTGATTTTGGTGGAAAATTCTAAAATTGAGTGGGCTCCACTTGTGGTTGATAAAGAAATTGATGAATTTTATTTCAAATGTGGTGGGTGGCAATAATAGCAGGTAAAGCCATCGTGTGGCAGGGTCAAGTCCGCTTGGTACGGCTAACATTTTCCTATAAATAGAGGGCTAAGTTAGAATTGAAAATCACACCAGAAACATAAGCTTTCTCTCTTTCTCTCTCTATATTATCGAGCGTATTTTGTGAGTATTTAGATACTTTGAGATCTGCTGTTCAGTACAAGTTTCATTCAACATCACTTCCGACCTTTCATTCCAAAGTACTGATTCTTTGAGGTAAGGGATGTTATTTTCTTCTTAAATGATATTATTTTCTTCAATATCATTATGCCGAAATGTTGGTTTGAAATTTTTAATCAAATTTAGAACTTTTTTATCGGGGTTACTATTCACGTATACAACACTATTCATGTATACAACACTATTCACAAATACGGCACTATTCATCGAAAAATGAAATTTTCTCTTTTTCGTCCCAGATGTCTTTTATGGTTACTATCCTTGATTGTATCCATGTTTTGATCTTTATTCTACTTCACACTTGGTTATTATGGAGATTTATTGAATTTGGATAAACCAAAATGCGAATCCCTAATATTTGTCCTTCTGTCTCACTGGATTCGTTCTCTTAAATGTTTTTCATCATCCTTAGTCCTTAATGGTGATACTTGGTGAATATCTTTGGCCTATAGTGCAAAGATGAATGATTACCTGATGAATATCTTTGGCCCGTAGTGCAAAGATGAACAGGTGTTGAGATGAACATGACCAACTGGTGATATAAATGAATATCTTTGGCCCGTAGTGCAAAGATGAATATTTGATGCAAGATGTATATTGATTGATGTTACAGGGATAAAATATTGATGATGGACTTTTAAATTCATAGATGATAGTAGATTGCATTCTCTACTTAACTCTTCTAATGAATTGTTGTTTTCGCTGCAGTTGTTGATCTAAAACTTGTTGTCTATTGTATTCTATCAGATTTTTCCCTGTTGAAGACTAAGGATAGTTTATTGTATATTATCTTAGTCATAATATTCTTTACTGAGCTAGTTGAGCTCACCCTTTTCCTTTGTGTTCCATTTTTCTTCCTAGGAAGCGAGAACATAGCGGGAAGTAGTCGGGGTGTGGAATGATGGTTTTAGACAGTTGTTTAGCAGTCCTCACTATTTTGTAAAATAGTGTCTCAATAATTATAATGAGGACTTTATCTGGGTGTGGATATTGTCTAGAAGATAATATTTGTATTTAAACTCACATTATGTGTTGTTGTATTTTGCATGACAATTGTAATAATAAAGTTGTAGTTGTTTTTCTGTACCATGTATTTGGCGACTCGGAATGGATGTTGTATACCTATTTTGAGGGCGTCATAATATCCACACTCAAATAAGTCCTCATTACAATTATTGATACATTATTTTATAAAAATGGTGAGGACTACTAAAACAACTTTCTAGAACCATCATTTCACACCCCGACTAGAACTCGCTACATTCTCGCCTCCTGAGAAGAAAAATGGAACAAAAAAAAAGGGTGAGCTCAACTAGCCTAGTAAAGAATATTATGACTAAGATAATATAGAACAAATTATCGTTAGTCTTCAACAGGGAAAAATCTGATAAAATACAATGTACAACAAGTTTCGTGATCTATATTCATAATGAAATAACAATTCATGTAAGAGTTACGTAGAGAATGAAATCTACTATAATCTATGAATTTAAAAGTCCATCATCAATATTTTATTCCAAAGAATATCAATCAATATACATCTTGAATCAAATATTCATCTTGCACTACAAAAGCCAAAGATATTCATCACCGGGTCATGTTCATCTCAACACTGCTCATCTTTGCACTATGGGCCAAAGATATTCATAAGAAAATTAACCATCTTTGCATTACAGGCCAAAGATATTCAGTAATATCATCATTTAGAACTGAGGATGATGAAAAATATTTTAAAGAAAATGAATCCAGTGAAACAAAAGAACAAATATTAAGGATTCGTACTTTAAACAATCCGAGTTCAAAAATACTTCATAAATAATCATAGTGAAGTAAAATTCAAGAATGATTAAAACATGGATACAATCAAAGCTAGTATCCATAATAGATATCTTGGACAAAAATCGAAAATTTAATTTTTTCGTGAATAAGTCTCAGATTTGTGAATAAGGTCGATACGTGAATAGTAAACCCGATTAATCGAAAAGACAAGAATTTCACAAGAAAAATCTTTCCAATATTCCATCATAATGATATCAAGGAAATAATATCATTTATATAAAAATATCCCTTACCTCGAAAAAGACAAGATTTCAGTTGGAATCTGGGATATAGTGTTGAAGGAACTTGCACCGTATAACAACACTCAAGGTATCAAAATACTCACAAGAATACGCCGATAATATAGAGAGAAAACTTTAGTTTCGATGTGATTTTCAATTCTAACCCAAGACCTATTTATAGGAAAATGCTTGTAACACTAAAGCGTAAAATTTAATAAAATAATATTATTTATAAACTAAATTCCTACGCACACCACCAGCTGATTTCAACCACTTAAATATGTCCCACAAATGAAAAAAACGTTTTTCTTAATTAAAATATTTTAAACTTCAAAAATTAATTATTCTAGAACTTCGGAACTTCAATAATTCATAAAAAATAGTCCTTTTATCAGAAAAAATCGAACCTTATGTCCTTTCCATAAGAAATTCCATTCTCTACAACTTTGCAGAATAAAGTTTTTCCAAATTTCAAACAGAAATTGACCGAAATTCACAAACTGGATATTTTACAGGTTATAATCAAATTTCAGTCAAGAAATGGGCCCATAAACATGTTTAACATGTTTTAAACAATTTTTAGTGACAAAAATACTCTTCTTCCTTATTTATTCATATATCCCACATTCATTGTAAAAATATCACCATTATTATATTATTAAAATATAATAATATATTTAAATTAATTATTTTATCGAAAAAGATAAAATATCAATTTTCAACAATTGTGATGTTAAAAATTTTCTCCATCTATATCCACATAAAATAAATTTTTTCCTTATCATAATAATCAATAATTAATTATTCATAAATAATATTACAGAATCACAATACCGACAACCAGGCCGTTCCATTCCACACGAAATCGAATTCTCTACAACTTTGTAGCTTTGAGTTTTTCCAAATTTCAAACAGAAAATATCCGAAATCTACAAACGGATGATTTTTAATACTTCCATTTCGACAAAATACTGATAAAACACCTTAGCATTAATTCCTTCGTTTATAACCACATAAATAAATTCATCATTAATATCCACATCAAATAAATATTTTCTTATCATATAAATCGATAATTAATTATTCACAAATAATATTACAGAATCACAATTATGACAATCGAAGTCGTTCCTGTGAAAGAGGGGCTTTCAATAAGGATTTCTCTTCATCGACGTGCAATTAGGTGACCAAACCTCTCCTCGATGTAACTTTCTAGACATCATCAATAATGCTATCTAATAATATTATTCAAATAATATGAATTATTGATTTGATAATGAGAAATATTGTCTGAAATGACAATTTATTGAAACAACAATAATATAAAATATCAACGCAAAGAATTATTGAATCAATAAAATAAAATATTGAAAAGAATTATCGTAATAATTATTGAGTAAAGGCCTTCACGCATTTAATCAATAATTCAACAATAATGTGCAATACCGGTGCATTCGGCAACCACACGACATCGTAATTTAACCACCGATATTCCAAAGCGTTGTTAATCTGTGAATAATTACGTCGTTATTTATAAAAACTCAAACTTTGTCGTTTTTCTTCATCCGGATGCTTATTCCAAGTTATGGGGCTCACAAATGATCGCTACGTGTGTCAGACGGATATTTCCGACAAAAAGAATATTCCACGACCAAACGAATATTCCCCGACAACAATGATTATTTTATAACCACTTGCTTATTTTGCAAAATTTGCACATTTCACCCATAACCAAAACATTATATCAAATTAACATCTTATTAATTTAGAATAATGAATAGAGGAAAAATTCAATTTTATTTATAATAAGTTGGGGTCTTACAAAATCAAATATGCAAAATTCAAATTTTATATTGTTCGTCAAACGAAAATTTTAAATGGGGATTTCATGCTATAAAAAGCATACAATTATACTCGTAATCATCTAACTGGAGTATATCATAACAACAATATCATGAAAAATCTTTCTAACGATTAAAGGCGAGTCATCTACGAAATATTGTCAATACGTACCAAAATGGAAAAATAGGTTCAATTGCATATCTGACTTCCCAATTTTCAAGAATTAGCATATGGAAGCGATGACAAAACTCAAGTAAAGCTATCGTGTTTTAACCAATTTAGTATTTCAACAAGATAATTACTTGAAATACGCACGCCGTTATTTATAAACAACTTATACTTGTCGTTTTCTTCATCCAATCGCTTTCAGTTATGGGGCCCTACAAGGTCAAGGTAAATCGTCGCATTTAATATTCCCACAAAGTAAGAATATTCCACACCAAACGAATATTCCCCGACAACAATGATTATTTTACAACCACTTGCTTATTTAAAATATTTGCGCATTTTACCCATAACTAACCACATTAATCAAATCAACCCTTACTATTTCAAAATAATAAATAGAGGAAATTCAATTTCATTAATAATAAGTTGGGGTCTTACATTTCTAACAATCAAAGACGAGTCATCTACGAAATATTGTTGAAGCACAACCAAAATGAAAAAGTAGGGTTCAATTACATATACAGCTTCCCAATTTTCAGTAACTATCGCATATGGAAGCGATGACAAAACTCAAGCGTAACCGGTACTGTCGATGTTAGTTCAAGACGTATAGAAGGGTTGGTGGAAAACGAGTTCAAATTGATTTCAATCAAGCTTCAGATATTCCACTTCGTCGAAGAACAAACATAAGATCACTTGCAAGTGCAATGAGTTTATCAAAGTCCACTCTTCACCCAAGGATTAAAGAAGATAGTTTAAAAGCACATTCAAATGCTATAAAACCTATATTGACGCATGAAAACAAGAAAGCAAGACTCAATTTTTGTTTATCAATGGTTGAACAAGGTACTCCTTCTGAAAGTCCAAATTTTAATGGTATGTATGATTGTGTTGTAAAATAGTTTTATATGACAAAAATTGCCGAACGATATTATCTTCTTCCGGATGAAAGTGAGCCTTTACGGAATTGCAAAAGTAAAAAATTTATAACCAAAGTAATGTTTTTAGGTGCAGTTGCTCGTCCACAATTTGATGAAAATGGTAATGAAATGTTTTCCGGAAAAATTAGTATTTTTCCATTCATTTGCAAAGAACTTGCTAAGAAGAAAAGTCAGAATCGAGATGTCGGTACCGTTGAGACAAAACCGATTTATCCAATAATACAAAAGGTTTTTAGATCTTACTTGATCGAAAAAGAGTTACCTTCAATTAGAGAAAAATGACCTTCTTCAAGTGTCAGAACTCCTATTTTTATCCAAACCACATTTGCGTATTGATGATGCTGAATTTGTAGAACAAGCGACAAGAGATGGATTTAATATTTGTTTACGGTGTCAACCCCCCAACAGTCCGAATATGAATGTCCTTGACCTTGATTTTTTTAGAGCCATTCAAACTCTTCAACACCGAGAAGCTCCTACAACTATTGACAAATTGATACCTGCCGTAGAGAAGTCATTTGATCAATACTCATCAAAGTTCTTAACTTTGCAAACATGCATGGTTTAAGTAATAAAGGTGTTTGGTGGGTTTGATTACAAAGTGAACAAGAGCGGGCTAGAAATTTAGAAATGGGTTTAACTAGAATCTTCTTCAATATTTTTTTATTTTAATGTCGCATCTATCCCAAATCAATGCCTATTTATAACAAGTTATAAGTCGATCCGTCAACAGAGTTGAATAGATTTTTTTTTTTTTTAATTTCACTGAGTTTTATCGATCTACTATCAAGTTAACGACAAAATAAACTAATTTAGCTTTGGTCATAAGTTCAATTACGTTAAATATGTTAAAACAAATAAACACAACTGTATCTTTTAACTAGAATCTTCTCCATTATTTCTCGATTTTAATGCCACATCTATCCCAAATCATAACCTATTTATAACAAGTCATAAGTTGATCCGTCAACGGAGTTGAATAGATTAATTTTTCAATTACATTAAATACGTTAAAACACAATCTAATCATTTTTCGTTACGAGTCTAGTGCTAAATTTGGATTGTGTAATCGAGGAGTCACTCCTTCATGACAAATCCTATCCTCTAATTTGGATGGTAAAATCAAAGAGTTTCATATTCTCATTTACTCTATTCGATTTATGTATTTATTCTTGGAAAATATGGAAAGTGAGTCTGAAAATGATAAGAACGGAGACGAATTCAATACAGACAATCAATTTTGGCTTCCTTAGACTGGTTCATTCGAGAAATTAGGATTTTTTTTTTTCGGCTCTTCAGAGTTTAATTAGACATTTTTTGATAGGGGGATGGGGGTAAAGATAACTCTATTAGGATAGATAAATTGGATAAAAATAAATTGGATAACTCTATTAGGATAGATAAATTGGATAACTATTAGGATAGATAAATTGGATAAATTGTATAAAAATAACTCTATTAGGATAGATAATTGGACCGAAAGAACAAAAGAAATTTATTACGTTGACAAAATTATACTCCTACTACTAGATTTTCACACCCTTGTAAGCATACAAAATAATAAAATGATGAATAATCATTATGATTACTGAATTTATTATTAATCTACTTGGGACCATATACGATTATTATAAAGTTAATTTTATGATAAATTGGTCGACTAATACATCTGATGTTACATGCAGAGAGATCACCACCATCACTGCGTGTTGACATTGTTTCGATCAATTAATAAAGTTAATTTCATACTAACCACTTCCGGACCAAATATATAATGGTCAACTTTATGTTGCGTTATCACCATTAGTCTCACTAGGTAAAAATACAAATAAATAAAATTCAAATACACTAATGTTTAATTTTTCATGTCCAGCTAGAAAAACTCGTCTCACTAACTTGCCTTTTATCATCTTATCATAAATAATGAAAGTAATTTTAGCCTTTAATTTTTACCAATGTTTTGAGTAATCCTTTTTTCTTTTTTGGTTTTTACCTATTTTATAATAAAGTTGCCAACTTGTCTCAATAATTCAACATCTTACTACAAGTAGTAATGACCATGTGCATCCATCCACATTGTTGTCCTACAAAAAATGGCTTGTGCTACTGGGACAATTTCTACTGTTGAAGCCTCATGTACAAATGCATATTCCAAAATTAAAATGTGTAACAAGGGCATGATACTAAAACAAAATTTTATTTTTGAATTTTTGAACAACTTGCTCTAAATCAAATAATTTTACTACATATAAAATCATTAAATGAAATCCAAACTGGGATCCATTTACTATTAATGCCTGTCAGAGAAAACTTGTGAAACTATCAATTTAGCTTTACCAAAATATCAATTCTCAAAATTAAATCTATTAATGAAAGGGGAACAAAAGCTCTTCCTTTTTCATCACAATTCTGCCGCCTAATGGAATAAAGAGATATATACATAAAAACAATACTAATATTTATATATAAATCCAGCATAGATGTTTATGTTGTCCCATAAATATTCCTGGTGAGCATAATAATGAAGGAGATCCAGGTTAGCCACTACTAACAGAATATAAAATTGCCGCCGAAGAAATATAGTCCTATTCTTATTGCTCAAACCAATAAAAACAAATTGAATTGCTTACTAATTGGTGTGAGCCTCATGAAATCCTCAGCCATGAGTGTTGACAGCCTCCCAGAGCAAACCCCGGGCTTGCATGGCTGCAGTCCTGAGTGTCTTGAGTGTTGTTACATTAGCCTCGTAGAAAGACAGGCTTCTGTAAGGCAAATTGTGCTTTTTGCAAAGGTCCTTGACAAGAGGTGAAATGCTCCTCAAATGGCACCGAGGCAACCTGGGAAACAAATGGTGCTCAAGCTGGAATTGTAACCCACCAAAAAACCAATCCATCCATGGATGGCATGTAATGTCGATTGTCCCTTCAGCTTGTTTCTCGAACCAATTAGTACCCTTGGGAGGTCCCACATAAACATCTGCCGCAAAATGGTTCAAGGTAAATTGAACATGTTGAATTGCGCAGACGCAGAAGCTTACTAGCACGAACAGCACCCTCTCAGTCCAATTGGGTAAGCATGAAACAAGCAGAGGAAACCAGGTCCAGAAGACGAGGGTCCCAAATATGTTTAAAGCTCTATTTGCTATCTTCCTCTTTGAGCACAACAATAACAATGTCTGCAAATACAGATTGACCCTTGCAACGCACATTACTGGATAGTATGACAAATGTTGATAACTCACAAAGAATTTAGACACTGGATCAAACGTCAATTCCCTTCCATAAAATTTTGATGTCAACGATTGGAAGAGACTGTCTGAGACTGCAAGCATGGGCAAGTGCTGAAGGTCTGGATCATAGTCAAGGCTATTGCAAGCAATGTGGTGAGCATTATGAGTCCATTTCCACCAAGCAATGCTAATCCCAGTAGTACAATTTCCGATTAGGATCCCAGCAATTTTGTTCCATCCACGAGTCGCCAGTGCTTGATAATGCCCAGAATCATGACCTAGATAAGCCACTTGAATCCATGCCAATCCCAAAAACGCAGCGGATAACATATGAACCCCAAAACTGTTGGTATTCAATACACCATAAACACAAGCAGAAAGCAACAAAATAACGAAACAAAGCGAGTAGGTGAAGCCATGCCCTTTTTTTTCAAACACCCCAGCTTTCACTAACTCTGAAAAAAGTCTTCTGTAATCCTTAGACACCTCTGAAACCTTGTAATCTTTAATGTGATACCCAGAAAAGAATTTGTCAAGATATTTCCAAGCAGTACTGGGATGGAAAGCAATGAATGCATCAGTCACGTCCTGGCCAGCCAGATTCAGGAGGGGGATATCTCCGCCCGGGTGTTCCTTAGCCCAGTGGGTGACATTGTAAACCTTGCCCTGGATAGAAATCCATAGGTCATCAGGCTTGTTATGCTTCTCCAACTCTTCAATTGTAATGTATTTCTTTTCAATAACCGCAGGGGTCAAAGCTGGAAAGAAACAAATCACAAATATGTTAATATACAAAACAATATGAATCCAAACAAGCTGAATTATATAAATAAACAAACCACTTAAACCTTGCCTATGCATATGTTTCTCCTGTACTGAGGTACAATTTTTTTCCCCTTTATTGTTCTTGTTTGTTCACTTTAAATAGATAGTTATTCGCTTATGGGCGGGGGGCCTAATAAGGCAGCAGTTTTTTAAAGTAAGGATTCTTGGCACGTTAAGGAGTACAAGGTCACATGAGATTGAATTTTTTATGTTACACCCAAGACAATGCTGTTAAGGAAAACTCGGTCATCACCCATGACTTCTTTGACATATGGGTCCCCATAGTTGCTGAAGAAAGGGTCAGCTAATGTGTGGTATCTACAGCTACTATATCATCATCTGCTCAAAATATCTTTGTTCACAAAAAAAATATACCCAGTATATACTTTTCAAACCAGAAAATAAACATAAATCTAAAAGTTAGCTTTTTCTTGAGATGACTTTTATTTCTTCTTTCTTCGAGACAAAGTAGCATAAAACTATTTTATTTTTTTCCTCCATTACAATTAAATATTTTTTTGAGGATTATAAGTAAAACAAATCAATATAGCATACAGAGGATTTGTATATATCATAAAAAGGGATAAATAAAGGAGAACTTATTTATTCTACCTAATAATTTTGTAACTTTTGTTTTAATTCACAAGTCAGGAAGATAAAAAGATAAAATCATGAAGAACAATTCATCAAACTTTCTTCTGGGTTTAACCATTTGACTAGTAAGTAGCAACTATCAACAACTTTGTTGAGTACCTCACTGGCCCAAAAATAAAAATAAAAAAACTTTGTAAAGAATCATAGTACATATATCACGTTATCAATATACAATAAGTAAATTTTTCTTCAAAAAAAAGTTAATAATTTTTTTTTAAAAGTAGTAATGAAAAAGACCTTAATTGTATCTTGATGGGATTAGTCCTAAAAAAAATCCATTCTACTACTTCCCCTTCTTGAAAAACATGGAAGTGGTTTCTGGATCGGACCAGAAATATCTTAATTAAGCTTAAGACGTCCAACCACACTAATTATCAAGATCCTACGGGTCTCTCAGCATCCAAATCTAAATCTAAGATCCGAAATATACAGGGAAAAGAAAAGGAAATATTAAAATAAAAGCATTATGAAACTATGAAGTTCACAATCCACTAATCCAGTAAAAACATAAAACAAATATTTTCATAATAATTTAATGACATGAGCAAAGACAAAAGAGAGACTAATTAAGCCTGAATATAATTATAATTAACTTTGAAGAAAAACAGATATTAACATCCCCAGCTTAAGCCTTTTAGATCTCATACCAAAACAACAAAACATACAATGAACATGAATTTCAAACATTAATCACTTCTACCCCCAAAAAATCAACAATGCCTCTACTTTATACATTAATTAACCAAAAAACCCACCACAATGAGCTATACCCAATTCAAAAAAGTGATAAAAATTCAATCTTTCATCGCTAAATTAACAAAAAAAACTCTCCACAAATCACCCATTTTGCAAAAAATAAAATAAAAAATGGAATACTAGTTACCTTCAACCAGAGACAGAGGAGGAGAAATAGTCATTGAATTAAAATCTATCCCTTCAGCCACATCCACAAAATCGGTACTATGCTTCCAAAGAACAAAGAATCGAAACTTCGAATATACAAATGCTACAGGTCTGAAGGTCTATTGAAAATTTATAAAACGGCTACTCAGCTGAAGAGAGAGAGAGAGATGAAGAGTTATAAGTATGAAACCCTAGTATGTTGTATGATGTTTATATAAAGACATTTTGGATTGGGAATTTGAGAACCATTCTCCACTTGTCTTGTACCCACATGAAGTTATGCTTGCCACCTTTAGATAATATCTTCCATTACAAAACGGAGTACGTACACAACATGTGTATCTCTGTTTTTGGAAAGCGCGTTGACAGGTCGGAGCGAGAACGATGCGCCTTGGACTTGGACCCTTCTTCCCAACTCGAGTAAGATTCGGTTTAGACTCCACCTTCTTTCGAACTCAGATTACTACCATTTGGTGCTTTCAGAACGCACGCTAGTATTTAAAGTGTTTAGAAGTTCGCATTTGGTGCGATTACAAGCCTAGTATTTAAAGTGTTTACAACTCCAAAAACGCTATTAAATAGCTACTTATATATTTAATGAAATATTGTTCCTTTTTTAAGTTTTAATTATTTATATTTACTTTTTATACTCATTTTTGTAGTATTATTTTTCAAAAGAGTGAATATATATGAAAGGCGACAAGAAAATTATTATATGCATATATGGAGAAAATAACATAAAATGTGTGCTAGAGATATCGAAAACTAATTAATATTCCCTTCAATTCCATAGTTTTTGAATGACACAACCATTCTTCTATATATGAAGGGAGTATTTTAGCAAAATATGATTAACCTTTTGTTTCTTTTTAATAATTTATATTATTATAATTTAATTTTAGTTAGAGTTCGTATGAGTTGAATTTAACTTTGTTTAAAAGTTAAATGAGTTGATATTATGAGATGAAGGATTAATGTGATTTGGGAAATAAGCCTCCACTAATCAATGATAATTTGAAGCGGAGTAGTTTTCTTTTAGGGGAGGATCAACTCGGACTAACGGGGTTATATTTGATGTATTTTCCACTTGACTGGGGAGAATATTACTTGGTAGAATTTTATTATTGTAATTGGATTGTTGCATTTACGTGTTGGGTATTCCTAATTTTTCTGTCCTTTTGTGTCCCCGCACTTATATTTTGACACATAACCTTTCACTTAACACTAATTAATTTTAAAATTAAATAAAGTTAAATATTAATACAAATATAAGTTTATACAAAAGACATAATATTAAATCAAGACTGAGGATCCGTTATCAGTATACTTGTTTAAGTGATAATAATGGGGTTAGTCAATGTTTTTTATTTTCCATTGACTTGGATTCAAGATCGGGTCTCTACACGCTATATGCAAAGAGGTGATCGAGGACATGCAGTTTCCTTGATTTGTTTCTGGATGGAAATGCAAGAAGTTGGGTGGGTGGGTGTTATTTGCCGACTCTAGCTATTGTAAACTAATGGTGACTTGTTGGGTGGATTATTATAGCAACCAATGTACTACTACTATATACTAATACTTGTAGTTTTCAGACATAATAATAATAATAATATTCAACCATGTATTTTAACAGCTATTGGATGTTCACTAATGCTAGGGTCCATAGGTTTTAATACTCAATAAAGACCCCCATCCGATCCCATTACTTAGATCTAAATTATAAGTTGCGTTGGATTAAAAGTTCAATTCGAGTTCGACTTGAAATATAAATAATTTAAAAATGAATAAATTTTAAATTATTTGAACATTTTCAAATTATAATTTTTTATTGATACTAGGATATCGCTCAGTAATGATCGAGACGTTCTAGACTTAATTGAAATCGTTTAATTTCGACTATTAAAGCTAAAGTAGCCTCAATTAAACATTCTTTTATAATCTATAAATTTTGTGAATCAAATCTGAACAACTTAATATTCGGCTCAACTCGATTCATTTACACCTTTAATGAAAATAACATAATCGGTTTTAAGTTCAAATGTTGAGATACGCAACTCTAAACAGATATAATTCGATTTGAATTTTTTTTATTGATATTTAACTCGATTTGGTTCAAGTTATAATAAAATATTTCATATAAATTCTTGAGGGTTAAGGTGGTTGAGAGTTTCTCCGAATACATTAAAAAAAAAAAGGCAAAAACACAAGAATAAAAAAAAACTTGGTTTGAGTTCACTTATCTGAAACATCTTTATCTTACAAAGTTTAATCAAATTATCTTAATATTCTAAAATTTTATAACATCTCCCCTCTCTCATGATATTATCATAATCTTACTATTTTGACAAAATAATTAATCCATATATTTGAAATTTAACAGCTATGTATCATATTTTTAAAATAATATGACAGCAGTGAATGATGTTTATCTTTTCAACTGAATTACTTAACTACTATGTTTTCAAACCATGCTACTATTAGGTGTCCTTAACTCTTGCGGTTGGATCTGGAGAATGGAATTGAGAAAAGAATAAAATAAAAATAATATATTTGATAATTATTTTAGAGAATCATTTTAATAGAATAAAAATTTATTACTTATTTTTATTTTTTTATTTTATATAGAGAAAATGGAATAAAATTTATTTTAGTAGAATGAATATATGTGATAATTTTACCTTTATATGACAACATCCACCACTACCAACCAAACATATAGTTAAAATATCTTAAAATCATTCCATTATGTTAAGGATGTAAAATGAACAAATAGTTCGGACTCAATTTGTACTCGCTTGACTCAAATATGAGTAAATTTTAAAATTCGATAAATTATTCAAACCTTTTCGAATTTTAATTTTCTATTGATATTTGAATCATATTCGTTCGAAAAATTCAAACTGTTTGGACTCGATTCGAGATCGTGACTCGGTAACTAAGCGAACCTCAATCAAATCATATTTTATACTCAATAATTTTTATGAACTAAATATGAACAACTCAATATTCGGTTCAATTCAAATTTATTTATATCCTTATATTCTGTTATTCATTTCATTCTTTCGATCCAAAACACAATATAAAAAAAGTAGTGGTGGATAACAAGCAATATATTAGTAGGAGTGCCACCCTCCACGCCTTGTTTGGCCCTCCATATTTGTCTCAATCGGATTTTTGAATACATAAAATCTCAACGTCTATACCAATGTGTATCTATTTCTGGCACTGCCTAAAAAAGGCATATTTTCTGAGAGATGATGCTCTAATTTAGTACTATCCCCCATCATCTTTTCCACTAAAAGTTAATAGTCAGATCTATTATTGTTTGCTTAATAATGTCAAGCAAGTCAACAGTGTTAACAACTTACGGTGTAAAATTGAACAGATGTCTAAACGCCAGTGAGAGGGGTCCCCCCATATCCATACTTTTCACCAAGTGATTATTCACATAAATGGTACGGAACGTGAACTACGAAAGTGGTTAGTATATTTGATCAATTGATAAATATAGTATCGATATATAAATCAATGCGCAATGTAGTGGAGCTCCCAACCTCTTCCTAATGCGCAAGATGGTTGACGTGCTCTCCGTGAGATCTGGACCCCACTTCCTTCATGACGTGATCGCGTGCGTAGCCAAAAGTTGGAAGAAAAGCTAATCGGATGAAACAGTATATAGCAATCCCACCAGCATTTAATTAACCCACGTAAGAACGGGATGGATCACCTTTGTTAGCTCATTGCAACTTCTTGAACTTCTAGGGCCTATATTCCATATCGAACTACAAACGACGATGGAAATTTGAAACATTGGATCCTTGGATACCCATTATTTTCTTTCGAATTGAACCTTAATTTATTCTTTACAAGGAAGTGGTTTTCTCTTCCAAAGAGGTTAATAAAGAACTACTGTGGCTTAATTTAGATTTGAGGAAAAACATGCAAGCTAATTTTGTTGGTTTACAATTATGCAAGCTATATTAATCAGACATTTACATCAACCTTTTAAAATTAAAACTTTATGAAACAACCTTTTACCATCTTTACAGGATCATTACCCCAATTGTGAACCAAATATGTTTGGCTTAGCTCCAACACCTCATAAAACTATATTAGACATGCTAGGTTGGAACATTCATATTTTTCATGACTCGTCTTTAAGAAACACCAAGTATTGATGAAGGGATTATAGAATTTTGTAGATGTATAATTACCATTATAAGATGTATAACTTACTGTGGTGTTAAAACATAGATAATCTTTTGGGACATATCAATACTAAGCCCATACAATGTACTCCAAAACCATATGGGAGTCTGAGGTAAATTATACATCAATTCTGCAAAAAGAGGAAAAAGGTTCATAGTTCATTTTACAGCTTAAAATTTTGTTATGGGAGCTAATAGTTTTCTTTCAAGCTAGACAAAGCCAAACTAAGAAAAAAACTACTACTGAATGATCAATCACTTAACTGGTTCTAGGGTATAAGTATATAACAAGTGTGTAATGATATGACTTGAAAGTTGTACCAATCCAATACACCCACAAAAAGAAAAATATATATTTAGAAGGAATATGGTGAAATTCCATTGCAAGTTAAGTTGTGTTGAATTCCTTTAGCACTATAATAGCTTCTGTTATGGAAATAACCCCGAAGCAACTGCAATTTATAGTTGTATATGAATTGACTGATTCCCTTATATAGACTTGCATTCTGCAGATAACATGCATAGGGACTTTGGCATACTTCAAATAACAAGAGTAAGCAAGTTCAAGCAGAATAATTTGTAAATCACACAAAAATAAAGTACTTTTTTTACAAAACATGGATCACATAGTCTTCACACACACAAACACACACACGACAGAACGATGATATTTATGTGTTTTTAGACAATCTTTCAACTACTATGTATACACAAGGCTATGTAAGTGTTTTTAGACTTCACACGTCGCTCTTGATGGAAGAGCTATATCCAGATTGATCGTCGTAGTACTTAGACCACAGCATCACACCACCATACTTGGAAGATCCCTTAATTGCTGGAAGCACTTGTGAAGTGAGATCACTTGCAGGGATAAAGCCACTTCCAGCTGCATCAGGAGCTGCAGGTAGGCCTAGGAAGATCTTTTTTGCCGGAATATCTGAAGTCCACTGCTTCCATGCATCCTCAAGGTTACTTATTGCACTAGAAGAGTATTGGCATGGAGGGTTGTTATAGAATTGGACCCAAACATAGTCAAAAAGTCCGGTTTGAAGGGCTCCTCCAACCCACGCATCAGGGTAAGGGCACTGAGGAGCTGCAGTTAAGTAAACTTTCTTACCGCGCTTGCTATATGCAGAAAGATACCTTGCAAGATCATCCCAATGTGCGCTTGTCCCTCCTTCAATATCGAAATCCACCCCATCCAAAACAGCGTTCCCAAGAGGGCGAGTAGCTGAATTTCCCCCTAAAAAGTTGTTCCAAATATAGGTTGCGACATCTCTGGCATCTGCAGCCGATACAAGGGAGTAACTACCAGAAGCTCCTCCTATAGAAAGTATTACCTTAATTCCTTGTGCCTGACACGAGTTGATGTCTGAGCTTAAGCCGGTGCAGCCATTGCTGGTAGGATCACAATGACCAGCTAGGTTCATCATAGGTGTTTGGCCATTGCCAAACGTCGTAAGAAATGCTAAGTTTACATATTCATAATTCCCTGTGGCACAAGTCTCTGCCAAGGTTCCCTCTCCCCCATTCTGACCCCAGTAGATGGAAATTCCACCAGCATCAGAATTTGCCACTAGTAATAGTACCACTGAGAACACAAATGCTAGTGAAATCGACAAATGAGATGCCATAGTTAGTTGTTGAATACTGAACTACAGAAAGCTATGCTGTTTGTGTGCTGATAAGTGCTGGAAAAATTGCTTTATATAAGATTAGATAGGGTCCTATACTCCTATTTGATAGTGACAAAATATTGTTCTCTCGTCAAATAACTGCGTAGTTTAGAGTTCAATTAAATAGTTTGTTCTAGGTCTTAGTTAGCGTGCATGGGGTTGATGATATTAACCAAGTCTTTAGAATTTTTTATAGCTATGTTCATTTCTGAAACCTGATTATCTCTAAGCTTTGTCAACATCCTTTTGTCTTTATTATCTATTTTTATATAAGATAAGTCGAGCATAAGCTTAAATAAGTTTGCTAAGAATGGTACATTGTCTTATTTCATATCAAATGTCAAAATATATGATCTTGGACTATTAGAATTTATAGTTTGTTAATGCTGTCCTTAAGGTCATCAAAAACATTACGAAATTTATCCTTTCTGTTATTTCAACCCCTAGTTCTGCAGATGAGGCGATATTCTGCTGAAACAGATGAAGAACTATGTTAAGGTATCCATACCTTTCAACCACATGATTAGGAATGAACATAGATATAGCAGACTGAAAAGATGCCATGCTAAGATAACTAATGGTATAAGCTAATTAAGTTCATTCAGTGTTAGAGGAACATGATTTTTATAGAACTCCTTATTCTGACAACTAAAGCTTTCAGCTTTTAAATCGCTTTGTCTCTTGATGTAGTAACCGAAACCTTTATTCAAATGGCCTTGGATTCACTTAGAATGACAATTAGAATATAAAAC
Source organism: Panax quinquefolius (assembly GCA_020205615.1). Taxonomy (NCBI): domain Eukaryota; kingdom Viridiplantae; phylum Streptophyta; class Magnoliopsida; order Apiales; family Araliaceae; genus Panax; species Panax quinquefolius. The sequence continues at coordinate 136,641,672 of CM035157.1, read as the reverse complement.
TTATTCTTAAACATGCTTCTTGATGGAAGAGCTATATCCACTTTTATTTTTTGACATTAGCTTTAGTTTCCCATTTAAATTTTCCTTCTCTTGAGCCTAAGATATTTGCCTTCTTTATTTTATTTTATTTAATTTAAGTAAATTTTTTTCATGGGTACTTTGAGGGTATGTTCTATTTAGAATTTATTTCAACAAATTGTTCTAAATTTTGTCTTTAAAGGCCTTTTACCAACTCCTTGACACAAAAACAAATCTCAGCCTATTGTCATGTGTAATTCTATCTTAATGCCAAACGCGTCTAAGATAATTATGTATTTCTGTTAAGGAAAAAAGTAGTACCACTTAATTGGTGTCAACTAGGCTTTTTTATAGACCATTTCATACAATTTCAACTTGTTTAAAAGACTAATCGAAAAATGGACAAGAACATAATGTGCCTAAACTCCATTTTCATCAGAGATTAGTAATGGTCTTGATTTATCAAGATTCAACAAACACCCTAGTCCCTTCTCTTTGTTTAGTCTGTTCCAAGTCTCACATTCCCATCTAAGATACCCTTTTCCAGTATAGTTCTAATAATGTGAATGAATGCCATATTTTTTTCCCCACAAACAGACATACCACAGTAATATAAAATGACATGCAGTCCTGATCATGTTTGGCATCATAATGTCATTATCATAGTACAAAACGAACAATTTTCTATTTTAGGGGCATATATGGAATAAATAATATATCCTTTATATTTGCAGAATTTATAAATAGGACTATTTTTGTGGAACGGATGATATATATATATATATATATATATATATATATATATATTATGTGATGGAAAATTATACCATCCCATATCCAAAAGAAAGTGGCCATTCACTTATTAGACTTGCATTTTGCAGATAGCATAGGGATTTTGGTCAAGGCAGAATAATTTGTAAATCACAAAAGATAAAGTACTTCATATACAAAACATGGATCACATTCAGATAAATAGTCTTCATAGATGCACATACAATAACACGAAGATGATACTCAAGTGTTCTTAGACAATCATTTGACTACTATGTAATACACAGTGCGATATAAGTATTTTTAGACTTCACACGTCGCTCTTGATGGAAGAACTATATCCAGATTGATCGTCGTAGTACTTAGACCACAGCATCACACCACCATACTTGGAAGATCCCTTAATTGCTGGAAGCACTTGTGAGGTGAGATCACTTGCAGGAATGAAGCCACTTCCAGCTGCATCAGGAGCTGCAGGTAGGCCTAAAAAGATCTTTTTTGCCGGAATATCTGAAGTCCATTGCTTCCATGCATCCTCAAGGTTACTTATAGCACTAGAAGAGTATTGGCAAGGAGGGTTGTTATAGAATTGAACCCAAACATAGTCAAAAAGTCCGGTTTGAAGGGCACCTCCAACCCATGCATCAGGGTAAGGACACTGAGGGGCTGCAGTTAAGTAAACTTTCTTACCGCGCTTGCTATATGCCGAAAGATACCTTGCAAGATCATCCCAATGTGCACTTGTCCCTCCTTCAATATCGAAATCCACCCCATCCAAAACAGCGTTCCCAAGAGGGCGAGTAGCTGAATTTCCCCCTAAAAAGTTGTTCCAAATATAGGTTGCGACATCTCTGGCATCTGCAGCCGATACAAGAGAGTAACTACCAGAAGCTCCTCCTATAGAAAGTATTACCTTAATTCCTTGTGCTTGACACGAGTTGATATCCGAGCTTAAGCCAGTGCAGCCATTGCTGGTAGGATCACAATGACCAGCTAGGTTCAACATGGGTGTTTGGCCATTGCCAAACGTCGTCAGAAATGCTAAGTTTACATATTCATAGTTCCCTGTGGCACAAGTCTCTGCCAAGGTTCCCTCTCCCCCATTCTGACCCCAGTATATAGAAATTCCACCAGCATCAGAACCTGCCACTAGTAATAGTAGCACTGAGAATACAAATGCTAGTGAAATTGCTAAATGAGATGCCATGCTTAGTTGTTGAATACCGAAGTTCAGGAAGCTATGCTGTTTGTGTGCTGATAAGTGTTGGAAATTTGGTTTATATAGGATCAGATATGGTCCTATTTTGATAGTGACAAAATATTATTCTCTTGTGAAATAAGTGCGTAGATTAGAGTTCAATTAATTAGTTTGTTCCAAGGCTTAGTTAGCGTACACGAAGTTCAATTAATATGAACAGACAGATTCACTTATATTAACATTGACTTGTATTCTGCAGATAATAGGACTTTGGCAGTAAGCAAGCTCAAGCATCATAATAATTTGTAAAATCACAAAAAAATAAACTACTCCTTATACCAAACATGGATCACATTCAGATAAATACAAATATATTTTATACCTCAGTAAAGCCATTTAAATAAAGCTTATTTCAATACCTCAGTAACTTGAAAGCACTAGTAAGAAATGTCATGCAACTAATACTCACATAACTAATAATACACATAATTTTGCTATTTTTGTTGCTCTAAACTGTAATTCTATATATGTGCACACTTTGAGGGGGTGAATATGTGTCTAAGCTAAATGTGATTGACAATGACAAATTTTTAATTTTCTGTTACAGATCTAAAACAGACAAGTGATGCCAATGACTTTTAGTGTCTGTTTTAGAATATATTTTAGGTAATTGTTAAATCCACAACATTTTTTGTTATTTCCACAACAAAAGTATCGCTGTAGATGTATAGCGACGATGAAAACCGTCACTATAGGATCTACAACGACACTTTTGTTGTGGAAATAACAATTTCTGTTGTGGATTTAACAATTCCTTATATTTTACTTTAGGGTTAAGTTCAGATGACCACTTGGGGTTTAAACGGTTTCCCACTTAACTACCTATAGTCAGTAAAGCTACATTTAAACACCCGACTTTTTGAGTTAAAGTGAAAAAGTGTTTTCCGTCTTAACTCTGTTATTTTATTTGGCTAAAGACTTAATTACCCTCACTTTAAAACACCTACTCTGTTTCAATGACTTTAAAATACACAGAATTCCTCATCTTAGCATCCAGAAGCTAAATCTAAAATTGAGGTGATGAAATCAAAACTGGCCAATCTTCATATAGCAAAATGGAAATGTCCAATAAATTACAGTCCATCAAGGGAAAGAAGAGCAAATAGAAAGAAACATACATCTCTTATAAAACATCTCTTATAAAACAGAGCAACCAGAGAGATAAGGATTTGAGAAGAATCGTAATGTATGACTATCATTGTAAATTAATTGCCAAATCCAGAGACATAAGAATTGTAGTATCTCTTATAAACCTCGATTCAATTATTTCAAGCAAGGAAAATGATTTCTTCTCCACAAATGCATTTCTTTTTCTCAAACCACCACCATCATCTGCACAAATCCACTATCCTCATTCTATAGCACCATTACCTGATCAATAATCAATGTACCATCACCAATTTGACTACCAAATAAAAGGAAATGTACTTGCAAAAATGCTATGTTGTAAAATACCTACAAAAGCTTCATTGTCGAGTGCTCTGATAGCAAATTAATCAACGACACTGAGGGGCCTATGGCACAAAGAAATCTATAGTAAATTCCATACTTTTGTTACGTATCAAAATAATCGTGGAGAACCGGACCATCCCAATGAATTACACATCATTATCCATGGCCAACATGGCCATCTCCAATACTAGCACAATATTACCTCTTATCCATGTGCTACAAACAAATTTCTAACCCATCCAGAGCTTTTGCAATTCATACACGATAACTTAGAATCTTTGGATTCTATGAGTATGATCTCTACCTTTACTTTCTTGAGCTCAATGACTCACTGTTGAGCCGGGCAACGGTGTTCGATATATACATTAACAATAACAACGGGGGTGATCTCTAGCTTACCTAATTGTCGCGGTTTAGCTCCGCCAATAATCTCCGATGGCCCCATACTCATACCCCTACGCCCTTCGACAATAATTGTGGCGCCCCAAAATAGGTATACATCACCTATTCGAGTTGTCAATACATGGTGCGTAAAACAACTACAACTTTATTATTACAACAAGAAAGCTGTGAGTTTAAATACAAATATTATCTGCTGACAATATCTATACTCAAATAAATCCTCATCACATTTATTAATACATTATTTTACAAAATGGTGAGGACTACTAAACAACTCTCTCTAGAACCTTCATTCCATACCCCGACTCGTACTCGCTATATTCTCGAAAATGGAACAAAAAGGAAAAGGGTGAGCTCAACTAGCTCAGTAAAGAATATTATGACTAAGATAATATACAACAAATTACCGTTAGTCTTCAACAGGAAAAATCTAATAGAATACAATAGACAACAAATTTTAAATCAATATTCGCAATGAAATAATAATTCATTAGAAGAGTTAAGTAGAGAATGCAAACTACTATCTTACATGTATGAATTTAAAAGTTCATCGTCATCTTTTATCCCTGTAACATCAATCAATATACATCTGGAATCACATATTCATATTTGCACTACAGGCCAAAGATATTCATCAGTTGGTCATGTTCATCTAAACACCTGTTCATCTTTGCACTACGGCCAAAGATATTCTTCAGAAATCATTCATCTTTGCACTACAGGCCAAAGATATTCAATAATATCATCATTTAAGACTGAGGATGATAAAAAATATTTTTTTAAAGAAACGAATCCAATGAAACAAAATGACAAGGATTAAGGATTAAGGATTCATACTTTGTTTTATCCATGTTCAAAAATACCTCAAAAATAATCATAGTGGTGTAAAATTCAAGAATGATCAAAACATGGATACAATCAAAGCTAGTATCCAGAATAGATATTTTGGACAAAAGAAGAAATTTTATTTTTCTATTGAATAGTGCCGATATCGTGAATAGTCTTAGATACGTGAATAGTAACTCAAACACCAAAAGATAGAAATTCCACAAAAACATCTTCACGCTTCATGAATAAGACTTTCGTGAATAGTAACTCGTGAATAGTAACTCGTGAATAAGAACTCATGAATAGTAACCCGACATGAAAAAGTTCCAAATTTGATAAAAGTTCCAACCAATATTTCAAAGATAATGATATTGATTGAAATAATATCATTTGAGAAGAAAATAACATCCTTACCTCGAAAGATTAGTACTTTAATTTGGAATCTAGGGTATAGTCTTTGAAGGGGAACTTGCACCGCCTAACAATACTCAAAGTATACTCAAAATACTCACAAGAATCACGCTCGATAATATAGAGAGAGAAAACTTCAATTTCGTGTGATTTTCAATTCTAACCTAAGACCCTATTTATAGGAAATCGCTTAGAACACCAAAGCGTAAAATTTAATAAAATATTAATATTAATATTACTTAATTCCTACGCCCACTTTTAAGGATCTGAATTCAGCATTTACATCACATGCAAGACCCACCTTTAATGACAAAAACGTTTTTCATAATAAAAATAATTAAAACTTCCAAAATTAATTATTTGAGCTTCGTAAGTTCAATAATTCATAATAAATAGCCCTTTCATCAGAAAATTCGAATCTCATGAGTTTTTATAGGAAATTTAATTCTCTACAACTTTGCAGAAGAAAGTTTTCCAAATTTCAAACAGAAATTGACCGAAATCCATTTAAGCAGGCGATTTTACGGTGTTATAATCAAATTTCAATAATAAATGGGGTCCACCGACATGTTTAACATGTTTTAAACATTTATTGCAACAAAAATACTCTCTTCCTCCTCAGATACTCATATATCCCACATTCGTTGTGTAAAATATCACCATTATTATATTATTAAAATATAATAATATATTTAAATGAATTATTTTATCGTAAAAAGATAAAATTTCAATTTTCAACAATTGTCACAATAAAAATTTTTCTCCATCTATATCCACATAAAATCAATATTTTCCTCATCATATGAATCAATAATTAATTATTCACAAATAATATTACGTAATCACAATATCGACAACTGTGCGGTTCCCAGGAAAGGGCTTTCAATAAGAATTTCTTCATCTGCGCCGCAATTAGGTGACCAAACCTCTCCTTAGAGCGTAACTTTCTAGACATTGCCAATAATGTTATCTAATAATATTATTCCGGATAATAAGAATTATTAGCCGATAATGAAAATCTTGTGTAATGACAATTATTGAAACAACAAAGAATATAAAATATCAACGCATGCAATTATTAACTCAATAAAATATTGAGCAGTAATTATTGTAACCATTATTGAGTAGTGCCTTCACGTAAGAATCAATAATTGGTGCAATCAATGGTAATCTTCTTGTGTTTTAACCACCCGAGTATTTTAACAAGATTAATCAGAATAACTACCGTTATTTTTAAACAACTTATATTTGTCGTTTTCTTCATCCAATCGCTTTCCGGTGTATGGGGCCCACACATACATACGGTCGTCGTCCGCATTTAATATTCCACAGCATTTAATATTCCACGACCAAACGAATATTCCCGACAACAATTTTATAACCACTGCTTATTTTGAAGTATTTGCGTATTTTACCCCTAACTATCCACATTAATCAAATCAACCCTTACTATTTCAAAATAATCAATAGAGAAAATTAAATTTCATTAATAATAAGTTGGGGTCTTACAACCTCCCCTCCTTATGAAATTTCGTCCTCGAAATCGACGACGATACTGGTGTTTTGAAAAGGTGAGGATACCTCGCTTTCATTTCTCATTTCCAATTCCGGTCATTTCCTCTATAGCATGATTCCTCCACAAAACTTTAACTTGTGGTATGACCTTTCTTGGCGTAGGACATGCTCCTTCCTATCCAAGATCTTGATGGTACCTCCTCATACGTTAAGTCTTGGCTATTTCGTCCTGGTTCTAATTTATAACGTGGTTCGGGTCTTTCACATATTTCTGAAATATGATATATGAAACACATTATGAACACGAGACATACTTGGAGAGGTAACGCAAGTCTATAGGTTACATTTCCTACTCGGTCAAGAATTTGAAATGGACCAATAAATCGTGGATTGAGCTTTCTCTCTTCCCAAATCTTGTAACTCCCTTCCTTGGAGCAACTCATGATAATACATGATCCCCTACACTAAATTCCCGTCCTTTCGATGAAGATCCGCATAACTCTTTTGTCGATCTTGTGCCATTTGTATCGTTGTCGAATCATTTGGATCTTTTCCGTAGTTATATCGTATCAACTCGGGTCCCAACAATGTTGCTTCACCCACCTCATCCCAACATATTGGAGAACGACATTTTTCGTCCATATAATGCTTGAATGGAGCCACACCTATACTTTGCTCGATAACTGTTGTTGTAAGAGAATTCCACCAATGGTAAATACTTATCCCAACTACCCTTGAAGTCAGGACACGAGTCTTAATAAATCTTCAAGAGTTTGAATAGTCCTTTCGATTGTCGTCCGTTTGAGGATGGTATGCCGAATCAATCAGAACGTGCCCATAGCTTTTTGCAAGCTAACCCAAAATCTTGAAGTGAATCTTGGGTCACGATTCGAAACTATGGATCTGAGCATGCCACGCAACCTCACAATCTCATTCACGCATATACTAAGAAGACGTTCAAGTGAATAAGTCTCCGTATTGGCAAGAAATGAGCGGACTTGGTTAATCTATCAACAATAACCCAAATAGCATTGATGCCTTGAGAAACCGTGTAGGAAGACCCGTAACAAAATCCATGGTAATTTGTTCCACTTCCATTTCGGAATCTCAAGTGGTTGCAACGGACCCTTAGGTACTAGATGCTCCGCACTTTTACACGTTGACAAGTTAAACACATTGAGATAAACTTTGCAATCTCTCTCTTCATATTGTTCCACCAAAATGTATGTCAAGATCACGATACATTTTAGTACTTCCAGGATGGATTGCAAATGGTGTATTGTGTGCCTCCATCATAATCTTCAGACTTCAAATTAGAGTCGTTAGAACACAAAGTCTAGAGTGGACTCAAGTATTCTTCTTCATCAATTCTCGCTTAGGAATAGCTCCTTCTTGAACTTTCTTCTTCATACGCATCGACTCAAGATGGGGTGGGCTCGAGCAACCTTAACTTTTTATTAAAGTTGGCTCTATCGTATACTTGACATCATCGCACTCGTTCTCGCATATGATCTTCTACTCAATGCGCCGCCTACCACGTCGCTTTTACCGGGATGGTATTGAATAGTGTGGTCGTAGTCTTTCAATAGTTCGAGCCAACGTCATTGTCGCATGTTGAGTTCTTTTTGAGTGAAGAAATATTTAAGGCTTTTATGGTGCGAATATATCTCCACTTTCTCCCATATAGATAGTGCCTCCATATCTTTAAGCAGCAAAACGATCACGCTAACTCTAGATCATGAGTAGGATAATTCCTCTCATACTCATTAAGTTGTCATGAGGCATAGGCTATGACTTTCCCACATTGCATGAGAACACATCCTAACCCTTTGCACGAAGCATCGTCAGAGATAACAAATCCATCCCAACCAGATGGTATTGTTAGAACAGTCTTAGAAATAAGTCTCCTCTTAAGCTCTTGGAAACTCTTCTCGCATTCTTCGCTCCAAACGAATTTTGTATCCTTCCGAAGTTATTTGAGTTAATGGAGTAGCAATTCTAGAAAACCCTTCCACGAATCTCCGATAATAACCGGCTAAGCCCAAAACTACGTACTTTGATCGACTTTAATTTCGGTTCTCCAACTTTGTATTGCTTCAATCTTCGTCGGATCAACAGATACTCCATGTTTCGACACCACGTGCCCAAGGAATGCTACTTCCTCAAGCCGTAACTCGCATTTCTTCAATTTAGCATATAGTTTGTTTTCACGAAGCCTTTGGAATACCAAAACTTCAAATGGTGCTCATGATCTTCACGACTTTTGGAATATATGAGGATGTCATCAATAAAGACAACAACGAATTGATCCAAATATTCCTTGAATACTCGATTCATCATATCCATGAAAGTCATAGGAGCATTAGTCATCCGAACGATACATGACTAAGAATTCATAATGCCCGCATCAGAGTTCAAGGCGCTTTGAATATCCTCGTTCTAATCTTGGTGATGATATCCGTAAGCGAAGATCGATTTTTGAAAAGAATTGTTCCCCTCAGAATCGGTCAAACAAGTCATCAATACGAGGTAGAGGATACCTATTCTTGATGGTGACATGGTTCGATTCCGATAGTCAATACAAAGTCAGATACTCCCGTCTTTCTTCTTTACGAATAAAACAGAGCACCCCAAGGAGATGTTCTCAGATCGAATGAAACCGATGTCCAACAATTTCCCGTAGTTGGACCTTTAACTCCTCAAGTTCAATAGAGCCATTCGATATGGGGTTTTAGAAATGGGCTTTGTACGAGTTCAAGATCAATAAAGAATTCAACTTCACGTTCGGGGGTAGACCGAAGGAAGTTCTTGAAATACGTCAGAAAGTCAATAACAACAGAATATTATTCAAATTTGACGTGTCTTTATTCAAATCCATAACATGGGCTAAGAAAGCTTGACATCCGCTTTTTCAATAAACGAATAGCTTTATGATTAGATATGATGTTGATTGATTTTAATGGTTTAGTTGCTTGAATCCGCATAAGCGGGTTGGTTAGGAATATGAAAACTAACAACCTTAAAACAATCAATTTTGGTATGATGAGTAGTTAACCAATCAATCCCTAAAATCACATCAAAAGCAAGTATCTTTAAAGAGATAAGGTCGATGTAAGGTAATGGTGCCAACTTGAATCAAACAAGATTTATAAACGAGTGGATGTGATGAAAGTTTTCCTAACGGAGTTTCCACAGATAGGTCAAAGTCTAATTTCTCCGAGTCAAGTTTAAACGTTGAGCACATGCAGAGAGATAAATGAATGGGTAGCACCCAGATCAAGTAAGGTATAAACTTCGCAAGAATTTATAAATAGCTTACACCGTGATCACCTCGTTTGGGTTCTCGATTATGACAATACAACAAACGCTTCTTCCCGTAATCGTTGACTTTGACTTTTTCGGGACAGATCTTTTTGAGTCACCGTCCTCATTGAACTAGGTTTCATTCATCGCATAATCTCGAGCGATATGTCCTTCCTTTCCACAATTATAGCATACCTTGAACTGTTGTGGGCGGTTTGGTGATATGTCCCTCTTTTCCGCATTTCAGTAGCATATGATCGGTGGTCGTTCTCCTCCCTTAGAACCCGATTCTTCTTGCAGACCGCTGCGTCTTCACACGGTCGTTGTTAAATCTCCTCTTTAAAATCTCCTCCCGACTCGCTTCTTCTATTTTCATGGCCATGATTACCACCAGAGTGGTTACCATTTTTGTCCGTCATTTCTTTCTCCATTTGGTTATCATTATTTCACGATCGCTATCTCTCGAGTACGATCCTCGGTTATGGTCCTCGTTGAATATACTCGTTATCTCGCTTCTAACAATTGAGCCTGTTAACAACATCTCGAATAGAGAGAAAATTTATGAGAAATGAGATATTGTCGTATGTCGGGTTTCAAACCTCTCGTAAACATCCGGCGTCATACGTTCCTCATTCTCCACCAAATGAGGTGAACACCGATAACTCGCAAACTTTGCCTCGTCTTTGAGACACCGTCATGTTGTTTTGTTCCAATCGATGAACTCCACTTCCTTCATACGATTTAACACTTTCGTGAAAGTATTTGTCATTAAATAGCTTCAAACATCTCCCAAGACACGCTTTGAGTGCTTGGTGGATGGGTACGCTTCTGCACTCCCCACCAGTGATGCGCCGCCACTTGGAACATAAAGGTGGCGAATGGAACCTTCGTTCTCCGCATCCCAAGACATCGAATATCTTGGTAATTTGCTTGACCCATGTTTCCGCCATGATCGGATCCGCTTTCCCTTAAATTCGTGGTCCCACTCTTTGAATCGCTCTTGGCGTGACAACCCGCTTATTGCTATCATTTCCTCCTCGTATTTTGAACACGAGTCTCCTCGTCGATTTTGCATGAATCGCAAAAAGCTTCTAAACATCCCCTCGTTCATCATCTCGCTCAAATTGGTGTTGTTCACATGAGAACATTGCCACTGTTGCGACGTTCTCCTCGTTGGTGAGTACACTGAGCGTCTCCACGGCCTCATTTCCATTGTTAATATTCTCGATCGACATTCTCAAAATACCGTCATAAAACAAAGGTTAATTAAGGAAATCAATATATCACATAATATCCCTATATCTTGACCAACTAACAAATAAGCTTAGGTAGGACACTTTAGCGAAGGATTTACTCGTCTCTCCCCTCCTAGTTCTATTCCCCGATCTCCGCCATAGATCATATCCCTAAGCTCGATATTAATTGTGACGCCCCAAAATAGGTATACATCACTCATTCGAGTTGTCAATACATGGCATGTAAACAACTACAACTTTATTATTACAACAAGAAAACTGTGAGTTTAAATACAAATATTATCTGCTAGACAATATCTATACTCAAATAAATCCTCATCACATTTATTAATACATTATTTTACAAAATAGTGAGGACTACTAAACAACTCTCTCTAGAACCTTCATTCAATACCCAGGACTGCACTCGCTTATATTCTCGCCTCTTGAGAAAAATGGAACAAAAAAGGAAAAGGGTGAGCTCAACTAGCTCAAGAAAGAATATTATGACTAAGATAATATACAACAAATTACCGTTAGTCTTCAACAGGAAAAAATCTAATAGAATCTGATAGACAACAAATTTTAAATCAATATTCGTGAAATAATAATTCATTAGAAGAGTTAAGTAGAGAATGCAAACTACTATCTTCTATGTATGAATTTAAAAGTTCATCGCTCTATCTTTTATCCCCGTAACATCAATCAATATACATCTGGAATCACATATTCATCTTTGCACTTTGTGCCAAAGATATTCATCATTGGTCATGTTCATCTAAACACACTGCTCATCTTTGCACTACTACCAAAGATATTCTTCAGAAATCATTCATCTTTGCACTACTGGTGCCAAAGATATTCAATAATATCATCATTTAAGACCGAGGATGATAAAAATATTTTTTAAAAGAAACGAATCCAAATTGAAACAAAATGACAAGGATTAAGGATTAAGGATTCAGTACTTTTGTATTATCCATGTTCAAAAATACCTCAAAAAATAATCATAGTGGTGTAAAATTCAAGAATGATCAAAACATGGATACAATCAAAGCTAGTATCCGAATAGATATTTTGGACAAAAAGAAGAAATTTTATTTTTAAATTGAATAGTGCCAGTATCGTGAATAGTAACTCAGACACCAAAAGATAGAAATTCCATAAAAACATCTTCACGCTTCATGAATAGTACTCGTGAATAAGTAACTCGTGAATAGTAAGAATCGTGAATAAGAACTCATGAATAAGTAACCCGACATGAAAAAGTTCCAAATTTGATAAAAGTTCCAATCAATATTTCAAAGATAATGATATTGAAGAAATAATATCATTTCGAAGAAGAAAATAACATCCCTTACCTCGAAAGATTAAGATTTCTAATTTGGAATCTACGGGTATAGTCTTTGAAGGGAACTCAGACCGAATCTAACAATACTCAAAGTATACTCAAAATACTCACAAGAATACGCCGATAATATAGAGAGAGAAAACTTCAATTTCGGTGTGATTTTAATTCTAAACCCAAGACCCTATTTATAGAAATTGCTTAGAAACACAAAAGCAGTAAAATTTAATAAAATATTAATATTAATATTATAAATTCTACGCCCACTTTTAAGGATCTGAATTCAGCATTTACATCACATGCAAGACCCACCTTTAATGACAAAAAACGTTTTTCATAATAAAAATAATTAAAACTTCCAAAAATTAATTATTTTGAGACTTCGTAACTTCAATAATTCATAATAAATAGCCCTTTCATCAGAAAAATTCGAATCTCATGAGTTTTTATAGAAAATTCAATTCTCTACAACTTTGCAGAAGAAAGTTTTTCCAAATTCCAAACAGAAATTGGACCCAAATCCACGAACGGACGATTTCTGTTATAATCAAATTTCAAATCAATAAATGGGGTCCACCGACATGTTTAACATGTTTTAAACATTTATTGCAACAAAAATACTCTTCCTCCTCGTATACTCATATATCCCACATTCGTTGTAAAAATATCACCATTATTATATTATTAAAATATAATAATATATTTAAATAAATTATTTTATCGTAAAAAGATAAAATTTCAATTTTCAACAATTGTCACAATAAAAATTTTTCTCCATCTATATCCACATAAAATCAATATTTTCCTCATCATATGAATCAATAATTAATTATTCACAAATAATATTACGTAATCACAATATCGACAACCGAGCAGCTTTCAGGAAAAGGGCTTTCCAATAAGAATTTCTTCTTCATGGTAGCAATTAGGTGACCAAACCTCTCCTTATACGTAACTTTTTAGACATTGCCAATAATGTTATCTAATAATATTATTCGGATAATAAGAATTATTGCTTCGATAATGAAAATAATCTTGTGTAATGACAATTATTGAAACAACAAAGAATATAAAATATCAACGCAAAGAATTATTAACTCAATAAAATACTAAATAAAGAATTTCTTGTAACCATTATTGAGTAGTGTCTTCTTCACGTAAGAATCAATAATTGGTGCAATACTGGTAATCTTCACGTGTTTTAACCACCGAGTATTTTAACAAAGATAATCTGTGAATAACTACGCCTGTTATTTTTTAAACAACTTATATTTCATTTTTTCTTCATCCAATCGCTTCCCAGATGGGCCCACACATACATCGCTACCGTGCATCGCATTTAATATTCCCGACAGCATTTAATATTCCACGACCAAACTAATATTCCCCACAACAATTTTATAACCACTTGCTTATTTTGAAGTATTTATAATTTTACCCCTAACTATCCACATTAATCAAATCAACCCTTACTATTTCAAAATAATCAATAGAAAATTAAATTTCATTAATAATAAGTTGGGGTCTTCTAATAATCACGATGACAATCATTAATTTCCTTCTCAATCTCAAGAATCGATTTTCTTTTCATCGCGAACTAGTTCTTCAAGACCACTCTTTGAAACCCGTTTCTCAACAAGATACCTGCTTAACAACTACTTTATACTCTCCTACCCCAAAAAGAAACCGCCCAAAAGTTTTAAAGCCCTAAAATGAGTTGGACATAAAATTGAAAGAAGGATCTCTAGTTGCTACAAAAATATTGGTGTTGTGCGAGCAGTGTTGGGGGTTTGTACTTTAGGGCTCTGTCGATCCCCAATATTGGTGTTGCAGAGAAGTGAAGCAAGTAGAGAAAAGGTTCACACTATAGGTCTGTTCACCACCAATATTAATATTGGCCCCTTCTTTCCACCATTTTTCAGTCCACCCCACTCTCTCCCCTGAGTTCAGTCACAAATCTTCTTAGATCTGCACAAAAACTGAATTGATCTGAAAATAATTTACAGATTCAGCTGGAAATTGCTGCAGATTCAGCTACAGATGATGATCGAAGAAAATTTATAGATGCTTCTTCAATGATATCCGAACCCAACTCTAAGCTAATAGCTTCGATCGATTTCATTTCCTTAAAAGCGAGAATCGATGATAAGGTAGCCTTCAATCTCGTCTGCGATGGAGGTGAAATGGGTAGAACAAAATGATAAAAGCCAAGAGGGGTATTTCGGACATTTAACAATTTTTTTTTTACCATTTCAGTCTCTTTTCACGCGCTTTTGGCGTCTAAGGTACACGCACAGTTAAGTTAGATGGAAAAAGTAACGTTTTCACTTCAACTCAAAAGGTCGGGAGTCTAAATGTAGCTTTATTGACTACAGGTGGTTAAGTGGGAAACCGCCCAAACTCCAGGTGGTCATCTGAACTTAACCCTTTACTTTAATTATAATGCAGACGGGAGAAAGCAGGGAAAGATTGTGTCTGAATTAGACCAACTTTTATTTTAGTTATAATGCAGACGGGAGAAACTGGTGTGAGATAGTGTCTGGATTAGTTCACTTAATCTTATAGTGTAAACATGTTTAAAAGCAGAGTGTAACTCAAATGATCAAAACACGGGAAATAGCAAACCACAAAACAAAAGAATTTTTACGTGGTTCAACCCCTATCCTTTAATTTAATGGACTAATCTACGTCCAACCCCTAGCTTTTCACTGAGATAGACACGACTATCCCCTTGCACCTTTGCAATCTTTCTCACCACGAAGACCTTTGCACCTTGAAAACTTCCTTTGAACAATTCCTATATATCCACTACTAGATTGATCATGTCAAACAAGTCTTGAACACAATGCTTGAACTCAGATCTTAATACAAGGAAATATATGATTACAATAAACTATGTTTTTCCAACCGAAAGGAATTACAAACAATACAATGAATTACTGGAAATAAACTTTGAAGGCTCTTGATGAAAGTATCTTTGTAATGAGAATACCAACCGCTATAAAAATTGTTAGCATAAAAGTCTCAGACCACAGTTGTACAGTTGTAAAGAATCATGATTTCAGCAGCTTGTTTAAGTCTAACGGATATAATATATTCATCAAATCAGCTATCAACAATATGATTTCCGAGTTAAACTGAAATAGTTTAAATAAAGAAATAAAGGAGTATATCTGATAAGGTTAATTTCATCCCAATCACTAAACAATTTATATATCAAGGACAGTTATCTTATTAGACTCCTTTTTAAATTAGATTGCATATTATTATTTTAATTTAAATTTAAATTAGATTGCATATGAATTTTAAAACTCTTACTAGAAATACTTCATGGAATCCTACAGAGTATATCAATTTTATATCCAAATTGAGTCATTATGAACCAAACAGACTATATCATTTTCAATAAACCATTATTAAATTAGCCTAAACAAAATCAATTCAGACCATTAAATAAACATACACAAACATATTGTCATCATTAAAACCACAAATAATAAAAACTAACATAAACAAAACATAATCAGTCAACTGCACTTGATAAATCCTAGCATTCTCAAATTTTAGTTCCCTAGAAAATATCATCAGCTGCACTTGATAAATCCTCCAACTCCACCCAGCCGATATAAAGGCAACTTCTTTGGCCTCAACTGCAATTAAATGTAAGCAAAAGCTAGAGATGAGTGCTAGAATTCATCAATAATAATGGGAAATAAACAATAATAATTGTACAAACTACACCAATGTAAGGTAAACATAAAATCTAATTGAAGCACCTGGTTGCTGTACGTGGTCACAGCGCGAGGATGCAGGCGAGCATAACATCTTATTAGAACATTAGTTGGTTGCATATATATATCACTGCTATAAGCCTATAATGGCTAAATCAATTGCAATTACATACAAATAGAGCATCATATATCGACTATAGACATAATACAGTATTACCTGTTTTGTTATTCACCAATATAATATAAGGCCATGCATGTGAGAATATAAATAACAATTTTGAGCAGTGAAGCAGGCATAGAGCGAGCATAAAAAAGCTGGCGAAGACCTTTAACATCTACCATATTTAAAAATAGATAATTTAGTTTTAAAAGAAATCACAATCAATTCACAACTTAGTCAATAGCTACTTGTCTTTGGCTCTTTGGATAGAAGCATGCATGCATGTAAACATTTTGCATTCCATACTTTCAGCGAACCGACACATAACACCCTTTTATGCAATAATTTGTAGCTAAAAGTGATGGAGAAGTGTCAGATTTTGCATTTTTAGCCACAGATTTTGGCTGACCCAAAATCCGTAGCTAAAAGTGACGGGATGGGATGCAAAGTGTCATATTTTGAAGTATATGATTCCTATACAATGTACAAAATAGGTTAAATTTATGGGATCCAAAATGCATTTAAATCTAAAATAAAAGAATTTCATAAGTTTCACAATTTTTCTTGTCCAAAATTAAATTAATTCATATTAATATTAATTTTAAATGTAAGAATATCTAATATTGACTTTAAAAGGTCACATAGCCCTTGTATATATAACAAATAATAAGGGAGGGGTCAAATGAAATGGAGTCATTTATAGCATTTTCTTATTGCTATAAGTATCCAGTACTTATAGTTGCAAGAAATGACTTGATTTGCTTATTAGGCTTGCATCTTGCTGTTAGCAAAGAGAATTTGTATGACCCCAAATGAGAAGAGAGCAAGCGAGCTCAAGCAGACATAATTTGTTCCTTAAACAAAACATCAAGGTAAATAAATATTTTTCATATGAACATAAACATTAATACAATTTAGGATGAAAAACAAAGACAATCTCTCAACTAAAAAGCCATATATATGTTAGAATTTGACCATACACGCACATAACAATAAAGAATTAACACAGAGATTTACGTGATTTTCTAATTTGTGTAATTCATGGGAGCGATGTTCTTTTTTTTATTAAATGAGTACATAGGGTTTTCTAATAGAGAATAGAGAGTATATATATCTGCTACTTCTATTTTAAGCCTAATTCACATTATAGCTAAATACCCATAATGCCATTGTAATACCGTATATACCATACTGTGGGGGCTACGCGCCCCACACCCTCAACCTTCGGTTCAACACCCGGTGGGCTAGTGCTTCAGTACTCCGCTCCATTCGGTCGCTTCAATCCTCACTTCTTCGCTCCGCACTTGGCCTTTTTCAGAAACAAGTTCCAACAATATATATAGAATGCTTCATATATATATATTTAGGCGACTTCAGATCCTTAAACATGCTTCTTGATGGAAGAGCTGTAGCCACTTTGATCATCATATATAGTACACGCCACCGTACCCTTAATTGCTGCAGGAAGCACTTGTGAAGTGAGATCATTTACAGGGATAAATCCGCTTCCAGCTGCATCAGGAGCTGCAGGTAGGCCTAGAAAAATCGTTGTGGCTGGAATATCCCAAGTCCATTGCTTCCATGAATCCTCAAGGTTACTCACACCACTAGAAGAGTATTGGCATGGAGGGTGGTTATAGAACTGAACCCAAACATAGTCAAAAACTCCTGCATGTCTTAAGGGCACCTCCAACCCATGCATCAGGGTATATGCAGAAAGATACCTAGCAAGATCATCCCAATGTGCACTTGTTCCCCCGTCAATATCAAAATCCACCCCATCCAAAACAGCATTGCCAAGAGGCCTATAAGCCGAATTTCCCCCTAGAAAGTTGTTCCAAATATAAGTTGCCAAATCTTTGCATGGCATCTGCAGCAGATACAAGAGAATAACTCCCAGAAACTCCTCCTATATACAAGAGAATTATTACCTTAATTCCTTGTGCTTGACACGACTTGATGTCCGAGCTTAAGCCAGTGCAGCTCAATGTTTGCCTGAGAGTCTTAATATCTTAATCAACTGCACACAAGTTGTATCTTTTGGAACAATTAGTCTCAAGATCAACACCAGTACATTTTCATAGCAGAAAGGAGCTTAATTAATGCATTTTGTGACTAGTCAAGTTAACAATTGCCCTAAAAGCTCAAATGCAAGAGGAAAAACTTGAACCCCATTTATTTATTTTTAATTGGAACCTCATTTTTCTAATCTCAATCTTGTGCTACCACCACTAAGCCTCATCTTTCTTTTCCTTCGGGTCATCGCAAAATCGGGTCAAAGCCTCATCTTTCTTTTAGCTTTGGTCACCACAAATTATTATCCGGGTCGGGTCAATTATTATCCGGGCCGGGTCAAATATCGGATTCAGAATTAGAATTCGATACGCACATAACAAAGGACACTAGTACATGCATTCACATGTACTTTCTATTAAAAACAATATCAAGTAGGGGACCTAACTTTATGTCTAATTCTTCAGGTTTTGATGATATAAACATTTATATGCAAGTCCATTTCTACTCCAGACCAGTTAGGGACCCTTGTCTCTACTTTTAGCTCTTTTTTATTACAAAACTTTTGTAAATTTGTTAAGAAAATATTTATTAGTGAAAGCAACAAGGCCCCTCCTCAATTTTTGAAAACTTGTCATGATTCAAATTTATAACCACTAGAAGTTCTAGCGGTTATGAAAGCTTGCTGTTTCTTTATCGGCATGTTCCTTCTCTGTACGTCCATTTGTGTGATGTTTACAAATATAAATGTTAGAATTTGAGCTAAAATAAAAGTGGGTTTTAATAATTATTTTAAGTAAATTCACATATCAATGTGTTCTACTTCATGAGTAAATTAAATTGAGTATTTAGAAGTTCAAATCTATGGAGTAATGAATGAAATATTAACTCCCAAAGATCACATTGAAAAATAATAAATGATAATAAATATATGTGGAAAGTCTCACATTGGTTAAGAAGTAACTAGAGATTTAATAAGTTTATATACATGAAAGTTGCTCTTGAGTTTGGGTCCCAAGGAATACTCTACTTTTGTGAAAGGGAGAGGACCTAGCCAAAGCTTGGTTTAAACTCACACACGCACCGCCCGGCCAGCCTGGATCGCAGGTTTAACAAAATTTACTTACAGAACACATCCTTTCAACTTCAGTTCTCAGCTACCACCACTAAACTTTTTCTTTTTTTTCCCAGGTGGTCGCACGAAATAATTTAAATCGGATTAAAAAATTAAAAACTTAAAAGAATTTGAGACCCACGTAACATGTGAATATTAATTATGGTTTAGGCTCCATTTATTTCAAAGAAAACTTTTTCAGAAATTAACTTGCAAATTTTTTATTTTTCTTAAAACTAAGCTTAAACGTGCATTGATCGTTTAAACAATTTTTAAACATAATTTTCTAATGTCATACAAAATACCAATTTGAAAAAAAAAAATCCAAATAATATTTTCCTTGGACAGATTCATCTAAGTCACTTTCTTGTTACTTTAAATTTAAATTTATTGAAGCATGCGGCAAATGTACAAGGATTAATTAAACATAAACTATGTTCAAGTTGATCTATTTTAATGTTTCTTTACATGGGACTTGGCATCTTCATAACTGACTAGGACATCAAGCCTGCCGGTTAATTATTTAATTTTAATTGATGGTAACTTAAATATTTTTGTTTTTTAAAGAATTAATTGTAGCATAATAATTAATATAGACCATGCCATGGCTGCAAGAATATAATCCTAATGGCTTACCTTGTTAATATTTAAATTATTTTGTATATTGTTCCGATAATAAAAAATAAAAAAATCATGTTGAATAAGTTCATTCGACATTGAAAATTTATTGTTAAAGTGATTAATTCTTAAATTTTCATGAAATTATATGATTCATTAATTGTTTTACATCTCATTTTCTAAATGAGTTCATTGAACATTGAAATCTACATATTAAAATGCTTTATAAAATTTAAATAATTCCATTCAAATTTAGAGAGAAATCAAAGGGGTTCTAAATTTATTTATTTTTTGGAGGGAAGTAGTGCTACACCACAATCAAATAAAATATTCTGAAAATAGTTTTCTCTGAATATAACATTTTATTCAGGACCCATGCCTGCATATCATATATACATTTCTAATTTTATATACCAACTAATTTGGTAATTCTAAATTTGTATATACAATTGACCAAGACCTTAAAATATATGTGCTGCAAGGTATATTCTAATATTAATTTCATGACTTGTTAAATTGTTTCAATACATCATAAAAAATAGTAAATTAAGTTGTCAATCTCTAATTTAATCTCCTAACTAAGTTTAAACATCAATCATAAAATATTAGGAAAAGGCTGGGTACTCCTACATAAATAATAGGATTCTCATATAGGGACAGAAAGTTCTAAAGGTGACAATGACAATTTGCTCACTTAATTGGTTGATATGATGGCATTTGTGAACTTTGATTAAATATAAAAAGTCTTAATTATGAATATTTCATGGGAATTCATTATAGGAAATTATATTTCCACATCAATATTTAATATTTTCACACGTATGACCCATATATTAACCAATAAAAATTCGACACATCAGTTAATATTATCAAATATTGACGTGGAAATATCAGTTGCATTCATTATATTGTTTTAATTTTAAGATATTGCTCATTTGAGTCCCAATATTCCTCTAGTATATGTTTTGAGTATATAAGCACTTTTGTTTTATGCATTTGCTTCCCAAATTAAACCAACCATGGAAACTTGTGATCAATCTCTTGCTACTGAAAGCTTTTCATACAGTTGGTTTGTAAACAAAACACCTTCATTTGATGATCTTGATGAATACCTCAGCTCATCATCCCCTAGAGACACAAATTTCAATTTTGACACTTCAATCTCAAAATCTTCTTCTTTTAATCTTGTCCATGCTGATGAAATCTTCTCAAATGGTCACATTATACCCAAATATGTGGAAAGATCAAAGAGAGAAGAGGCCTTGAGCAACTCAGTTACAGTTCCTTCCATTCCCATTTCTCCATTTTCTTCATATCAAGAAGATAGTAGCAGCACTTATTGCCACTTTCTCAAGAAATGGAGAAAATCATCTAGACAAATACTGCACAAGTTTTTGGGAGTTTTTTTCAGGCCTTTTTGCCAGAAGGTTGGACTTGGATGCACAAGAAAAAGCATTAGAGTTGATGATATGAATAGGAAAGTGTGGGAAGTCCAGAGGCAGGGGAGTTCAGTGCAAGCGTGGCCGCCGACGAGAAAAATAAACAAGAAGATTGATTATAGGAGATTGGGGAAGGTGAAGAGTTGGAGCAATTTGCCTAGAGAACATGATGTGCCACAAAGTCCATCTAATTCTACCAATGTTTTCTGTGATACTGAGAATTCAATTTCTGAGGCAGTTCTTTACTGCAAAAGATCTATTGGTACTATATATGTTCTGATCATCACTACATATTTTGTGATTAATATTTCATGAAATATAGTATAATTTGTAAATATATATGGTGTTTTAATATGTTCTTCTTGATTTTTCAGAAAATTGAGGGGATTCTTTCAGACAAAAAGAAAAGGGTTAAAGGAGAATGGAATAAAGAGCTAGCTAGCTTGCTTGCTTCTAGAAAAGCATGGCAAGAGATCATAGTGATGAAAAAACAAATTTGTTCTTTGTCCCCATTTCCTTTCCTTTTGATCTTGAATGTATATGTAATTTAAATATTTTTGCCTCTTGAACTCCCAAGAGAAGTTTCCATAGATTCCCCAGCTTTGTAAATTTTGATATATGAGAACATAAAGTAACATGTTTTTTTGTTGTTCCTAATTTTAACTGAAATTAAACACACAGCATGCATTGGTCACTGTCAAGGTTCAAACCTAGAACCGATCACTGCCAAGATTCAAACCTAGAACCCCCATTTTTTGGTAAAATAACACGAGTCATTTCCTTAAAAAATGATTATAGCAAAACGGTTCTCTTCAAGCAAACGGGTTAATTAATGCTTTGAGGCTTTGAACTAATATATAATCGTACACATTATAATGAAAATAGGAATTTATTTGCATTTGCTTACACATGTTTTTATTATCTGTTTTTGTCCATGATATTTTATGCCATTGTGTTGAGAAACTTCCCATTGTGTTTGCTAGCTGCCTAGCCTCGTCTCTTTTCTTACAATAATTAATTTAGCAGTTTGTGTATCAGAGAGAAATAGAGTCACAAGCACAATATAATTAGGAAATTGATATTTTCACAACACTTTTTTATATTTTCACATGAAGAGTGTCGCTATAGATGTATAGCGACAGTGAAAACTGTAATTATAGGATTTATAGCAACGATTTTCATATAAAAAGATTATTCTTTGTTGTGAATTTATCAATTTCCTATAGCATTAGCAGAAAAGTCAATGACTATGTCATCATCCTTTTGTTAATAGTATCTTTTACTATAAGCAGCTGTTGCTGCAGCTGCTCATCATCAAGAAGCAAAACCACTAATCACTATATCCACCAACTAACTAGTTCATATGTGGAGTAAATAGTTTGGCTCACTTGCTAATGCTGCTTGAAATATAGTGGTGAGTTAGTCACGAAGAATCATTTTACGAAAAAACATATTTTTTCAGTGCTTCTTGTGATACTGAAAATATGGTCAATGAAAAGTGTTTTTGTAGCACCCCATCCCATTAAAAGATGTAAGAAAAATTTGTCAATATATAAGAAATTAAATAATTTTTAGTCATGATTTTTTGGATGAGCCGACTTTCTAAAACTCGGATCGGGTCATCCGATTAGGTTGCCCGAGGTGGGGACACCCAGTGCCTGACTTGAGATTTGATCCGAGATTTGTTTTGGACTCTGAATTTAACCCGAGTTGTTTCAATTTATAATGTCAAAGAACATCTAAAAATTTGGTCTAAAAATTAATAAAATAATGGACTCTAAAAATACTCATTATCACTAAAATAATACTAGTATGAATTGAATTGGATCATTGAAACATCTACTAGAAAAGCCTCCAAATCCTTAGAATTATCATGTATGAAATTATGGAATGGTGTACCCGACCAGCTTGGTCTGGTTCTCATCGATCTTAGGCTGACACACCAGAACCACACCCCCATTAATTAGGCTCATCTCATCAGGTACCTTAATTAGCACCCTTTGACTTGTGCATATCATTACAAGATTACAAAACATTAGGGCAGCATCAATGGATGAGTTCACAATAAAGAATCTGTCGGCAACAAAAGACATGGGGACCAAAGTACTACTGTAGTATTCATTTGTTTGTTAATGCCATAGCCATAGGCACCGAATTTCCTTTCTTTTAGTTTATAAAGGAGGATATTAATTATCACCTTCATCATGCAAATGGTAAATTAAATTATTACTGCTATTACCACCCTAATGAACTTCTTGGAGAATACCTATACCTATACCTATACCTGTACCTATGTTTATTTGTAAAAATGATTGATAGAGAATGGGATTTTTTTGTACCACTCCCTGTATGCCTAAAGAAAGCATAATGTAAAAAAAAAAACCTGTCAGGTATAAAAATTAAGGGGTAAATATGTCATTTAATTATCACTACGGACTATTTTACCTCGTGATCTGAACAAACTAAAGGTTGGCAAATATTTAAGAGTCTCCAATGGACAACAGCTGGTGGATGGAAGTTAATCCCTGGTCATACATATTATCTTTTTCTGGTGCAACTTCTTCAGGCCTTGTCACAAGTACAACACATAATTTCTGGTGATCACAACCCAGTTCTTTGCATGTGATAAAGAATGAGCCAAACAAGCATTTTATAAGGAACCAACAGTTAATTTATTTACATTGAAAGATGAAACTAATACACAAGGATGGGATTTTTCTTTTTCATCCCTACCCAATAAAATAGTTTAATTCAAGAGGTTTGGTGATTTATAACAGTAGGTACAACATAATGTACATATGTAGACGTGTGACACAAGGAGCTATGGATCCACTGGACCAGCCATTGCCTCGTCGCTTGAATCATATTCAGCTTCGCTCAGCTCCTCATCACTTGAATTCTCTTCTGCTGCTTCTCCCACATCTACTGCCTTGGCATATTTCTCACAGTATTCTGGATAAATGACCAATACGATTCAAATTTCAAGTTTTTATGCAGGAAAAACAAATGCAAAGAAACATTACTTTTCGAGCCAGTATGAAAATGATGCCAACAAAACAATCACATTAGGCATTGACACAACAGTTTCCAGCAATGATAGTAACAAAATACTAATTAACAAGAAAAATTGGGACGAGGATGAATGTAGATCCATTTAGAATAACAAAACCCCTAATGTTATCAAGCTTAAATGACTTTGACCAATGCAATGGATTTGTCTCAGTTGCACTAACCGTTAAAAATCACCAGAACAGTAAAGTAGAGGAGTAAAATTTTGTTTCGAGCAGCGATCGTAAACTTAAAGAAAGAAAGAATGGCTGAAATGCAACCGATTATGTATAAGTGCCTTTGAGAAAGGAAGTCGTATGAATCTTCTTCCTCTTATTGAACTTTATAGAAACAAGTTATACTAAATTGAAATCTAACAAAAAAAAAAAAATTTGGATCGGGATGTGAATTACCAAACATGATTTTAACTTTGCTTTAGGAGGGAGATTTGAAATCCATCTCTGCTAAAAAAAATTGCAAATGCAGTAGTTTTACTCTGGTAGGAAAGTATGAACAGTATCTTTGTTGGTAAATCATCTTTATTATAACGATGAGACGTCAAAGAATAAGTGATATTCTAGAATTTGACTGAAGGCAACAATGCAATTGGGGAAGTACCAGTGCTAGGGATATAGTAGTGATAGAGCTTACTTTTATATGGTACTCCGCTGAAGTTCCAGTTACAATATTAGTGGTTTACTGGTCTGCATACTTCATAAACAATAACCTTTCTTAAACTTCAATGACTTGCTATTCTTTCTTTTCTTTCAAAAAGTACCTTCAATAGCATTACTAAACATAAAAGCATAGCAACATATTTCTCTATTTCTATTGAAATTACTCACGGTACTTCTCCGATATGATACAATTCGTACCTTAAGAATTATCTGGGACTTATCTTGATATCATCACAAACCAAATTTACATACCATAGTAATAGTCAGCATGGAATAGCGTTCATCAATCAAATGAACAACCATGGACTGTCACTATATTTGGCTGCAAAACTCTGCCAGTATCTAATATTGTGCATTCTGTGCCTTGTTTTACTTCGTCCAACATATAACTGACTCACATTACAAACATGACCAACTTTACTTAAAGTCTGGCTATATTTTTGCTATAAAGCAAGGTAACATTACTTAACTTGTTTCATTATTTTAACCTCTTCAATAATCTCGAGAAAGACAACATTACTACCCTTCCATAACAGACATATATACATGCTCCAGTCAGTAACATTGCTCCAATGTCATAAACACGTAAAAATTTCAATTAGAGTAATCCTAATGTCTGCAACCATACTCCAAAACAGGAGCATGTATGCATGCTTCACTTAGTAACAATGATTTTAAAGTCATAGAGACCTAATCTATTTGTACTTGAAAAATTTTATGTCCCACTCAAGCATTAGAAGTTGTAACTACATCATATAGTAAGGCAGTTGCAAAGTTGATGCCGTCATCACAACTCAAGACCCCAAGTAAGTATCATGGAAGTACAGTTCACCACAACTTTTATAATATCCGATGACAAATTTAATTTACATACACGCCAACATTGGAGCAATGTAGTGATACATTAAGAGTCACCAAAATACCTAGGTTTGCCTATGTGCTGACTAACATATTCCCAACAACCCAACACAAGATCTATGCTATCGCCAAAGCAATTAGTATATGGTACTGTAGGTTGTGTAAGCTAACAGTGTCATGGTTGCATCAAATATCCTAAAGAAGCATTATCTATTCTTCAATTAACACTTCAAACTATCTACTTCTAGAATATCCCAGGTTAAATGAACTCCACATTTTCCACTCTACTTAACAAAAGAAGAATATGGTTCAATGATTTGACAATGCCCTTCCTAAGAGTGGGGTTCAGACGGACGTAAAATACACAAGTTCCTGCCCTATGCAAAAATACAAAATATTGAGTAACATACATAAAATGTTTTGCACAAGGATTGTTTAAAATTAACCACGAGGTGTACATTTCTAAGAAGTTTGTTCAATATCTGATAACATTGTTGAGAACATAAAAAATGATCCACATAAAACGGGTAAAAGGATAAAAGAAAGTTGAAATGAAAGCATGCCACGATGGAAGGTATACAAACATAAATAAAATTCCATCCTAGCATGCGCAATAAAGATTTTTACTGAATTTTCACTGTGGAAACTCAGTAAAGATTATTTAAGGAAATTTCAGTTTTGCATCCTTGCTATTATATAAAATACTAATCAATAATCCTAAGGCGTCAAAAAGATGGACAATTGTCCGTTTCTAGATCAAAGTTAACCATGTACATCTAGCCAATGAAAATGAAAAGTTGAGAAATGCACTAAAAGAAAACATCATGGCAGAAAGCCGAGATAATTTGGTCGAAAAAGACAACAACCTAAACCATCCATAGTGTAATTATTTAAAAGGTTCAATACCTTTAACTCTTTGTTCAAAAGCAGCTCGATCACGCATCATCAGAGCTGCTGCCTCCCCATTTAGTGGGTCTGATGGGTTTGGGTACAAAAGAAGTTGTGGGAGGAACACTTCAAATACATTTACTAGATCTGCAAAGCATAGATGTCAATGTCAGAGGTCAATAACATTAACAATTAAAACTGTAAAAGGGTTTCTTAATAAAGAAAAACCAACAGAACAATATTTATGGTACACAAATGTTACTGATTTTTACCAAACATGGGGCTCCAGGTCTGATTAATAACATCCAAGCAAACTGAGCCAGACCTAAAAATTAATAGTCAACCAAAATGTTAGTTGAAGCATTTTTTCAAAAGGAAAAGAAAATATTGAAATTCCCTCTTAAGGAAAACTACAGAATCTGAACATTAATTACTCACATTTCGTCTACATTCGGGTGATAAATTTTATTAATAAAGCCTATGGACGGAGATTTATACGGATAAGCATCTGGAAGCTCAACCCTTATCCTCCACACGCCTCCATGGTAAGGACCTACGATAATTGCATTATGAGATTTTGAATAGAAATAGAGAACAAGAGGAAAAACATAAGGGTGACAGGATATCGTCCTTAGAAATTAAAATAGTCCTTTCCACAAAATTTATTAAACTCATTTAGCAAACATAAGCTGCCAATCTGTATCTGTCATGGAGAAGCAGTACTAACAAAAACAAAAACGGAACTCCTTTATACTCTTATCTAATGGGACTTCAAAAATCATCAAACAATTCCACTGGTAGGTAACAAACAATCCAATGAGACTATTTGCAAATATCCAACCCTTCTCCAGCAACCCCGTATTCCAGGAAAGGATGACCAAACTTAAAAGTTAAGTAATGTGAAAGATGGGTATTAATCATTTAGCAAAAAAAAAGTAGATGGAAAAGATGTGTATTAATCAGATAATATAAACTCTATATCAAAAGGACATATTAATGAATACCAAAATTCCCCCAAAGATTCTTTCTTTCTTTTCAAAGTAGTGAACAAAACAAGTATACAATCCAAAGCTGCAATTAACAACTCATAAGATGTACAGAAGGTCAAACATAGCTAAATCAAGAACAATCGAGAACCCAGAAAAGCAATCACATTAAAAAGCATAAAAATCTCATTTAGAAGCAAAAATAGTATAAAATTTGAGATTGGTATGAAAAAAATTACTGTCACTGGGTCCATGGAAATGTACATAGAACTCCTGCATCCCATCATTGATCATCTCTACCTTATAATCACTCATCATCCTAAAAAAAACCAGCAACAAAAACAAAGAGAGGATAATAACAATTAAAAAAAATAACTCAAAAAAGAATTTATTGAAACAAGTATTTGAAAAAAAAAAAGAAGAAAAAATAGAGGATTTACAGTTTCATCAAGTCCATCTCTCTGCGTTTGCTTGGGGAAGACATGGTTTTTTTTTTCTTTGCTTCTGAAATTGTTTGATTTCTTTTTGGTGGGTTGGGAATTGAGAAATAAAGAAGAATGAGAGAGAAGAAAAAGAGTTGCTTAAAAAGCTAAAAGAACTAAAAATTTTGAGGCATCAATGGCTGAAACTGGAGACATATGATAAAATTAGTATTTACGATTAGGCCCCTTAAATTTAATATATTTATACTTTTGTTTTTAAGTTATTAGTTACTTGGATTACATTTTCAAGATTCCTCTCCCACAATAATATTCCCTTGATACGGCTCTTATCTCAAGCTATACTACTTGCTCACGCACCCCCTATATTAACTATATATAACTCAACTAGAGTTAATTAAAATTAAAAATATAAAAAATATACGTAAAAATATATGTTCCCTTTTTATTATCATCAATTCATCACCCACTCAGAAAGAATCTGGAATACACTTGAGTCTAATATGGACCTTCCATTTTGAAGATTGTATAATATTAAATGTGGATAGATCCTAAGGCCTGGCCACCTCGTGATGAGCACTTTACTTGGAAAAAAAAATCAAAAAAAAAAAAAAAGAACTTGTAATTATACTTACCTTGATAGGTAAAAGTCCATGACAAAGACAAACATCAAATAATGTCACATGAAGGATTGAAGAATCTCCAAGTTAATCAAAATTTGATCCTAGTCCGTCCACCCCACGTGTCAAATTTGATATGGTTTTTACAAAACTAGTTCAAGTCATAATTCAAGTTATTCTTTTGATTTAAGCTTCAACCAACTTGTAATTTTTCATCAAACTTTATTCGGAAGTCATTCTTCCTTAAATTGGCCATCAAATGAGCACGCAAGCAACTGTGTTTTTCTTATAGGTAACTTGATGGGTTACCCTGTTTGGATTCTGGAAATTAGGAATAGAGCAGAGCCCAAAATACTCCATTACTTCTAGGCATTCAAATAAATAACTTTCCCCACAAAAAGGGGTCTATCACAAGTTCATAACATTAAAAATATGCATCCATTCTGCCTGAAGAAGAGAAAAAGTACACCTTGATATATTTATTAACCTTTTCTTATATGTTTCTATCCATCATAGGGCCAGCCTTTCTACATAAATGACTATGAGGTATGAGCTAAATAGTGTTAAACCAAAAAATAAACTACTTGCACTAGGTGTTGGAGCAAATAAAGTATAGCTCCATAACCATCTGCTTCCATCTAGATACATGTCATCTCATTGTCTCATGCTGTTTACCCTTGATCGTTTGTTTCCTTTGACAAAAACTGCTGAAATTTATATCTCCGGACAAGGCCTTGAAACTAGTCCACCTTTTGCATGCTCTATGAAATTCAAATGCGCCTTCTTTGGAGAACAATAAATGGAGCCAGGGAACTTTAATGATCCTTGTTTAATGCAAACAGTTGCTGATCCGATCTCCGGTTCATCGTCGCCACTGTCAATTTCACCTGGAGTAGACCTATTCTGGTAACCTCTTCGCCGGAGGAGAAAGACATTGAAGTAGTAGCTCACCAATTGTTCCCTACTTTTGTGCGGAAAAAGCTTATGTATTGCATCCCAGAAACACTTGTCTTGAGAAGGAGGGTTTGACCTCACTATAGCCTTGAATTTCTTTTCTTCTGCTTGAGCCCAAGAGAGAGCAACTTCCTCACCCATCTTGTCAATGTGCCAATGGTAGAAGGCCAAGCCCAATTCAAGCTTTACCCTTGTCCTTTTCTCAGCAACATGAAATTTGACACATTCAAAAGAACCTGTGAATTCGCAGCGACATAAATCATGTCTTCCAAATCCAATGCGGTCCCTTTCAAAAAGATCGTTACAGTTCTCTTCTTTCTCCTGCAGCCTAGAATGTGTACCTAACCATTTAGAATCACTTTCACAAGTCTCCCCAGTCCATTTTGGCACTTTTGCTTGAAAAAATGACCCCACGGGAATTCTATTCCGACTGTGATTGTTGATCCATAAGCCGATGAGCGGATCCACAGACCGTGGATCAGATTTTTTATCAATGTGATCCTCAAAGTCGCTCTGCATACCTGAGGGTGATGACTCTGAACTTGCTCGTGCTTCAGACTTCTTAAAAGAAAGGATTTTTCTAGATTCTTTTGCAGAAAGGATCCTTTGGCTGCATCTGAATTTCTCTAACCCAGAATGATCTTCATACATGGTCGGATGCATATTTTGCTTCTTCTATAAAACATGGTAGTTGTTTGAATTTAGTAATGCATGGACATTGGTCCCTTCATAATTCTTTACACATATTTTCATTATTGAATAACATAAAAAATGCAACAAATTTACATTCTAAAGTTATATTAAGGAAATGCCACAATTCAACCAGAGGCTAAGCTCTCATTTCTGAAAGGAAATACAGTTATTTTTTATGACGCTATTCTCCTTCATAAACAACACTCATAGATATGTAGTCCTTACCTATCTAGACTACTAACTACATTCCAGTTTGTTTGTCCTAAATTGCGTCCAACAACCCCTTCTTCTACACCAAACCAAATCCAGATGACTTGGTCTTGTCAATGGAAACACTAACAGCGACATAACTCAATATGGATATATATAGTTGGATGCAACTGCAATAGTATGATGTTGTGGAGATGATGGATTCGGTTCACACAACATTTATAATAACAAAGACTTAAATTAAAAGCTGTTTTGATTAACTTATAGTTAATTGTATTGACATTGTTAGCACAATATACATTGTTGGGCTCTCCATCTAATAGCTTAAGCTTTTAGATGAGTTGGTTACTTAACATGGTATCAAAGCTCTGGGTGTGCAAGGTCTTGGGTTCAAATTTTTCCAGCTGCACAATTATCTTTCTATTAATTTAATAGTGCAAATGCACTTTAATTTCTCCCTTCTCTAGAAAAGTTGCATTTGAGGGGGAGTGTTAGCACACAATATACATTGTTGGGCCCTCCATCTAACAGCTTAAGCTTTTAGATGAGTTGGTTACTTAACAGACATTACTAATAGAAAAAGCACACTGAGTAAGCAATTTGATACACTAAATGGCTATTACTATAACAATTCCAACTATTGAGCAGTTTGATACACCCAAACCAAACTAACCCTAAAGAACTATAGCAGAGTACAATTATAACGAAAAATATGACAAAACACATACCAATAACTTTCTGGATCTAAGAATTATTATCAACTATCAAAAGTTAAGAGAACATTTTAGCATTCTTAGAGCAGAGATATTTATCACATATACCTGCCAAATAGATTGTTTAGCACTTGAATCAGCATTCCTTTTCAATAGCATCACTTCTCGAGCCAACAAAACCTGCTTCCATAACTGCTCATTCCCACAGGACTTCCATTTCGACCTTTCTGGAAAAGACCCAATGGATGGATCACAAGGATCCTTTGCAACCTTTGTGACCCAATCCAGTAATGCCGAATAGCACTCCCGCTTTCTCTTTCGATTACACCAATCTTCCTTAACTATACTTCCAAATTCAGTATCACATTTGTCATCTTCAAAACTTCTTTTGTCGTTGTCATTTCCCTTCTCTCCATCAAACTTCACAAAACTCTGAGCCTCATTCTCCGTACACTTCTTTCGACCAAAGCCACCTTCACCAACTACGCTCAACTCGTTGTGTTTGGCGCTGCCATTTCCCTTTCCTTCAGCCAACTCCACAAATCTCCGAACCTCACTACCCGTGCCTAATTTAGTGCCACCTCTAAAATTCAATTTACTCTCCTCTAAATCCAAATGCAGATCATCCCCATCTTTCTTCTTACCAGAAATTTCAGAAGAGACCCCTTTAGATTCCAACTCCAGGTCTGTAACAAATACACTCTGATTTGTCCCATTATTTACTAATCCAACTTTTGAGTCTTTATCCTTAACATTTCTTTGCAGCCATTTATGCAGTGCATCTAAATACTTGGGGTAAATCAGTTTCAACGATGAAGAGATGCCCGAATCCAACCCGGATTCTTTAGCCACATAATCCCACAACCCATTTTCAGAAACAACATCATATCCACCCTTTTCTCTCATTAACCAGTATAGTTTCAACAAATCCACTGATTGCCCACTTCCTAGCATTGGAGATAAAAGCCAAACACAATGATCCCAATGATTTGGTCGACCTACTCCACAAAAACAACCTCAATATATTAATCTCGTATAACTCTTTTGCACAGAATAAAAACTAAAATTGAAAAAACATCCTCCCAAATAACAACCCAAAGACCCAATTATACTATCTCTTAATACAACCTCTTGGTTGTGTTCTTCCTTTTTCTAAGAACAAAGACTTCTATTTATAAATTTTCCGCAACTCCCTTTTCCTAATCTAATTAGGATTCTCACATAATAAATATATCCATTAACAATAATAACAATTCTTTTTATGAATAAGATTCGAGAAATTATCTAAATATTCCTCCTTTCATTCGAATCCCCAAATATTTTAACTTAAGTCTGAATAAATTATGATTATGATATGTTAATAAATTAGATTATACGAATAGTTATGAGATTTGAATTTAAAAATTATTTAATAACTAAAAATAAATTCTCACAATGACATTATTTTACAATTTTTAAAGGGTAAAATTTTATTTAATAATTTTAAATATTCAATTTAATAAAAAATAAGTGCATAATATTATTGAATATCTATATAAAAAAAAGTATCAAACAAATTTCATTAAGAAGTACCTCTTAATTATTAAGATTTTATTTTCTGTTTTATCAATTAAAAGATATTTAGAGGTAAAAAAAAATAACATCGTGTCTCTTAACGAATAAAATATAATCCGTTAAAAAACAATGAGATATAAACAAACAACACCAACTCTCTTTCTTCTTTTTTTAAGACTTTTCTTCCTGTGGTCCACAAGTCATACATAACATAACGTAGTTGGTGGACCTTAAATATTGCTTAAATTGGGCCCATCTAGATCTACTAAAGAAGTATTTGGTGCTATAAATGATTAGGAGTGAGCACAATTCGGTTAAAACCGAACTATCGAACCGAACCGAACCATTTTAACCGAATTATTTCGGTTTTCGCTTTTTTTTGAAATTTCGGTTATATCCCAATTATTATTCAATATTCGGTTTTGTTAGGTTTTCAAAAATAGACTATTCGAGTATCCGAATACTTAGAATTGTAATATTAATTAAAAAATAATTATTAATTATTAATTATTAATTGTAATATTTTTAAAAAAATAATTATTAATTATTAATTATAGGAAAATTAATTATTAATTATTAATTATTAATATCAAATGTCTATTCGGTTATTATCCAGAATTCACCGAATTGTGCATTTAAATAATTAAGTATTCTGTTATTGGTTGCTAGTTCTAAAATTGGTTAGCATTTTGGATAGTTGTTTTGTCGATATTTGGTTTTTTGATTTATAATAGAATAGACAATTCTGATTTGAGTTATAACCGAATGCTCACCCCTATAAATGATAGGGTCCTTAATACTAATATACAACAATTAAAAAGTATTTATAAAAATAAAACACACACAAAATAATTACAAAAATAACAAAATACAATATATTAGGATTCCTAAAATCACGTATCATTAACTCCTACACGTTAGTTATTTTTCTTTCATATTTGTAACCAATCGCACCTAAATTCAAGCAATTGAGAAAATCAATGGGAGAAGACAAAATCAATCGGAGAAGACAGATCAACGCCAAATCAATCGGAGAAGACAAGATCTTCTGTCGCGACACAACTCTAATATCGGAGAAGACGAAGCCTCCTGTCGCGACTAAACTCGTAATCGGAGAAGACGAAGTCTGTTGTCGCGATGCATCTCTAAGATCGAAAATAGCATACAAAATCAACAACGCCTTCAAGTTCAGTAACCAAATATTGCAATGATTGTTGAATACAAGATCAACATCAACTTCGATACAAAATACTGAGGTATGTGAGTTTAAAATTTATAATCATATAGTTACCTATGGTTACTACGAATTACTATATTAGTTACCTTTCTTAAGTTTTTTGCACTTAAAATGGTCACACAGTAAGAATAACGAATGTTTTGATTGCAAAATGTATTTGAAAAAATGTTGTATATTATGGTTACTAAGGTTATAAAATTGGTTCTTGTCTCAATGTTGTCTTGGTTCTTGACTATTCTGCTCGTTGATTCTTGTATAAAACATGCTTATTCTTTGTCTTAATTCGCCTCAATGTTGTCTTGGTTCTTTGCATAATATTACTAATTAATGTTGAATTAGTTCTTGATTAATCTTTGACTTGGTTACTATGTAACATTATTTTGATTACTGATTAATGCTGACTTGCTTACTGTGTAAAACTATAATGGTTACTGACTAATGCTGACTTGGTTACTGTGTAAAATTATAGTGCTGACTTCGTTACTATGTAAAATTATTTAGTGACTAATGCTGACTTGGTTACTGACTAATTCTAACTTGGTTACTGACTAATGCAAACTTAATTACTGCAGAGATTAATTGGTTACTATAATATTGGTTGCTGAAGCATATTAATGTACACTTCTACTTATGTTTTTTATATTAATGGTTACTTGTTATCTACATTGGTTACATTCTTACAAAAATTTGTCTTTAGTTGGTAACAAACAAATTATACTGATTGTTTTTTACTATAAAAATGCAATACATAATGTATTTTGTGGCGCCCCAAAAATAGGTATACACAACACCCATTTCGAAGTCGCCAAATACATGGTACAAGAAGCAAACTACAACTTGATAATACAAATGTCGTGTGAAATACGACAATATATCTTGTGAGTTTAAATACAAATATTATCTTCTGACAATATTTATACTCAAATAAATCCTCAACACATTTATTGATACATTATTTTACAATAATGGTGAGGACTACTAAACAACTCTCTAGAACCTTCATTT
Source organism: Panax quinquefolius (assembly GCA_020205615.1). Taxonomy (NCBI): domain Eukaryota; kingdom Viridiplantae; phylum Streptophyta; class Magnoliopsida; order Apiales; family Araliaceae; genus Panax; species Panax quinquefolius. The sequence goes on along the minus strand of CM035157.1, from coordinate 136,606,173 downwards.
CCATACCCCCGGTAGTACTTTCGCTACATTCTCGCCTCCCCGAGAAGAAAAATGGAACAACAAGGAAAAGGGTGAGCTCAACTAGCCCGGTAAAGAATGTTATGACTAAGATAATATACAACAAATTATCGTTAGTCTCCAACGAGGAAAAATCGATAGAATACAATAGACAACAAGTTTCGGATCAATATTCGCAGTGAAATAATAATTCATAGAAGAGTTACGTGAGAGAATGAAATCTACTATAATCTATGAATTTAACGATCCATCATCAATATTTTATCCCGTAACATCAATCAATATTCATCTCAAATCAAATATTCATCTTTGCACTACTGAGGCCAAAGATATTCATCGATCGGTCGTATGTTCATCTCAACACTGTTCATCTTTGCACTAAAGGCCAAAGATATTCATCGATCGGTCATATTCATTTAAACACTGTTCATCTTTGCACTAAAGGCCAAAGATATTCATCAATCCATTATGTTCATCTCAACACTGTTCATCTTTGCACTAAAGGCTAAAGATATTCATCGATTCGGTCGTGTTCATTTAAACACACTGCTCATCTTTGCACTAAAGGCCAAAGATATTTTCAGAAATCATTCATCTGCACTACTACAGCCAAAGATATTCAAGAAATCATTCATCTTTGCACTACTGGGCCAAAGATATTCAATACTATCATCATTTAAGACCGAGGATGATGAAAATACTTTTAAAGAATGAATCCGATTGAAACAAAATAACAAATATTAAGGATTCGTACTTTTAAACAATCCGAGTTCAAAAATACTTCATAAATAATCATAGTGAAGTAAAATTCAAGAATGATCAAAACATGGATACAATCAAAGCTAGTATCCGGAATAGATATTTTAGACTTAAAAGAAAAATTTTCATTTTTTAGGTGAATAGTCTTAAGTGATTCGTGAATAGTCAGATATCGTGAATAGTCAGTAGTATCGTGAATAGTAACTCGACACCAAAAGATAGAAATTCCACAAAAACATTTTCACGCTTCATGAATAGTACTCGTGAATAGTAATCGTGAATAGTAACTCATGAATAGTAACTTCGTGAATAGTAACTCATGAATAAGTAACCCCGACATGAAAAAGTTTCAAATTTGATAAAAGTTCCAACCAATATTTCAAAGATAATGATATTGAAGAAATAATATCATTTGAGAAGAAAATAACATCCCTTACCTCAAAGAATCGAAGACTTGGAAGGAAAGGTCGGAAGTGATCTTTGAATGAAACTTATCTTGAGCAAGAACTCTCAAAGTATCTAAATACTCACAAAATACGCTCAATAATATAGAGAAAAGAGAAAACTTTGTTTCGGTGTGATTTTCAATTCTAACTTAGCCCTCTATTTATAGGAAAATGTTAGCCGTACCAAGCACCGCATTTGAAAGACATTTTTTTCACCAACCACAAGTGGGGCCCACTCAATTCTAGAATTTTCCACCAAAATCAATTATAAACCTAATTTTGAATCCGACACCTCTTAAAATTCACAACAAATCATTCGTGCATTTTTAACGGTTCAAAATTTGTTGACATATACTCAACTTATGTATGTATAACATACCCAAAAATTACCACAATCCAGCGGTCGGATTAAAAATTATAACCCCGCAATATATCAAAAACCCCGATTTAATTTTTAATACCTCCAATCCAGATAAAATACCGATAAAACACCTCAACATTAATTCCTTCATTAATAACCACATAAATAAATCCATCATTTATATTCATATAAAATAAATATTTCCTTATCATATGAATCAATAATTAATTATTCACAAATAATATTACGTAATCACATTTATGATAAACCAGTGCATTCCCGGAAAGAGGGGCTTTCCAATAAGGATCTCTCCTTCTTGGCCGCAATTAGGTGACCAAACCTCTCCTTAGATGCAGAACTTTCTAGACATTGCCAATAATGTTATCTAATAATATTATTCAAATAATATGAATTATTGATCGATAATGGGAAATATTGTGCGATGTGACAATTATTGAAACAATAATAATATAAAATATCAACGCAACAATTATTGAATCAATAAAATAAAATATTGAGCAATAATTCATCGTGTGAAAATTATTGAGTAGTGCCTTCTTACGTAAGGATCAATAATTCAACAATCTTTATGTAATACCGGTGGTATCTCTCTTGCAACCACGCCAGACATCAGTATTTTAACCACCGGGTATTCCAATAGTCTTACTTGGTAACAACTACGGCAAGTTATTTATAACCACCCAAACTTTTTCGTTTTCCTCATCCAATCGCTCAGGTTATGGGGCCCACATGGATCTTGTTGTCGCATACGAATATTCCCCCGACAAAGACGAATATTCCACGACCAAACGAATATTCCCGACGATCTGAATATTCCACGACCAAACGAATATTCCCGACAAAAATGAATATTTTATAACCACTTGCTTATTTTGAAATATTTGCGTATTTAACCCTTAACTATCCACATTAATCAAATCAACCCTTACTATTTCAAAATAATAAATAAAGGAAATTCCTTTTATTTAAAAAAATTTGAGGTCTTACAACCTCCCTCCTTATGAAATTTTCGTCCTTGAAATTGGCGTCGACGTACTGGTGTTTGAAAAGGTAAAGATACATCGCTTTCATTTTCGTTTCCAACTCCCGGTCATTTCCTCAATAAGCATGGTTTCTCCACAAAACTTTAATTTATGGTATAACCTCGATACATAGGTCATGTTCTTTCCTCTACAAAATCTTGTGGTACCTCCTCGTGACGTTAAGTCTTGACTATCTAAATGGGTTCTAACTTCAATAGCGTGTTTGAATTCGTCCACATATTTACGTAACATCGATACGTGAACAACGTTATGAACACGCGTCATACTTGGTGGTAAAACGAGTCTATAGGCCACAGTTCCTATTCGATCGAGAATTTCAAATGGATTAATAAATCGAAGGTTTAAGCTTTCCTCTCCTCACCGATTCTCGCTTTTAAAATAACAACTTCTTGCACCTCCTTCTTCAAATTCATCAGCTCCGGTGTGTAGCTTGAACAGCTTTAACTTTATCGATTAAAGTCGATTATACTCGTATATCATCACGTACTCGTATATCATCACGTGGGTACCTAGAGTTTTCATCTCCATCTCTATTATTTGTATATTATCTGAAATGAGTCTTTGTGATAATATTGTACTCGTACTTGTATACGATCTTCTACTCAACACGTCACTACCACGTTCGCTTTTCGAGGATGGCATGGTGAACATATCTTTGAAATGAGTCTCCTCTTGAGTTCTTGAAGCTCTTCCCACATTCCTTGCTCCATTTGAATTTTGTATCTCTATGAGTTATTACGTTAATGGAATAGCGATTCGAGAATATCCTTCAACGAATCTCGATAATAACCAACTAAGCCTGAAAGCTACGTATTTCGATTCATCGACTTAGGTTGCTCTCAATCGTGACTCATATCCCAACCTTGGATAAGACGTCACAATGACACCTATCGGTTTCTTATCGCACGAATATGGCGTCCCCCTACAGAGAGTTCGGCAGGTGAATTCCACAAAGGAAGTCACAAGATAAAGGCTCGGTACCAAATTCTATAATTGAATTTTTAACTCCACAAGTTCAATAGGAGCCATTCGATATGAGATTTTAGAAATGAGTTTTAGACGGGTTCAAATTCGATACAAAATTTAATATCGGGCTTTGGGAGTAAGCAAGAAATTCTTGAAAGAAATCGAGGAAACATCAATAACAACAGAATATTATTCAAATCGGCGTGTCTTTATTCAAATCCATAACATGGACTAAGAAAACTTGACATCCGTAATAAGCGAATGACTTCATGGCTGGCATATGAAAATGTTTGATTACAATGGTTTGATTGCTTGAATTGAATAACGAGTTGCTTAGGAATATGAAAACTAACAACCTTACAAAAGCAATCAATTTGGCACGATGAGTAGTTAACCAATCAATCCCCAAAAGCAAGTATCTTTAAAGAGATAAGGTCAACAGGTAAGGTAATGGTGCCAACTTGAATCAAACAAGATTTTTAAACAACGGATGTAATGAAAGTTTCTCTAATCTGAGTCTCCATAAATAGGTCAAAGTCTAATTTCTCCGTGAGTCAAGTTCAAACGTTGAAAGCGCAAGCAAGAGAGATAAAAGAATGGGTAGAGCAAAGATCTAATAAGGTATAAACTTCATAAGAATTTATAATTAACTAACCGTGCTAACCGTTCGGGTTCCTCGTATTTTAATGAGGTCACGACAAACGCTCTTCCAGGAATCGTTGACTTTGACTTTTCTGGGACATCCTTTTGAGTCACCATTCTCGCTGGACTGGGTTTCGATATCGTACAATCTCGAGCGATATGTCCTTCTTTTCCACAATTATAGCATACCTTAAACTGTTGTGGGCAGTTTGGACTGATATGTCCCTCTTTCCCGCATTTGTAACATCTGAGATGGTCTTTCTCCTCCTTGGAACCGGTTGCCCTTTGGCGCCGGCGTCTTCACATGGTCGTTGTTGAATCTCCTCTTTTTAAAATCTCCTCCCAACTCGCTTCTTCTATTTTCATGGCCACGATTACCACGGAGTGGTTACCGCCTTTGTCCGTATTCTTCTTTCTCCACTTTGGTTATCGTTATTTCGATGATCGCTATCTTTGGTATGATCTGGTTATGGTCCCTCGGTTGAGCGTGCTTTCGTTATCTCATTTCTAACAATGAGCCACATTTACAACATCCGAATAGAGAAAATTTATGAGAAATGAGATATCGGCGTATGCCGGGTTTCAAACCTCTCGAAACATCCGCGTCATACGTTCCTCATTCTCCACCAAATGAGGTCTGAAACACTGGATAACTCCGCAAACTTCGCCTCGTCTTTGGGACACCGTCATGTTATTCTGCTCAATCTAATAAACTCCACTTCCTTCATACGCGAATACTTTCGTGGAAGTACTTGTCATTGAACTATTTCTAAAACGTCTCCCATGACATCTTTGAGTGGAAAATGAATAGGTACGCTTCACGTGATTCCCACCGATGTCGCTTTCGCCACGGAACATAAAAGTAGCGAATGGAACTTTTTACGTTCGCCGTGCATCCCAAGACATCGAATATCTTGGTAATTTGTTTGACCCATGTTTCCGCTTATGATCGGATCGGCTTTCCCGAGCACGGTGGTCCCGACTCTTTGAGGCGCTTGTTTGTGACCACCCGTGAATTGCTATCATCTCCTCTCGTATTTTGAACACGAGTCTCCTCGTCGATTTTGCATGAGCTGCAAAAAGCTTCTAAACATCCCTCGTTCATCATCGCTTTCGGTGGTGTTATTCACAGGAGGTACATTGCTGACTGTTGCACGTTCTCCTCGTTGTTAAGTATGCAGGCATCTCCACGGTCTCATTTACACCACTATTAATATTCTCGATTCGACATTCTCAAATCTTGTCATAAAACAAGGGTTAATTAAGGAAATCAATCACATAATATCCCTATATATCGAATTAACTAACAAATAAGCTTAGGTAGGACACACTTTAGAAAGGATTATTCGTCTCTCCCTCCTAGTTCTATTCCCGATCTCCGCATGGAGATCATATCCTAAGCTCAGAGATACCAAGCTGTGACGCCCCCAAAATAGGTATACCACAACACCCATTCACGAGTCGCCAAATACATGGTACAAGAAGCAAACTACAACTTGATAATACAAATGTCGTGTGAAATACGACAATATATCTTGTGAGTTTAAATACAAATATTATCTTCTAAACAATATTTATACTCAAATAAATCCTCATCACATTTATTGATACATTATTTTACAATAATGGTGAGGACTACTAAACAACTCTCTCTAGAACCTTCATTCCATACCCCGACTAGTACTCATTACATTCTCGCCTCCCGAGAAGAAAAATGGAACAACAAGGAAAAGGGTGAGCTCAACTAGCCCGATAAAGAATGTTATGACTAAGATAATATACAACAAATTATCGTTAGTCTCAACGAGGAAAAATCGATAGAATACAATGACAACAAGTTTCGGATCAATATTCGCGGTGAAATAATAATTCATAGAAGAGTTACGTAGAGAATGAAATCTACTATAATCTATGAATTTAACGGTCCATCATCAATATTTTATCCCTGTAACATCAATCAATATTCATCTCAAATCAAATATTCATCTTTGCACTACTGAGGCAAAGATATTCATCGATCGGTCATGTTCATCTCAACACTGTTCATCTTTTGCACTAAAGGCCAAAGATATTCATCGATCGGTCATGTTCATTTAAACACTGTTCATCTTTGCACTAAAGGCCAAAGATATTCATCAATCGGTCGTATGTTCATCTCAACACTGTTCATCTTTTGCACTAAAGGCTAAAGATATTCATCGATCGGTCATGTTCATTTAAACACACATTCATCTTGCACTAAAGGCCAAAGATATTTTTGAGAAATCATTCATCTTTGCACTACAGCCAAAGATATTCTTCAGAAATCATTCATCTTTGCACTCAAAGCCAAAGATATTCAATACTATCATCATTTAAAGGCGAGGATGATGAAAATATTTTTAAAGAGCGAATCCGGTGAAACAAAATAACAAATATTAAGGATTAGTACTTTAAACAATCCGAGTTCAAAAATACTTCATAAATAATCATAGTGAAGTAAAATTCAAGAATGATCAAAACATGGATACAATCAAAGCTAGTATCCGAATAGATATTTTAGATGAAAAGAAAATTTTCATTTTTCGATTGAATAGTCCGTATTCGTGAATAGTCACAGTATCGTGAATAGTCTTGATATCGTGAATAGTAACTCAAACACCAAAAGATAGAAATTCCACAAAAAAAAACATTTTCACGCTTCATGAATAGTACTCGTGAATAGTAACTCGTGAATAGTAACTCATGAATAGTAACTAGTGAATAGTAACTCATGAATAGTAACCCCGACATGAAAAAGTTTCAAATTTGATAAAAAGTTCCAACCAATATTTTAGCATAATGATATTGAAGAAATAATATCATTTGAGAAGAAAATAACATCCCTTACCTCAAAGAATCAAGATGCCGGAAGGAAAGGTCGGAAGTGATCTTTGAATGAAACTTGTCTTGAGCAATGACAACTCTCAAAGTATCTAAATACTCACAAAATACGCTCAATAATATAGAGAGAGAAGAGAAAACTTTGTTTACGGTGTGATTTTCAATTCTAACTTAGCCCTCTATTTATAGGAAAATGTTAGCCTAGCCAAGCGGACTTGATTGACCTTTACCGATGACTTTACTCGCTACTATTGCCACCCACCACATTTGAAATAAAATTCAGCACATTTTTTCACCAACCACAAGTGGGGCCCACTCAATTCTAGAATTTTCCACCAAAATCAATTATAAACCTAATTTAGAATCCGACACCTCTTAAAATTCACAACAAATCATTCGTGCATTTTAACGGTTCAAAATTTGTTGACATATACTCAACTTATGTATGTATAACATACCCAAAAATTACCACAATCCAACGGTCGGATTAAAAATTATAATCCCCGCAATATATCTCAAAACCCCTGATTTAATTTTTAATACCTCCAATCTGATAAAATACTGATAAAACACCTCAACATTAATTCCTTCATTAATAACCACATAAATAAATCCATCATTTATATTCATATAAAATAAATATTTCCTTATCATATGAATCAATAATTAATTATTCACAAATAATATTACAGAATCACATTTATGACAACCAGAAAATGCTCCTCAGGAAAGGGGCTTTCAATAAGGATCTCTCTCTACTTGTAGCTTGCAATTAGGTGACCAAACCTCTCCTTAGACGAGAACTTTCTAGACATTGCCAATAATGTTATCTAATAATATTATTCAAATAATATGAATTATTGATCCGATAATGGGAAATCGTGTAAATGACAATTATTGAAACAATAATAATATAAAATATCAACGCAACAATTATTGAATCAATAAAATAAAATATTGAACAGTAACTACTGTGAAAATTATTGAGTAGTGCCTTCTTACGTAAGGATCAATAATTCAACAATACTGTGCAATACCGTGTGCTACTGTGCAACCACGCGTATTACTGTATTTTAACCACCGGGTATTCCAACAGTCTTAACGGTAACAACTACGCCGTTATTTATAACCACCCAAACTTTGTCGTTTTCCTCATCCAATCGCTTTTCGTTATGGGGCCCACACATGGCTGCGCCGTCGTACGAATATTCCCCGACAGTACGAATATTCCACGACCAAACGAATATTCCCCGACAGTACGAATATTCCACGACCAAACGAATATTCCCCGACAAAAATGAATATTTTATAACCACTTGCTTATTTTGAAATATTTGCGTATTTAACCCTTAACTATCCACATTAATCAAATCAACCCTTACTATTTCAAAATAATAAATAAAGGAAATTCCTTTTTATTTAAAAAAATTTCGGGGTCTTACATATTTATCTTGTGGTTACTAAATAAATATGTGTTGGTTACAATCTAAAATGAATTTGGTTACTGTATAATGTTGTCATGATTAATGTATAATGTTGAATGTATAATGCATTTTAAAATATGTTTTATACTCTGGTTACTAAATACATATAAATTGGTTACTGTTTATTATTGATTTGGTTGTTGTATAATGTTTATATGTCTCCTTTATAATTTTAAAGTTTATTCTATCGATGTTTTTTATATTAATGATTACTTATTAAATATATTGGTTACCTTCCCGCAATTTGTTGGTTCTTGTCTAATCTGGATTTGGTTAGTAAATAATCTTGACTTGGTTCTTGTATAAAATTGCAATGGTTATTGATAATATTACCCCGATTCAGTTTCGTTCTTAACATTATGTAGTTTAGTTATTGTCGACATTGAGTTGGTTACTTTTACGGACCATACGCTAATGAAGAACAAAAACATACTAAAAGGTTGCTTCATCCGATATCTTTGGTCGGATTGGAATATCGCTTATAATCGAAATTTGATCGACAATGTTGTTGTGTATTATCGGTTGTATGATGATTGACAATGCAAAATGCATTTGAAAATATATTTTATATTCAGTTACTAAATACATATAAATTGAGTTCTTGTATACTATTTAATTTGTTCTTTGTATAATATTTATTTGGTTCTTTGAATAATATTAATGTACACTTGTACTGATGTTTTTTATAGTTATGGAAAGATTTGATCAAGTGGCAATTTGATAATTTCTATCAAGATTGGAGTGTCGAATTTTGGCGTTTTCAGAGCCTAATTTCATTAAAAACGGGTCAACAATCAAAAATCACAAGCTTCGCTGGTGAACTGCAGGGTTTTTTGGTCAAATTCCATCATTTATGCCTTCAAAATTCCATGTAAAAATTTGGTTTATTTTCTGGTTACTAAGATTATGTAATTTGGTTACTGTCTAATATTGATTTGGTTACTTTATAATGTTTATTCAGTTGTTAGACAATGGAGGTTGACAGTAACCAATACAACAAATTTAATTGTTTATAGGAATATATAATTATTTACTGCTAGTAACTATTAACCACATGGTTGGTAACATTTTTGATGGTGTACAGTAACCAAAATTGATGTTGATTAATATTTTAATTTTTGATTCCATCACGAGTAATCAATATAAAGTAAACATATACTAGCTTTATAACAGTCTCGATACAAGCTTATAACAGTCTTGATACAAGCTTATAATTATCTGGTTACTAACAAACTTGTAACTATCTATGATAATTATCTGGTTACTAACAAGCTTGTAGATAAATAGGACACTCATGAAAGTAGTATGCACACAAGCCAATCATGTTTGATGATAAAGCATATACTTTGTAACAATCTTATTCATTTATTAATAAAAAGTATTAATTTATTAAAGGCTTTTAATTATCTACATGATGTTTGTTTTATAATATGTGATAAACCCATAGTTTTAAGCAATGCTTTTAGAATAATGATGATGATCATTCTAATGAGATCTAAATTCTTAGAAAGCTTAAAACTAAAATAGTTCCCAATCATTGGATTACTAAATTGGGGATTAGTGAATCCGGATAGATTGGCATACATACGTTCTTCGCTTCATTGGATGAGGATGATTGATCTCATGATCATTTGTGTGGAGACACTAAAACAAGTATGTAGTGCTTATTAGAGAATAAGTTCTTTGAACGTGGCTCGCTAAGGAATACCTAATGGAGTTTTATTTGTCTTCGTCAATAGAAATTCTGTAGTGATAGTAGACAAGTAATCCTTGGACTTGAGATCATCATAGTATCTTGTGTAGGATGAGTTATACTTTGACTTATTCCTTAAGACCCTTAGGGTATATCAAAGGGTATGCTTGGGTATAATAAGTTATACATGGAGATAATGTATGATCGATAAAGAATCTACCACTTCTAGTAAAAAGAGAAATGTCCTATGTGATTAGATAAATGACAACTCAAGTAGTCCTTGGCAAGGCGTAATGAAATTAGAAAGAAGTTTCTAATTTGCATTATTTGAGTCATGCATTTAAGGATCGAAATACATATAATTAAATAAAATAAGACTTGACAAAGTAATTCCATGTCTTATATTTAATTGGGACATTGTATGGTGGAAGGATTGAATTATGCATTTAACTATTTACTCAAAAGTTCTTTAATGATTAATGTTGAAATCTATATTATCCGGAAAGTCGTTGATCGCTTGGGAGGCTTATCCCTATTGTAGAATAAATATTATTTATTTAAATAAATTAATTATTTAATTTATTTATTTAAATAAGATTAGAATTGTTTCTAATTGATTTATTCATAACTAGGTTTAATATGGAGAACCTAAAGGGTCACACCATAAAAGGAAGAATAATTATTTAAGAAGTTAATGGCATAATCGTAATAATATGTTAGGTATATTTAATTTAATCTATGGTGATAGAATAAATTAAATAGCTTAATATTTATTATTTAATATTTTAGAAATATTAAATATAAATTAATAAGATGAGTCTTATTAATATTATTACAATTATTATTATTTTAATTTCTAAAAGAGTTTAGGAATTAATTTAATATAAGTACTCTCAATTATTCCTAATTGGATTAGGAAGAAAAATTAGTTAAAAGAGTTTAATTAATTATCCCTAATTAGATTGGGGAGCTTAATTAATTAAAAAGAATTTAATTAAATAAATAAATCTCAATTCCTTAATTGTTAGGTGGGTTGCTTACATCTATAAATAAGAGGAGTCTTATTATGGGTGGTGGGGGTTGTTGACTTTTACAACTGACATAATTTCAATTTGTTGAGAGTCTACCCTTTTCATAGAGATAGAAAATTAGGGTTTGAGCCAAATACCCCTTCTTCTTGAATCTTTATTTTTCTTTGGTGGATCACCCCAGAGGCCAAACATATGGGTGACTAACGTTGATCAAAAAGGAAGGAACCAAACCCGGTGGATTCAAGTTGAGCGAAGAAAGGATTTGGAGGTGAAACTTGTCATGCGAGGAAGCTCGATCTTCAAGGTATGATTTTATTCTTTATCTTTTTGTTTAATTAATAATTATGCATAAAGGGTGATCCTAGTATATAGTTTGTAAATTTTTAAACTTTGATTTTACACGCTTTAGCATTTTTATGCAATTTGATTGCGCTCGAGAAATTATTACAAACCTAATAAATGATGGCGTGAGCCAAACCTTTATGTAAATTATTAATTATTTTAATTTAATATCTATATTGATATGTGTTTAGAACAATTTAAATGGGCATAATTTTATTGTATAAAATTTATATAAAAAAAAAAAAAAAAAAAACCAGTACATTTTTTTTTTTCTCTCTCGCCGGATTTCATAATTCACGTTGAAACACAAAAAAAAAAAAAAAAAAAAAAAAAAAAAATCTAGCAGCGTGACCCAGGAAATCAAGTAACCAAGGAAACTGCTAATCTCCTTTTTCAAAAAAATGTGCCACGTGAATATAATATATATATATATATTATATATTATATTAGGAATACACGGAAATAATATTATCATACTTGATAACAGTGATTTTTTTTTAAGGGATCAGGAGCTATATATATATATTATAATATATATATTATAATCTGATTTCAGTTTATATATATATATAATATATATATTTTAATCATTTTATAATTAAAATAAAAGTTTATTTTAATTTTAAAATAAAAGATATATTTTAATTTTAAAATAAAAAGTTTATTTTAATTTTAAAATTAGATTTCACGCTAACTAATTAGAGTTGGAATTGGATTCCATGCTAACTAATTGGAGTTGAATTTGGATTTTATTTTTCCTAAAATAAAGGAGTTTATTTGTGAATAGGGAAGTAAATCCATCTTTCCTTAAATAAAGGAGTTTGTTTAGTTATAAAATAAGATTTCATATTATTCAAAATAAAAGAGTTTATTTGTGAATAGAAAGAGAATCCATGTTTCCTTAAATAAATGAGTTTATTTAAATATGAAATAAGATTTCATATTATTCAAAATAAAGGAGTTTATTTGTGAATAGGAAAAGAATTCGTGTTTCCTTTAATAAATTTTTTTTTAACATGGAATTGGATTCCATAATTAATTAAAATAGAGTTTATTTTAATTAAATTTTTTTTTATTACATGGAATTGGATTCCATAATTAATTAAAATAAAGGAGTTTATTTTGATTAAAGATTTTGATTAAAATAAAATAATTTATTTTATTCAAAATTGGATAAATTAAAATAAAATAGTTTTATTTTGATTTAAATTTGGATTAAAATAAAGGAGTTTATTTTGATTCAAAAATAGATTTTATACTAACTAAATTTGCCCATTAAATGATATCAATATATATATTAAATGTTTATTATTCATAAGATGAATATTATTTATTGACGATATGGTGATGTGTATGATATTAAATGGGATTGATTATGGAATATCGACCAATGTGATTGGATTTTATTTTAGTTGGATGCATGAATGTATGAGTTTTATTAAATGGGGTTCTGCAGACTCGCCTTTCTCTAATTTTTCCGAATGTAAATTCTATCTCCTCCTATGTATTTCCCTCGATCACGATCAAGGTTTCTATTTATTTTAAATAGTTTTGTAATAGAAATATTTAGAATTAATTTTGAAAAATTGGAGATCGAAGAAGCAAGGAGCTTGAAGACCCGTTTGTAATGGAGCCTAGGGTTTAAATGTAATAGTTATATTTAAATATTATTTCTTGCACCCCTAGGGTTTGACCTTTTGGTTCACTTGGTGGCTCTAGTGAACCAAACTAGAATAAAAGTCCATAATCAATCCGGGTAGAATATAGTATTCTATATGTGCGTGCTTATACTATATATATATATTATATATATGCAAACACGCTTCGCATGTTAATTAATACGACGCGTATTTTATATATATATATGTGTATGCGTACGCTAAACAAGATGAGACAAATTAATAACAAACCCCTCAATTTTTATATTAAGTCCTAAGCGCTCAAAGATATTTGGAATATCGAACGTCGCTTTTCAAAGCATGATAAAATTAATAGAGTATTAAATATTTAATATGAGTTTGTTGTGTCACCACAAGGCAAGTATTAAGTATTTAAGATATTAATTTATCACATTTGATGCTTATAAAGAAAATTGAACAATATTGTTTTGTTGTGTCACCACAAGGATGATATTTTTCTTTTTGAATATATGGAGTGCTAGGTCGGACTTAACTTGGATAATTTTGATTCGGATGTGCCACCACTGATCAAAATAATCTAAAAGACAAAAGAAAAGGAGTTGCATAGTTGATGTAATTGACAAAAGTTGTCTACCTATTTATTTATATATAGTTTGTTGTGTCACCACAAGGCTATATACATTTGAAATGGGATCCTTATTCTCACTAGCAAATCTTTAATTAGATTTTGCTTAACTATATAAGTGAGGTAATATAGTTTCAAGAAGAAAATAGTGGGAGATACCAATTTAAAACAAGACCTAATTTATTTTGGTAATTAATAAAAGAATGTATGTTAAAATGTTGTTAATTACAAATTCATTTTACGAATTTTACAATGTCTAAAATTACTATCATTGCGAAGCATATTATATGCTAAATTAACGGGAATCAATTAAGCGGATTGGTCAAGGAATTTGAGAATAGTTCTCATAGTTGAAAAGCTATCTTATGTCCTTAATACGCCTATCCCGCAATGGTTGCGCATAATGCCTACGAGGAAGAGATTGCTACTTTTAGAAAGTGGCAAGATGATGCACATTGGCTCAACGCATCATGCTCAGTATCCATGAGTAACAAGCTTGTTGTCACTGAAACTATGGATACTTCTACTATACTCCCGCACGTCAAGTAGTTGATGGTGAGGAAAGTAGGACCGATAGATATCGAGATATCTAAGGAGCTCTTCCGATCTAGAATGGCCAATGGCACTATAGATGCATAAAAAGTTCTTAACATAATTAATTTGATTGATCAATTAGGACAACCGGTTTTATCATGGATGGAGAGTTGAGCCAAGATTTGATCTTGCACTCACTCCGGACTCCTTTCACAATTGTTGTGAATTTTTCATATGAACAAGCTAGATATCGACTTTTGATTTGCTTAACATGTTGAAAAATGTTGAAAGTCACTTTCAACCAAGAAAGATCAAGTCTTCTTGGTAGGGGCCAAAGGATCTTAAAAGAAGAACGATTCAAAGAAGGTAAATAGAAAGGCATAAACAAAGGATAATAAGAACAAAAGCGATCTACGGATAAGAAAGGAGTTTGCTTCCTTCGCTATAAGCCCGACTTCGAAAAGAAAGCTGCAAGAAGCATCTTCACGAGGCTAACCAAAAGAAGCTTAGTGAAGTTTAGGTTATAAATACAAATTTGTTCATGATTTAAAATAAAATTTTCTTTAAGTCAATGTTCTACTTGGGTATTGGATACCAACTTTGGTTATCATAAATATAGATTTATGAAAGGACCAAACAGAAGTAGAAAGCTAAACAAATATAAGTAATCCTATGTAAGGGAAATGTAGCAAAGGTTGCCATATTAGCCATAGAAACTTATAGTTTAGCAATGCCTCACGGCAAATCTATTAAGTCAATAAGTTGTTATTGTATTCCAGTTCTTGTTAAAAATATTATTTTCATTTTATTGTTGGACAATGAAATCTTTGGTATTATAATTAAAACAACAATTGTTGTTCTATTTATAATAATAATGTTTTGTATAGAACCGAAATATTACTTAATGGATTTTGTATACTGACTTACGTGAAAAAATATATTTTGCAAATTGAACAAACTAGTATAAGAAAAGGAGATGATCATTCAAAGAGTTGAATGTGTGTATTTGCTGAAATACAAGTGTGAATTATTTGAAAGGTTCAAAGAATTCAAAAGTGAAACAAATTGGCAAAGTATTAAGGTTCTTTGATTAGATCAAGGAATAAATACTTGTTGTGAGACCCCAGATTTTATTAATAAAGATTTAAATTTTGTCAAAATAAATTTTTTATATTATGGTGTGAATTTGAGATAATATTATAGTTGTGGGTAGTATTAATAAATTTTGCAAAGTATGCAAGTGGTTATATTATATTCGATTGGTCGGGGAATATTCGGTTTAGCAGGAATATTCGCATAACTACTCAATCATTGGTGGACCCTAACAATGTAATTATTGTTGGATCGAGAAAGCGACAAAAATATTTTATTGAAATAACTACGGAAGTTTTACCGTGGTTCTTGTTGAACTACTCTTTAGTAAAAGTACAAAGAATACGTGTGGTTCGCATAATAAAGACACCAGTATTGATTATCGATGCTTATGTGAGAAGTTACTCGGTTTGATTCCATTATTGTCGATTAATAATATGAATTATTATAGCGATAATGACGCTTTTGTTTTATTCAGATTATTAACGTAATAAAATGAAACATCTTTTATATAAAATAGAATACTTTATTAAAGTTATTCTATAAATGAATATATTATATTTTATTATACATAGTGTTGCGTAGTGTTTTGCATAGTGTTTGCAGATAGTAAAATGTTTTTATATAAATAGAATATATTATATTTTATTTAAAAGATTTTTCTTTAAATATGGACCGTCGATTAAAGTAAATCAAACTGGACCGCTCATGGATTAGTTCTTATGCATTCCATTTTTCTATAAATAAGCTCATTCCTTCATTTTTTTCATTTAATTCATCAAACTCTGAGAGAGAAATTATAGAGAGAAGTTTATAGAGAGAAAGTTATAGAAAGAAGAAGAGTATTCTCGCTACTTCACTACTTCTATATTCAGGTTCTTTTTACGGTAAGGGGTGTTATTCTTTCTTCTTGAAGAGAAACTTCATTATTCCATTCATTATTATTCTCATTGGAATAACTCGTAAAAGTGGCATACCCTATACATAACTGTGATACTGCCAGATACCCTATACTTGGTGAAATCCTTATGTTATTCCATTGCTTATTATTCTGGTTGAATAACTCAGATACGCTGATTTACCCTATACTTGGTGACATTCTTATTATTCTCGTGGAACATCCTCGTCATGTGTTTTTTACGAGGACTGGTTCCGCTTTTTATTATTCATTGGAACATCCGTGCTCGTGTGTTTTACACCGGACTGGTTAAAATCTTTATCATTACGTTGGAATATCCTATCTCGTGTGTTTTACACCGGATCCGGGTTCCATCTTTATTATTCTGTTGGAACATCCCGCTTCGGCTTGTGAATTTCACCCGAATTCGTTCCGTTATTATTATTCTCGTTGAATAACTCGCCTCATGCAAGCACCGCATGCATGGTGATTTCTTTTGTTATTCCATTCTTTATTATACCCAAATTGGTTAAAACTTTGACTTCTATACTCCATGAAATTAGTAGAATATCCTCGATATTTGCGTTTCATCCAAAGATCTTTCATGGAAATATTCTTCCGATCATTCTTGAATTTTACTCACGAAACAAGAGATCATGTTGACAATTTAGGACGTTAATAATTCATGGATTAAATAATTCTTGAACTTGTTTTATTGAATTATTATGTCATTGTCATCATCCTCATGTTATATTATGTTATCTTTTCGCTTACGTGCATAGATGAACTTAGTATGATTATGACCGAGGATCATTCTAAGATAATCATGACTTGATATAAATGATGTGACAAAAGTCCTCAATGGGTCTGTAATGCGTTGATGGATAGTTTTTGGTATGATTATGACCGGGGGTGATTCGGTATAGTCATGACCATTGATAATTTGATGAAAATCCTTGACCGTGGTGGTGCGTGGATGATTAGATGTGGTGGTTTATTTATTGTCGAGTCTCAATGATAAAAATTGATGAAAACCTTTTTAAAACCTAAAAGATAGTAGACTTTATTCTCTACTTGACTCTTTTAATGGGTTGCTTATTCCACCGCAGCTTAAACTGGTTGTCTATTGTATTTTATCGCTTTAACATCGTTCAAGGCTAATGATAATTTATTCGCATTATCTTAGTCATAATATTTCATTGGGCTAGTTGAGCTCACCCTTTCTTTCACCGTTCTCTTCGTGAAATGAGAACATACCGGACGCAGCCTGGGAACGTAAGTAATGGTCCGGAGGATAGCATTAGTAGTCCTCCCTATTTCGTGAAAAAGTGTGATAATAGTTGTAATGAGGACTCCTTTTGAGTTTGTATAATATCTAGTAGACAATATTTGTATTCAAACTCACGATTTATGTCGTATTGTACACGCACAGCTTAGGTTAGTAAGTTGTATTTGAATTTATGTATCATGTAAGTGGCGACCCAAGATGGGTGACGTATATACTAATTTTGGGGCGTCGCGGTTGGTATCGAGCCATAAGTGTGAAGAGCCCCGAGCCTCTCGTTGGT
The DNA here is from genome assembly GCA_020205615.1 of Panax quinquefolius. Lineage (NCBI taxonomy): Eukaryota > Viridiplantae > Streptophyta > Magnoliopsida > Apiales > Araliaceae > Panax > Panax quinquefolius. Next base: position 136,588,148 of record CM035157.1, on the reverse strand, counting down.
GACTTATTGATGGGGAATGCAAAGCCGACTCTCGTAGGGGATTAGATCTTTCGATGTGCAAGTCGATAGTACCAATGTGAGAGTCGACACAAGTTGGTGTCCGTGAGTCACAATTGGTATCGAGCTATAAGTGTGAAGAGCCCCGAGCCTCTCATTTGGTGACTTCGTTGATGGGGAATGCACCAAGCCGCACTCTCCGTAGGGACGCCTGCCTTTTCGGTGGCAGGCGAGTACCAATGTGAGAAAGTCTTGACACAAGTTGGTGTCAGAGTCAGTCATTGGTATCGAGCTTAGGATATGATCCTGGCTAAGATGTGAGATAAGAACTAGGAGGGGAGAGACGGAAATTCCTTCGCTAGTATGACCTACCTAAGTTTATTTGGTATTTAATTGGCTCGGTCGAGTATAGGGATAATATTTGATATATTAATTAACCTTGTGTTGTGGCAAGTGTTTGAAAATGGGCAAATGAAAATATTCACAATGGAGTGAATGTGACCGTTGTGACACCTTTAATCACTAATCAAAGTTAATGCAAAGGTCGACGAGGAACAAATTAGAGATATCCACGTAGTAAATGAAGAACTAATTGTTGCACTGAGCTAGTGCTAGGCAGAGAGGTAGCGGTGAAAGTGAGGAAGAAGAGGAAGAAGAGGAAGAAGAGGAACCCGAGGAGAATTGGTTAGAAGAAATTTATGATCAAAACTTAGAATTACAAAATCGTGTTCGTGAGCTGAAGAACAAAGTTGAAGAACGGCAAGCGGTCGTGGAACAAAGGGATACAACAATTCAAAATTGGGTTACCCGATATGTGATGCTCGAACAAAATCACGCAGGGTGTAAGATATTAAAGTTGGAATCTGAGAATTTAAAAATCAAAGATCAGCTGAAAGAAGAAACAAATGAACGAAGGAGAATAAACGATGCATGGGTAAAAGCTGCATAACGCGTTGATAGTGTAGAAAAAGACGTCCGATCCAATAAAGCCAAAATAGATGAAATGGACTTTGCTTTTTGGACAGCAATTGGGAGAACCCAACATCGAATTCGGAATTACCCTGTGCATAGCGGTCAACCCGAATTCGATATGGATCGGAGAATAATGATTCAAATCATGGATCAGAATGTGAAGAAGCACTTAAGGGTGGAATGTACCTATAGTAAAGTCAAACTCGGTAATTTAAGCGAGAGCGTTTTGTCGAGAAAACCGAACGGGTTATTACGGGTAAATTAATTATTGCGAAGTCTATACTTTATTCAATACAAGTTCTACCCACTCTTTTATTCTACCTAGTTGTGTTCAATGTTTAAATTTGACTCCGAAAAAAAAATTAGACTTTGATTTATCTATTGAAACTTCGTTGGGAGAAACCTTCGTTACCTCCAATCGCTTTTTTTAAATCTTGTTTGATTCAAATAAACACTTTCACGCTACTCCGTCGATATTATCTCTTTGAAAATACTTGCCTTTGAGGTAATTTTTGAAAACGATTGATTAATTACTCATTATTCTTTTTGTAAGGTTGTTAGCTTTCATATTCCTAACCAAACCTCGTTATACGAATTCAAAGTAACCAAACCCTAAAGTTAATCATTGTAATATCAAGCCATAAGTAAAGAGCTCCGAACCTTTCGTTGTTGACTTCCTTGTGTGGAATGCACCGAAGCCGACGGACTTTACGTAGGCTTACATCGTGAATGAAGATGGCAAGTTTATAGGTATCATTGTGAGGGCTATCTAGGTTAAGGATAGAAGTCACGCTTGGTATCAATGTAACGTACTATCCAAGTCTTGGATAAGAGTAGCGCTTTTGAATGATATTTCTATCATTAATAAATTTCTTGACGTATTTTTGAAGATTTCTAGCCTACCCTAGAGCGTGAAATCGAATTTTGTATTGATTTTCAAAGATAAAAACCCATTTCTTAAACCCTCAAATATTTCTTCAATTAAAATGAGCAGCTTTACGTGGTTTATGTTGAAAGTCATAATAAAAGCATTGGAATAATGAAAATCATGGGTATATGAAGTATTAGTAAGTTTTATGGTGAGTTATGTTGGTTAGTATGTGAAAACATGAAAGTTTCTTAGAAATCACAAAGAGTTGAAAATCGATTTTGGTGAAAAACGTAACATGAAATTCAATTGACTATATCTCTTATTATATTTTGAATTTTTGAATGTGGTCAAGTCCTAGAGTTAGATCTATGAGTTACCTAACTAATACAAGTGGAATTACTGGAAAAGGTGTTGTAGATTTTTGTGGGGACTGATTTTAGCAAAGGAGTGCAAAGCTGCAAAAATCGAAAAAGCTTCTGCCATGATTTTAGAGAGGCTGTTTCGGCCACTTAAATTATGAGAAAAATTCTGGCCTTTTGGGACATGAAGGTATATGGTATAAAGTATCTCCTGTCCAAAAATGAGCTCATTCTGACTTAAAATGAGCAAGTTATGACTATTTCAATATTTAGGTTTTTCCGACGAAAAACGCTATAACCGGAGTTCTATAACTCCGATGACCATGAAATTTAAACTAGAAGCTCACGTTAACATGTGTAAGGTCCTGCCAAGATTTGGGAATTTTTGGAGTTAAACTTGAGGTAGCTAATTTCTTAAGGAATTAATTAGAAATTGATTTTTTAAAAAATAGTAAATGAATTTTAAAAATTTCGAGAAAAATATATTTTCATTATGGGACTATATTATGCTAAATCCCAGAAAAGAAATATTTTTGGGACTAATTTGGTATTTTTGATGAAAATAGTTTAGTTACGAACATATGAGTTAAATATGTTATGTGAAGTAACAAAGTTGAAAATAGGATTTTATGGCTAGAGAATCCTATATAGAATATATGCATATTTTTGATGAGGGATTTGATAATTGGTGATGATATTTTATGAGTATGGCATTTTTGAATGATTAAATGCATTATATGGTAAAGCGTAAACAATTGAGATAAATTGTTTATAAATTTAAGAAGTGATTAAAATATTGTTATAATATTAATGTTATTAGATTATGAGATTATTAAGTGATTGATTGATTCTTTATATCATTATCCTCATGTTTATATTATGTTAAAAGTCATCTTTAGTAGTAGTGCATTGATAGACTTGGTATGATTATATGACCACGGATCATTCTAAGTATAATCATAATCAGTAAATGAATACACAATTATCTTTGGTAGTAGTACATGGATAATTTGTGGTCGTGATACTAATGAATATCCTTGGCCCGTAGTGCGGGGATGATTCGATGATGTGGATTAATTATTGAGTTGAGTCTCAAAGAATGAAATATTAATTCATGGATGTGTTCAAAGTCAAATACGTGGCTTACGTGCATAGATGGACTTGGTATGATTATTATGACTGAGGATTGTTTCTGGTATAATCATAACAGTAATTGAAAACACAATTATCTTTGGCAGTAGTGCATGGATAATTTGTGGTCGTGATACTAATGAATATCCTCGGCCCGTAGTGCGTGGATGATTCGATGATGTGGATTAATTATTGAAATGAGTCTCAAAGAATGAAATATTAATTCATGGATGTGTTCAAAGTCATCGTGGTTTACGTGCATAGATGGACTTGGTATGATTATGACCGTGGATTGTTTTGCAGATAATCATAACAGTAATTGAAAAACACAATTATCTTCGGGTCAGAGTGTATGGATAATTTGTGGTCGTGATACTAATGAATATCCTTGGCTCAGAAAAGTGCGGGGATGATTCGATGATGTGGATTAATTATCGAAATTTGAGTCTCAAAGAATGAAATATTAATTCATGGATGCGTTCAAAGTCATCTCGTGGCTTACGTGCATAGATGGACTTGGTATGATTATGACTGAGGATCGTCGGTATAATCATAATCAGATTGAAAACACGAATATCCTCGCCAATTGGTGCATGGATAATTCGTGGTCGTGATACTATTAAGTCGCTGCGTCTTAGCATTATTGGTTTTACAGCTTGTATATCTTTAGCTTTGAAAGTGCAAAAGATGAATTGTTAATGAATAAATTTTGGCGATTTCAAAGATGAATTTAATATTTTTAAACGATAAAGGTATTCAAGGTATCCTCACTTCTTTATCATATGTGTATCGCACCTAATTTCGAGGGCTAAATTCCATAAGGAGGGAGATTGTGAGACCCCAGATTTTATTAATAAAGATTTAAATTTTGTCAAAATAAATTTTTATATTATGGTGTGAATTTGAGATAATATTATAGTTGTGGGTAGTATTAATAAATTTTGCAAAGTATGCAAGTGGTTATATTATATTCGATTGGTCTGGGGAATATTAGGTTTAGCAGGAATATTCGCATAACTCAATCATTGGTGGACCCTACAATGTAATTATCATCGGATCGAGAAAGCGACAAAAATATTTTATTGAAATAACGGCGGAAGTTTTACCGTGGTTCTTTGTTGAACTACTTTCAGTAGTAAAAGTACAAAGAACGTGTGGTTGCGTAGAAAGCACTACCAGTATTGATTATCGATGCTTATGTGAGAAGTTACTCGGTTTGATTCCATTATTGTCGATTAATAATATGAATTATTATAATGATAATGACGCTTTTGTTTTATTCGTATTATTAACGTAATAAAACGTAAACATCTTTTATATAAAATAGAATACTTTATTAAAGTTATTCTATAAATAGAATATATTATATTTTATTACGCATATGTCGCATAGTGTTAAGTATAGTGTTTTTGCATAGTGTTTTAGTGCATAGTAAAATGTTTTTATATAAATAGAATATATTATATTTTATTTAAAAGATTTTTCTTTAAATATGGACCGTCGATTAAAGTAAATCAACTGGACTAGTTCATGGATTAGTTCTTATGCATTCCATTTTTCTATAAATAGAAGCTCATTCCTTCATTATTTTCTTACGAATTCATTGAAACTCTAGAGAGAGAAATTATAGAGAGAAGCTATAGAGAAAGTTATAGAAAGAAGAAGAGTATTCGCTACTTCACTACTTCTATATTCGGGTTCTTTTTACGGTAAGGGTGTTATTCTTTCTTCTTGAAAAGAACTTCATTATTCCATTCATTATTATTCTCATTGGAATAACTTGTAAAAAGTGGCATACCCTATACATAACTCGTATCATGGCATATACCACTTATACTGGTGAAATCCTTTATGTTATTCCATTGCTTATTATTCATTGGAATAACTCAGATACGCTGGTTTACCCTATACTTGGTGACATTCTTCTATTATTCTCATTGGAACATCCTCATCTCATGTGTTTTACAGGGACCGGTTCCGCTTTTTATTATTCTGTTGGAACATCCTGTCGTGTGTTTTACACCGGACCGGGTTAAAATCTTTTTTATCATTCTCGCTGGAATATCCTATCTCATGTGTTTTACACCGGATCCGGTTCCATCTTTATTATTCTGTTGGAACATCCCGCTTGCGTGTGAATTTCACCCGACTGGTTCCGTTATTATTATTACATTGGAATAACCTCGCCATGCGCAAGCACCGCATGCATGGTGATTTCTTTTGTTATTCCATTCTTTATTATACCGGTTGGTTAAAACTTTGACTTTATACTCCATGAAATTAGTAGAATATCCTTGATATTTGCGTTTCATCCAAAGATCTTTTCATGGAAATATTCTTCCGATCATTCTTGAATTTTACTCTACTAAACAAAGATCATGTCGACAATTTAGACGTTAATAATTCATGGATTAAATAATTCTTGAACTTGTTTTATTGAATTATTATGTCATTGTCATCATCCTCATGTTATATTATGTTATCTTTGGCTTACGTGCATAGATGAACTTAGTATGATTATGACCGAGGATCATCTTAAGATAATCACGACTTGATATAAATGATGTGACAAAAGTCCTCAAAGGGTCTGTAATGCAAGTGATGGATAGTTTTTGGTATGATTATGACCGGGGTGATTCTAAGATAGTCATGACCATTGATAATTTGATGAAAATCCTTGACCGTGTAATGTACGGGGATGATTAGATGTGGTGGTTTATTTATTGTCGAGTCTCGTGATAAAAATTGATGAAAACCTTTTAAAACCTAAAAGATAGTAGACTTTATTCTCTACTTGACTCTTTTAATGGGGTTCTTTATTCCACCGCAGATTAAACTGGTTGTCTATTGTATTTTATCGGTTTAACATCGTTGAAGGCTAATGATAATTTATTCTCGCATTATCTTAGTCATAATATTTTTCATCGGGCTAGTTGAGCTCACCTTTCTTTCACTTTGTTCTCTTGTGAAATGAGAACATAGTGGGATTTAGTCTGGGAACGAAGTAATGGTCCGGAGGATAGCATTAGTAGTCCTCCCTATTCTCGTGAAAAAAGTGTGATAATAGTTGTAATGAGGACTCCTTTTGAGTTTGTATAATATCTAGTAGACAATATTTGTATTCAAACTCACGCTTTATGTCGTATTGTATACCTACGCTTAGGTTAGTAAGTTGTATTTGAATTTATGTATCATGTAAGTGGCGACCCAAGATGGGTGACGTATACCTAATTTTGGGGGCGTCACACTTGTGCAATAAGTTTCTAGATCATCTCAAATGGTTTTTCTCATAATGGACACCTCATGATACGTAATAATTGATTGATGTATCTGAAAGGAAAAATCATACCTTGTTGAACATGGTACGGTCCATAATGATTTTACCGACATTCCAGTATCCTTCTGGGATAATGTCCTAGAAATGGCTGCATATCTACGAAAATGGTAACCTCAAAATCCAGCCCCAAGACTCCATAAAAGTTATGGACAGGGAGGATTCCTAATCTTAAGTATGTTAAGATAAGGGGTTGTCCAACTTATGTGAAAAGGTTTCAAAAAGATAAGCTTGGGACAAGATTTGACAAGTGTAGATTTGTTGGACATCCTAAAGTAAGTTTAGGGTATATGTTCTATAATTCTACTTAGCAAAAGGTGTTTGTTACGAAAAACACGCGCCTTTATAAGATAAAGGTGTTTATCATTAAAAGGGGCTAGTAGGAGGATAATAGATCTTGAAGAGTTCAAGAACCACAAAATACTATAAGTCAAATAAGAGGAACCGATTAGATAGACCTATTTTACCACAACCGAATCGTAAATCGGGAATAGATCAAGATACCTAGGAGGTATGGATTCATCATGGATGATGATGATGATGAGGCACGCGATCATAGAAGATGATGATCCGAGTTACATCTGATGAGGTAAGAGTTCTAATGTGTACAAAAGGACGTGGGGAGGCTAGTGACATTCCTAATATTATATGTTGATATACTACGTGATAAGGAATGACATAATAATGCTACAATCAGTAATGATAAAGTTGTCTAAACATTCCTCCATGAATGGTTTGGGAAGAGTATCTTAATTGGGGATAAAATCTATATAGATAGATACAAGAGGATGCTCAACTTAACCCAAGGAACGTATATTCATTTGATGCTAAAGTCGTTTAGCATGGCAAACTCCAAGAGATGTCTAATGTCGATGAGCTATGGAGTGTATCTCTCTTAATAGTCCCCACAGACTCCTGAAAAGAGAGGTCGCATGAGTGACTATCATGAATGCAATGAAATATCTGAGACACGATGTTGATCGGTCATATCACGGAGAAGTTCACTATGAGTCGTTGAAAAACATCTTAAAGTGCTTAACTTAGCAAGCACTAAGGATGTGATCATATTGATGGTGGGTGCGAATTAAAACTAGAGGGCTTAATGAGACTCAAGTTTTTTTCAGACAGATCAAGATGATGAAAATCCACTTTAAGGTAAAGCGTTATTTTGAGCATTAGTGCGTTGAATTGGAAAGGTTCCAAACAAAGAAAGAGTTGTTGGTTTAGTGATAAAGACAAAGTATATAGCTATAAATGAAGGCTATGAGTTGATTGTTTGGATTAAAAGTTCATTCTGAGAACTAGGAATAGTTCCCAAGTCTCATCTTGGATCTAAACATGTGTTGTGGCATTTTCATTTGATTATTAGAATCATTGAAAGATGGGAAATCACTATAGAGATAGTGGACTCTCAAGAACAACATTACATATCCATTAACTAAAGCTTATCCAACAAAGGATAATAATCGTCACTTAAAGAAGAAGAGTATAAGATACCATGACGATTGGCTTTAGTAAGTGGGAGATTGAAAGTAGTATGCACACACAAGCCAATCATGTTTGATGATAAAGCATATACTTTGTAACAATCTTATTCATTTATTAATAAAAAGTATTAATTTATTAAAGGCTTTTAATTATCTACATGATCTTTGTTTTATAATATGTGATAAACCCATAGTTTTAAGCAATGCTTTTAGAATAATGATGATGATCATTCTAATGAGATCTAAATTTTTAGAAAGCTTAAAACTAAAATAGTTCCCAATCATTGGATTACTAAATTGGGGATTAGTGAATCAGGATAGATTGGTACATACGTTCTTGCTTCATTGGATGAGGATGATTGATCTCATGATCATTTGTGTGGAGACACTAAAGCAAGTATGTAGGTGCTTATTAGAGAATAAGTTCATTTGAGCATTGGCTCGCTAAGGAATACCTAATGGAGTTTTATTTGCTGTCGATAGAATTTCTGTAGTGATAGTAGTACAAGTAATCCTTGGACTTGAGATCATCATAAGTATCTTGTGTATGATGAGTTATACTGACTTATTCCTTAAGACCCTTAGGGTATATCAAAGGGTATGCTTGGGTATAATAAGTTGTACATGGAGATAATGTATGATCAATAAAGAATCTACCACTTCTAATAAAAAAGAGAAATGTCCTATGTGATTCGATAAATGACAACTCAAGAGTCCTTGGGTTAAGCGTAATGAAATTAGAAAGAAGTTTCTAATTTGCATTATTTGGAGTTGTGCATTTAAGGATCGAAATACATATAATTAAATAAAATAAGACTTGACAAAGTAATTCCGTGTCTTATATTTAATTGGGACATTGTATGGTGGAAGGATTGAATTATGCAGTAACTATTTACTCAAAAGTTCTTTAATGATTAATGTTGAAATCTATATTATCTCGGAAAGTCGTTGATCGCTAGGGAGGCTTATCCTATTGTAGAATAAATATTATTTATTTAAATAAATTAATTATTTAATTTATTTATTTAAATAAGATTAGAATTGTTCTAATTGATTTATTCACAATAGGTTTAATATGGAGAACCTAAAAGGGTCACACCATAAAAGGAAGAATAATTATTTAAGAAGTTAATGGCATAATCGTAATAATATGTTAAGTATATTTAATTTAATCTATGGTGATAGAATAAATTAAATAGCTTAATATTTATTATTTAATATTTTAGAAATATTAAATATAAATTAATAAGATGAGTCTTATTAATATTATTACAATTATTATTATTTTAATTTCTAAAAGAGTTTAGGAATTAATTTAATATAAGTACTCTCATTTATTCCTAATTGGATTAGGAAGAAAAATTAGTTAAAAGAGTTTAATTAATTATCCCTAATTAGATTAGGGAGCTTTATTAATTAAAAGAATTTAATTAAATAAATAAATCTCAATTCCTTAATTGTTAAGGTGGGTTGCCCACATCTATAAATAAGAGGAGTCTTATTATGGGTGGTGGGGGTTGTTGACTTTTACAACGACATAATTTCAATTTGTTGGAGAGTACCCTTTTCTATAGAGATAGAAAATTAGGGTTTGAGCCAAATACCCCTTCTTCTTGAATCTTTATTTTTCTTTGGTGGATCACCTCTAGAGGCAAAACATATGGGTGGCTAACGTTGATCAAAGGAAGGAACCAAACCCGGTGGATTCAAGTTGAACGCGAAAGGATTTGGAGGTGAACTTGTACCTGAGGAAGCTCGATCTTCAAGGGTATGATTTTATTCTTTATCTTTTTGTTTAATTAATAATTATGCATAAAGGGTGATCCGGGTATATGGTTTGTAAATTTTTTAAACTCTGATTTTACACGTTTCCGCATTTTTATGCAATTTGATTGCGTTCAAGAATATTACAAACCTAACAACTCAAACATGTACATTTAACAATTGATGTTTGTCCTGATACAAGCTTGTAACTATCTGGTTACTAATAACAGTAACCATAATGTAATGTAATAAAACAGTAACCATATAATTATATGATAGTAACGAGAACAGGTTTTAATGGTAACCAAAAAAGAAACATCATGTAATGAATCCCAATTTAGGCAATCCATGTATACTAAACAATTACATATTAATAAGAATGAAAAAATAAAAGTATCTAAAATCCCACATTGAGGACACAATAATAGTAGCCAAACCATAAGGTAACAGTAACCAAAGCATAATAAAGAAGTAACCAAATAGTTATATGAAAGTAACCAGAACATGTAAGATGTGTTTGTGGAAATGAAAGTAGAAATAGAATAGCATAAACATTGTAGAATATATTTGAAGGAATTTACAAAAATAATACATCAATGTATACTAAGCAAATACATGGTTTATTATGACTTGGGTTTATTATTTACAAAAATAATACATCTACAAACTAATGATGCCTTAAACTTCTTCAACTGTCTTGGGTTCAATTTCTTGGTAATAATGCCGGGGAGTTCCATGTCACACCAATATATAACTTTTCTAATGAATTTTCTATTGCATTCCTCATAGTAAAGATTCCATACCTGCAAATAAAAAAAATCAGACTTACATAGTCATTAGTAACCAGGTATAAACAATATTTATATCATAAACAGTTTACCAAACAAATACATTGTAACAAAAACAACATATAAAAGTAACCAAAATCTCAATTGAGGGAAAAAGAATGGTAACCAAATCATAAGCTAACAGTAACAAAAAATATACTAATGAAGTAACCAAACAGTTATATGTTAGTAACCAAAATATATATTAATGGTAACCAATACATAAACAACATATAGACCAAACAAAGTTTAGTCAACCCATATATTAAGCAAATATATGGTAACCAGAACAATAAACAACATATAAAAGTAACCAAAATCCCAATTGAGGGAAAAAGAATGGTATTCAAATCATAAGCTAACAGTAACAAAAAATATACTAATGAAGTAACCAAACAGTTATATATTAGTAACCAAAACATATATTAATGGTAACCAATATATACACAACATGTACACCAAAACCAGTTTAGTCAACCATGTATACTAAGCAAATACATAGTAACCATAACAACATAAAAAAGTAACCAAAATACCAAATCAAGGTAACAAAAATGGTATCCGAATCACAAGCTAACAGTAACCAAAACATAATGCAGAAGAGGCTTATCGCCAAAAATGGTAACCAAAACATAACAGTAACCAAAACATAATGCAGAAGAGGCTTAAACTAGTTTAATTCTTGATTGAAATTTAAATAAGGTTTATTTCTTCCCATGACATTTGTCTCTGTGATCTCTTTCCGAGCAACATCAAGAGGCTTGTTTGAAGCAAAATTTCTATTATCTCGATAATAGAACAACATGTATGCTTTCTGATCCAAAACCTTATTCTCACTAACTTGAACAACTTGTAAATCAACAAGTGCAGCAAAAATAAATTAAAAAACAATCAAAAAAATAAAGGACTTTTAGACTATGCAAACTGATTGTGAATCCGACAACGAATCGAAGAGGATGACGTGAATTATATGCGAAAAAAGAGAGAAAAACATAAATAAGGGTGATAATCCTAACTTGCCTGGTGCATATGTAATGAATCCATGTAACATGCAGTGTGAGGATCAGATTTATTGTCTTCATCCATGGACAGAAGGCAGAAGTGGAGAAGATGAAACCATTAACAAGAATAGAGTTTTAAGAGATGAAAGAGGAAAGTAAGAGAGAGGGGAAAGAAAAGTGTGCCACGATTAACGGGAAGGGATGAGGGAGATAATCATGGGCCACAATTAAATAATACCTAAATGTATTAATTTTGTAAAAAAATATTATTTTTATAATTATTTTATCTATGCACCATTATTATAATTATTTCTAAAAATATACTAACATATGTAATTCTTCCTAAATGATAACCCAATCAAACCTATACCACCATCACACACCTACTTATTATTCAATGTTACTTTGCCCCTTTCCAATAATCACAAATTAATATCTACATTTATAGGATTGAAATCTGATAAAAAAATTAAATTAAAAAAAATGAATATAAAATAATGTGTTAAATTACAGTTAGGTAAAAGTTCATTATGTATAAGTGAGCTTTAATATTTATAAGTGTTCACAACCAAACATCATTTTTGTAATAAGAAAGTATCATTTAAAAAAGCATCATTCACCAAGTTCTAATATTTTAAAACGTATAACTTAATGTTTTAAATCTAATTTGAGTAATTCTTGAGGCTAAATTGAAATATTTGAGTCTGTTAAAATTATTTAATTTAAAAAATAATTATAAAAATAGATTGGCATGAGCGATACAATAGACCGAGATTTTAAAAATAAATTGTCATATTGGGGTTTAAGATTTCTTAACTTTCGCTATTAATTTTTATGCTTTGAAGGTATTAATAATGATCTAAGAGGAATAACTAAAGGCACCTTTAATAGTTTAAAAAGTATTTTAAAATTAGTAGATTGAATTGTATACTTAAGTTGGAGTGAATATGTTTAGGTGGTGAATAAGGGTTCGTATTAGATATCGTTGACGTTTGAGGTTAATATTTTGTGGGGTGTGCAATAAGTGAATTTGACTATTAAGTCAGCGATACTCTTTTAGTTTTAATTATCTGTTTTGCTCATAAACATGGTCAATTTGGCAATTTATAAATTTGCTTTGATCAGTCTTGATCTAAAATTCATATAAATTTCATATCATAACGAAATTATTGCTTGATTTTTGATTCCCTAAAAAGTTCTGCAAGTTATCAACATGTTTTGTGAAATAACATTTTATATAATAATGATTCTAAACTTGATTTATATTATAATTTATGAGACATGTTCGATCTGTCCAGCTCTTTGTCCATCAACATAATAGATTCGTTGTAAAATTCACCTATAACTCATTTTCATTCGGATTTGAGTGATTTTTAATTTGATGAAAAGCTCTTCCAATTATCCAAAACTTTCTTGCAATATTAGTTACATCCTTGATGCTCATGCATGGTTTATTTCGGCTTTAGTAAAACTTGGCAGATTTTGTTCATAATCTCTATGTTATTTTTCGTGTGTAATTAGCATTAGACTTTTGTTATATTCATGTGCACATAGGCTTGTTGAAGCCTTTAGGGAGTGATAAGGTTGTTAGATAGGAACATTATTAGCATATTTGAGTTCGGTTAATCTTTCGAGATTAAAAGTGTGATCTCACCATTTTATGTTATAGTATTTGATTCTTCTCTGAAACTATCTTGTTGTGGACAACTTTGAGGTTATACGGTCCCATTATTTTCTTGGTTTCCAACATAACGCTGATCTATTTATAATTTGTTACTAAGCTCGTATTCGTTTATCCATTCGACTCATTTAATTGCATTATGTATATTGTGGTATATTTGTGTATTTCTATATCCTTATTGGACATTTAACTCATATTGTATTTTACTTTCGACAGATTTGCAGGGGTGATTCAAGATTGTGTGAGGAGAGCTTGCCTTTGCCTCTGATCGTCTAGGTTAATTTGATTTTAGCTTTTGACTAATTTTAATTATTGTGTAAATTTAGGAGAATTTTATTTAATTCAACATATATGAATTATTAGCTATTAAATGTTTTGGAAGTTATTAGGGTTCTGTTTGTTTATTTTGATGTTTATTGTGCTTTACTCATGACCTCTTTTTCCTATTTGGAAAACGGGTTGTTACACGTTATTATGTTGTTCAACAATGGCCAAAAAAGAAAAATTGTTTCTCTAAAACAGAAAAATGGATTCTGACTAAATAATATATTAGAATTGGTTCCTAATGTCAAAGTGATTCTTCATATCAATCAATCTTGAGAGGAAAATGGAGATAAAAAGGAAAACCATGATTTCCACAAGACTTAAAAATTTGTAATCAAACACTTTAGTCAATTTCCTTGCCAAACATGTTGGTACACAAGACTAACCAAGTGAGGCCTTAGGGAGAGGGTATAGAATCCTTTGAAGCCCCCGACAACTGCGCATCACCATCAGAATGACCATTCGATATTCTGTCGCCGGAATCTGCCCTGACCCCAGGGAATGATTCACCGGAAACCAATGCTTGAAGCAGCTTTGGTGGCGGCGGGACAGTCACTTCTACCACACCTTCCAACATTTTCACCACCATCCCCATAGTAGGCCTTAGTGCCTCTTCATCCTGTATACACCATATCGCCACCAATCCCAGACGCTCTGCCTCCGCTTCATTATACAGGCCACCAAGCCTCTCATCCACCACCGCTGTCACATTTCCTTCAATTATATGCCGTGCTGCCCATGGCGGAAAAAACCACTTCTCTCCTGTTCCACCACCTCCACCAGCTGAAGGTGGTCCCTCCACATTCCTCCGGCCACCTATTAATTCTATCAAGGTCATTCCATAGCTATATACATCAGCTTTTGTGGTGATTGCCACTCCAGAGATCCATTCTGGTGCAACATAGCCCCATGTACCCCTCATGGTGGCTAATACACGACTAAAGTCGCGTCCAATTAGCTTTGCCAATCCAAAATCCGAAACCATTGCTGAGAAATCTTCATCTAGTAGAATGTTTTCAGGCTTAATATCACAATGTATGATACAGTTTCTGCATTCCTCGTGTAAATAAGCAATCCCTCTAGCTGTCCCCATTGCAACACGAAATCTAGAATCCCAACTCAAATTCTGACCATCTTTTTTTAAATACACACTCAGAGGACCATTTGGCATGTAATCATAAACAAGAAGCCTATGCGAATTTTCAGAACAAAATCCCCTTAATCTAACAAGATTAACATGTTGAATGTTTCCAATTGTGCATACCTCTGCTCGAAACTCTTTCTCCCCACTCCCTGGTCGTTCAAGCCTTTTCACTGCCACGGGTGAAGAAGAATCAGATAACTGACCACGAAAGACTGCTCCAAACCCGCCGTGGCCAAGCTTCTCCGAGAACCCACTAGTTGCAGCATGAAGCTCTTTGTAAGAAAACACCTTCAAATTTCTCACAGAATATACAGTTTCTTCTTCCTCTTTCCTTCTCCTAATCACTTTCTTCCTCAAAATCAACAAAGAAACAACCAAAAGTATCAAAACTGCTATCATCCCACAAATTACACCAACCAAAACAAATGATTTCTTCTTATTCTTCTTTCCCATACCTCCTCTCTGCACCCTTACATAAAGTGCCTCATAATTGGTGCTATCAGAACTAAGATTTTGAATATTCAACATTGACCCATATATATTTTTACAAAGATTACTCTTCACATTGTGATGTAAACCAATACAAGAACAATTACTCAAACATTTTCTTTCACAATCAAGCCTACTCGCCGTAAATGAATCCCGTTTTGCTCCATCGAATGTCATAGCCCCAACCACATCAAATTCATCATTAGCATTACAATCATCACTACTCTCCCGGCGACAACCACCGGAAAAACCTCGGGCATCCCAAGCAACGCCGTCCACTGGCCTAAAACCCGGCAGACACTTGCAAGGATTCAGCAAATTACCATTACAGAATCCATAATTCCCACATAATCCATACACTTTACAGAAATTCTCCGGCTGTGACCAAAACATATTCCAGTTCTCCGTTTGTGGGGACCACGTAAACTGCCTCAACTGTCCGGTAGATTCCAGAGAGAACCGGGTCAGGGGCGGTTTAACACTTCCCTCCATGGCCGTCTCCGTGTACCCAAACGACGCCGTTGGGGTCCTCGGAGCCACAAAATGAAACCTATATATATACGGTATCGACATTTCCGGCACATCGGAAAACGAATTTCCGGTCCATTCTCCGGTGGACCAATAATCAACATTATTATCAAATGAAAGAACAATCTCACCGTTATCCTGCGAAAGCCGGAGCGAGTACTTCCCCGGTGCCGGATTGTTCAAGCTCTTCCAACACGTCAGCGACTTTCCGTCCGTCAAGTTCATCCCCGGCAACCACGTGTCCGTCGGAAAATCGAAACTGCTCCACACAATCTCACCTCTAGAGGTTAAAAACACCAAATTCCCTTGCTCTAAAAGCTTCAAATTTGCCCCATTGATCCCATTACCAGTTTTCCAAACTACCCTCTTAGCTGATTCTGCAGCTGAATCTAAAACGGCTAATTTTCCGTCGGCAGTAACTACCAGCAACGCAGAAGCTAAACTTTGAACTGGGTTTTCGCGATTCGCAACCCAAACGTATGTTGGTGTAGGGATTGAAGAGTACCAAATCGCCAAATATACTTTCGATTCATCGTTGGTGCTAAAAAATCCCAGCTCGAATGTTCTGTTTTCACTTGAAATCGTTGCGTTTCCGGATATTATAACCACATATTTCGATAATGAAGCATCAGGGTCAGTTGAATTCGAGGTTTTGAATTGATGGGTCAGATTTTTTGAGAGATTGAAGGGTTTTGTAAGCTCATTTGAGCTCGATTTGAGTCCAAATGCTACTGGAATAGAAATGGAAATGAGAATAGAAATGAAAAACAAAGTCAGGGACATTTTGTTGTTCATTTTAGAAGAGAGAGTTTGAAAATGAAATAAGCCATTGCGGTAACAAAATAATAACACCATTGATTCTTCAATGAAGTAAGAAAAGTGGAGAAAATCTCTGTTCTTCAATTTCTAGAGAGAGAAAGAGAAGATTTTTGTGGATATCTTAAAAAAGCTGTTATACTCACGGACATGATAAAATGGACGTCGGTGTTCACAAAATGACGAAAGTAGCCTCAGCGGCTGTATAGATGAAGTCATGATGTGATGTAATAATAAGTGACGTTTGAGGTTATAATAGTAAAACTGTTGAGGTACAAAAGTCTATGCAGGAGTGATCTGGTGGCAGACAGAAGATCTCAGACACCACTCAGCAGTGCATCTGTTTTTTTTCCAACAAGGGAATAAAAACAAAAAGTATTTATAAAATAGTGGGTTTAGTAATTAATGAAACTAGCTTTTTCTTACTTTTTGGTAAAAAATAAATAAAAATACTACTACATTAAAAAATTTCTTGATTTTTTAACCTAGGGTGAATAATTTAAAAAAAAATGATATTTTTATATATTAAAATAATATTTTTATATAAATGAGATTTGTTCACTATTCATGCAATTAAGGACGATCACATAAAAATATTAATTTTATATGAACTATTTCATGCCGTCAAATTTAAAATGGACATTATTATAGTTAAATATTTAAGTATTACTCATGTTAAAGTGACTTATTTTTATATTAGTTAAAAAATTAAATTGCTTTCTTTTATTAATAAGTTAACTTTGGAATGCATTTTAAATTTAATTTTAATGTGGAGTGCATATAATTATATATTTTAGATTTAAAGGACTACTTTTCATTTTAATCGAAGAATTGTAAACAATAACGAATATGTCGCCGTATTTTCACAAGTTGTAACTTCAAAACCATCTAAAGATGAGAAAGTGTATTTGTAGTTACCATAGAGGTGAGAGTCAATTTAATTAAAAAATCACTAGTTTACCATCTTATAAGGTTAATGGGGGTATTTAATAAAAATTAAATGAATTTAAATTTTGAAAAAAAATTATTTGATAATTGACATAGTTGAAATATTTGAATAATAGATTTTTATTATTTTATTCCTCTAAAAAAATTTAAAATTGTTGTAAATTTATTTAATATTACTTAATATAATAGTTAATATTATAAAAAAAAAATCATCCAAATTGTCATTCAAATTTTATTCAAATTAAAAAAAATAGGATTTAAGTGAATTCGGTATAAAATCGTCTGAACGACCTACCGATTCAACCATTCAAACAATATTTATTGAATCAGTCAATCATTCAGTACTGATCAAACATCTCCTAAATACTCATATATGACCGATAGGCGATAGCAAAATAGTATCGTGATAACCAGTTTTAAACTTGAGTAGACAATAGATAAAGACTAATAATTATTAAATTAAAAATACCATGTAAAACCCCCCCCCCAAAAAAAAAAAAAAAAAACTCATTACTCACTTGTATGATTACAAAATTTTTAAGCAATGTATTATTTTAAATTTTAATTTAATTTTTTTATTACGTCGTGTTTTTGTGCACAACCAATTATTAGTATGATTACAAAGTTGATCATAAAACTAGAGTTAAGACTTTAGTCAACCTTGTAAAGAGAATCTTTTTTTCTTTTTTATGTTTGGTGGGAAGAGAATATGAATCTTACACTTGTAACCAACCAGTTGGTGAAGTGTCAATTACTACCTGCACCTTCTACTTTTTCCCTCCAATCTCCTCATTCATCAAGTCAAAAATATGTTACTAGAGCTTAAAATATGAAGTTTTTACTCTTTTTTAACCCCCCATCCAATCATCAATCTTGAAGTAAATTATGAATTTTTATAGAAATGATTGTATAACATTAAATACAGTATTAATTGTCTATAATACCCTTTATCATATACTTCTCTCTTATCTGTAATATTTTTTTATAGTAGATAATTTTGGAAAAATTATAACAAATTTTCCTAAATTATATAAAATGTCAAATAAATTGAGAAAAATAAAATAATTTAAAACATCCTATATTATGGGTCGGAGGAAGAAGATAATTATGATGTAAATTGTCCTAATTTTGGGCGTGACTATTTGAATGATTATACTGAAGTATCTAATGTAGTTTACATTAATTTAAACAAATAAGCTCCGGAAATTAGTTCAAAGTTTGAGTCCTGTCGGGACTTCAAGTGACATTTGTTCTAGATACAATGCATTTAAATATCCAAGAGTATATTCTATATAAGTCGCATTAATGTTATATATTGCAAAAAAAAATTTATGAATTGCGATGTATATCAGTACATGAGATTATATATATGAGAATTGATATTTTCATATGTATTTTTGATATTATCAAATGGTCCTCGAGCATACAGTGGGTTTCACATTCATGTGAGATGAAACTCTGTAAAAATATCAAAAATACATGTGAAAATAGTGTTCCTATATTTATATTAGAAATTTATATATAGATTTATGTAATACAGATATATTGTTAGAATATGACGATAGATTTTTTGGGCTATATAGCGATGAACCTCGTCATTATAGTCCGTAATAGCTATGACGATGGTGAAACCGTCGCTATAAGCTCAAAAAACCGTCGTTATAAATTTAATGTGTAATACATAAATTGCTTATATACATTTTTCTCTTTATATTATTACGAGATTATGTATGATTATAAACTTGGTCTATTATATTAAATATATTATAAAAATATTATTAATAATTATAGCTATCGATGTAACTCACAATAAAAAAAATCGACAGATAAAATCGTAATATATAATATTTTTCAAGAAAGAATAACCACTCCCTACAAAGAGAAAGGCTTAAAAAGGATACTCATAAAAATGATCCTATTCTACAGAAAAATACAATCTTTTTTAGACAAAGAAAATGAAAATCAAAAGAGATAATCTTTATGGACAAAAGTGGCATCTAAATTCCACCATTTTAGCTTAAATGATGCTTTCTATTTATATATGCAAATTATCAGACAATTGCCTCGTTTCTAGTAGTTTAATTTAGAATATTTTATTACTTAATTAAAGATTAATTTAAAAACTTATTCTATAATCTGAAGTATCTTGTTTGGCCATTTTTTTTATTTAAGAAAACCTTATTACGTCATAAGCTGTCATGTTTGACAAATAAGCCAAGAAAAGCTATAAGTTGGAGAGAGGGAGAGAAGATACCAACCTTTTCTTTTGTGCATTTTGAAGGTACTCAACTTGCAATTGTTTCAAATTCGTTCTGAGACACGTACTTTTTCAGCTTATCTTTTAAAAATAAGCTATAAGCCATTCCAAATGAACTGTGACCAAAAATCAGATTTTCTGAATTTCATTCTACTGCTTGAATCTTCATTGCCAAATATTTAAGAGGGTTGCTGGAGACCACCATGACAAAATTTTTTTTTTTTTTTTTTTTTTTTTTTGGGGGGGGGGGGGTGGGGTGGGGGGGGGTGTGTGTGTGTGTGTGTGAAAGAGTTTACAGATTTAGAGGATAGCCAGCCAGATGGTACTTGAAATGATGAACTATTTTCATTTGGTATGTTTAATTATTGTTGCATGTATCATTTTGATGAAGACCTTCCACCAACTAAACTTAGATGAACATTGTGATACATTAGTCATATTTCTTCTTCTAATATACATATACTAGTTGTGTCCCGTGCACACAGTGAAATTTATCCCAAACTTTGGACGACTAGATGATTTATTAGGATGAGCGGAAAATTCAAAATCAGTTGTATTTTATTAAATAGATATAGCAGAAAAAAAAGGAGGTAAATAAGGTATCCTAAACTGCCTGCAGAACACATTGCGTCTACGATAACAAGGTGGGGTTAACAAGGAACCCCACCGCACCTATGTCGGAATTCTTCTTCTAATTGCTAAAAAGAAATCTAGTGCTAGTTGTGAGACCTAGACAAAAAGTGAAAGATTTCCAGCTCTAACAGAATTACAGCCATACCTTCTCAAAATGAACATGTTCCTCTCCAATGCCTTTTCTTTGTCCCAATCCCAAAATGGAGGCAATGTATACATACATAATACATGCATCTATAGTTTATACAAATACATATTAATTTTAAGGAAAATAATCAGTTTCAATAGAAAGACAAAACTACATACAACTTTTGCTGATGGAAACTTTCAATATACTAAAGCACAGTATGCCCTTTTACTTTCGCACAAAAGAACCTATCCTGCATGTATAGCTAGCTAGCTTCGGCATACATGCAGCTTCCAGTAAAGAAAGAGAGTGGAATAAGAATTGGCAATCGGTGCTTTAGGAGATTAAAAGAACAAATCTTTTTTCCTTTTTCCATTTTCCTATTGGAGTGGGACTATAACATATAGCATTTTGAATTATATACGGCCAATCTACGAAAAACCTACAACAAGAAAGGGAAGAACCTGGAGGCCACTTAGTTCCCAACCAATTATATTAAATACAAAATGCCATCCATCTGTCTGCAGCCTTCCAAGTTTGCGTAATGTAACTGAAATATACAACAGAACTTCCATCTGAAAAAGCACTACAGCACTTCAAAATCCATTTCCTGTAACATGGAAAGGCAGAGCAGTTTAATCCTTCCACAAGCATGAGAATACAAAACAAAAAAGTATTACCGTATGGACCAGTTTGGCTCCTTTAGACTTCGAGTAAACACAAATACAAACATACAAAATAAAAAAAGTACAACCTTGTCAGGTTTGCTTCCTCAAGACTTCAGTTTTAGCATTTCATATTAATCAGATTATCAATCACAAAAACTCACCCATCAATATACCTAAGTACTTACTAGTTACTACCCAACAAAAAAGAAACAGGACAGAACTGATAGCAAGGTGTCTGTGTGAATGTGAACTGATTGAACAAGAAAGGCTTTTCCTTTGGAAAAAGTTGCACCCAATATATTTATCAGATCCATAAAAACATGAAGTAATGGCTTTCTTTCCAAATTTTTCCTTTGCCAAACCGTTCAAGATTCTCATTGTAAAAGAGTTCAAATGAGATAGAGGAAGCCACAAACCTGATTGCATATGGGGCAGGTGTCACTTCTTTCCATCCACTCAAGAATGCATGAAAGGTGGTAGTGATGGTTACATTTTGTGATAATTTTTGGATTGTCTGCATCATAGTCTGCAAATATGGTACAGAAGTATGATTTATAAGTTCTGAGCAGCAAAAATGGTTGTGAATTTCAGAAATGGAAACTAGTATGATTTTTAAACAAAATAAAATATCATAGAGAATAATAATAGTACTGGTCAAGAAAACTTTGCCAAGGACCGCACCTTCAAAACAAGTGGGACAAACATCATCTTCGTCTGTTGATGAAACATTAGCTTCATTCAATTTACATGATTCAACTCCGAGTTTCCTTGGGGAGGCAAGGAGAGCACCAGTTTGAGCTTTGCAATCCAATTCCTTACTTTTCACATAACTGCCCTTTTCGAAGCTACTTCCACTGATTATTTCTCCTGCAAACTCAGAATATGTAGACTGCGGATACCCCAAAACCACGTCAAATGGGATTGGAGTAGGAGGGCGTCGGTAAGTGTCAGGACTTGATGCATCCAAATTTAGACCAACCAGAAATCCATTAGCTCGAGCAACAGCTGCACTATCATGAGATGTCAATGACTCGTTCTCTTCCAAAGCTGGTGGATACTGAAGAGATAAAAGTTCAGATTTGATAGTTTAGTACAAAAGGAGGTCGCAAAATAGACCCTATTTACATTACAAGAAGCCAGCAAAAAGAAGTTTAGACGTGTCGCGTAATAAATTGCGTTGCAAAAAGTGAAAACCATATATTTTCAATGAGGTCAATATCTTACACAAATAAAAGGAGCTGATGAGATTTCCCATAGTCCAGAGGGTGGGGACTGGAGGAAATGATGGGAAAGAAAGTCAAACATACAACGATTTTGCAATTTACTTGTAACATTAAATGAAATACATGTGGCACCACGCACTCTACATTTGGCACCAGATACTCATAACATTTAATGGATGTATCTAGGTTTCACCAGCTAGTTTTAACCATTTACTCATGACATCTGGCACACGTATTAACATTAAAGGTACGTAGGAGTTGCAATATTGTTGCTGTTATAGATTTAATGGCATTAAGGGAGTCAATTTAATGATAAACTATTCTAGCAAACTAGGTTTGCGAAGGTGAGGTGCAGGATTGAGTAATCTATATTAGCAACAAGTAAACCCTTTCTTTGTATGTTTGTCAAAAACCTCCCAATATTTTTGCTTGGGGATAAACATCAATCTAGGTCTGAGACTGAGACGACCAAGAAAGCGCAGTTTCACACCTGACCATAAAGCTTCTTGCGAGGAAGCCCTCCATTACAGTAGCCTTAAGCTAACGACAGACATTACCTGCCAATAAGAGTGTATATTCGGCAATTCCCACTAGTTCTTTTGTATTTACTTTTTGAGAATTCTCATGTCCTCTCTTTGGTATTTACTTTCCCTCACAATTCCAACACTACCAACCTAGATGTAGTCAAGTTATTTGTTTCCTGTCCTTTTCAATGCCGAAACTCCAACAGGAGCTTTAGATTGCTTAAAAAGACACAAATCATATATCAATTATATTATGTCCTCACTTTAATTATTTTCATGTATTGCTAGGTTGTAAGCTTTTGCAAAAAATTTCAAATTTTGTTAGAAAACAACTTTGCCGATTAAGAAAGTCCAAACATCGGTTAAAAAAGGTATGCATGAGAACTTAATCAAACATGTTAAAAAGGGTAATCTATAATATAAAAGAGAGCAGAGAGAGAAAAAAGATAAGTGTCCCATCCAAAATTGACGTCAACAGCTCTCTCATTCAACCTTATTCAAATTTCAAACCCTTTTAACACTCTCTCTCTTCTTGCACACACTGAGCTCTCTCTCAACTCTGCTCTCATACCCAGCCCTAATTCCAGCTCTCTCACTCTCTCTGTTCTTACACACCCTCGATCCCTCTCAACTTCCCTAAATGTCTTAGCTCTCATACCCAGCCCTAATTCCAGCTCCAAATCTCTCATACCCCCATTTGAGAATTTCTGGTGGGTAATATATCTCATTTCTCTCTCCTCGCTCAAAAGGTACCCCATAGCCAAAACTAAAAAGAGAGGAAAAAAGAAACCTAATTGACCCTTTGTTCAGCTGCTGTAGTGGGTGAAGTTTAATTTACTTTAATGGAGGAGCTAAAAAAGTTTTATTTCGTGCAGTAAAGGTTTTGCTAGTTGTGATTTTGTGTTCTTATTTGGTGTTTCTTTGGTGATATAGTTCATCAAGATGATGTGGCCCCAAAGAAGCCCGATTGTGAGAACAATTTTGTTACGGTGAGTAGAAATAAAACCTCTAATTTATTTCTTGTAATTTCCTAAATTTTCTATTTGGGTTTTTTTTTTATTGTTATGGGTGCTCTGTTTTGGGATTTATGTGCTTAATAATAGTGGTGGAAATTCAATTTATCAATTTTTATTTGTTCATTTTGCTGTTGGGGGATATTAATTTGATGGTTGTTATTACATTTTAGTCATTTTTCAATTAATGGTGAGTGGTGGTAGAAATTAGTGTTTCTTGTTTTGGGTGTTATTTGGTGATATGGATTCAGTGACATTTTAGTAATTGCAATTGTTATTATTATGATTGTTGCTATTTTTGTTATTAATTGCTTTATCTGGGTGCAGATAGTAGTTCTGAGGATTCATGCGGTATTTAATAATCTTTTCTAGTAAAGTCTAGTGATTAGTTAATTACTGGAGTTAGTCTTGTTATACTCTGTTTTTTAATTGGTTATTTCTGTAATATTAGGATTTGTTTGTTTTTAAGGGAAATGTATCTTTTTTTAAGAGAATGTGCTATATTTTTGGATGTTTCATGTTTGGTTGGCAAACTTAAAATAAAAATGATTTCTTGGGTTTGGTGTTCGAAAATTAATTCCACATTTTTTGTGTATTCCCTGGTCTTATGAAAATTAATTCCACATTTCTTGGGTTTATGTTAATTTATATATATATATATATATGTTTTTAAAAACTTTAAAATTTCATTAAGAAATTTATTTTTTCTCCCAATTTATTTTCACATAGAAGATATCAATACACAATCTAAACAAAGCTTTCAGAAATTCATACTATTGTTTATTGCAACTTCAGTAAATTACAATAATAAGAAAAGTTAATTATTCTGAATTTGCAAGACATGTTGTGAGTTTTATTTTGGAGGTAGGGGAAAGTAAAGTTGGAGGCTTCCTTCCAAAACAACTCACAATCACATCTTAAGCGAGCCCCTCTCACAAATTAAGGTTGTTGCTTTTTGTATCATTGTAGCAAGTAGTGGCATTTGATGGATTCTTAGTCGTTATAAGTGTATAGTTGTTATAAGTGTATTTGCACAACTGTCTTTCCTCCTTAAATTTAAGGTGTTAGAATTGTTTTTTCATTTTGTAGTGGAATGATTACAGGGGATTTAGCTTAAATGACGAATTTGTCATGAATTGCTAATTCTAGATTATACTCTGCTATTATTATTGGCTTTAATATTTTTGGTTATGGTCAAATTTCGCAAATTTTTTTTTTTAAAAAAAAACTAATAGAGAAACGTTTTAGAGAATAACAACACAGCGAAAAACAATAGCAAAGAAAAAATTAAAAGAAAACAATCGCACAAGACACAAGATTTACGTGGTTCACCCAAAAAATATAGGGCATTCATATGAGGTCTAACATTAATAGCTTCTTCCTTGGATTTTTTTTATTTTTTTATTTTAGCTTGACTTAAGTTTTGTTGTGTTAACTTCATACAACTTTATTTGTATGAAGTAGTACTAATGTTGAAGTAAACAACGACCTTATATTACTTTACTTATTTTCAATTTAGAGATTTAAAAGTTTGTCTCTTACTTGTGATTTGGTTCCTCACAAATTTAGTCAATGAACTTGGAAGGCAACATTATTATATTAGTGTAAAAATAAGGAATAATAGACATTTTGACTTAAAAGTTGTCGTTTTACAAAGTTATCTCTGGACTCTAATTTTGGAATGGAGGGAGTAATAAAGTTGTTGATTGTTGATTCGAGAATTAAAGGAGGTGTTTGGAGAGAGATCTAGAGAGAGATGGGATTTGAAATATATCAGGAGTGTTGGATGATCTTATAGAGAAGGCTGGTGGGTGTGCCGTCATCGACGGTGGCTTTGCAACCCAGCTGGAGTTACACGACGCCTCCATTAACGACCCTCTTTGGAGTGCCCTTTGCTTGATCAAAGATCCTTATCTCATTAAACGGGTATATCTATTACATTAGTTTAGACCATGTTTGGGGTCACTTTCATATGTTTGGGATATGATGAATCTTAATTTGTTGTTTTAGGTTCACACGGAATATCTAGAGGCTGGTGCAGATATATTGGTAACCTCATCATATCAGGTTTGCTCCATCAATCAGCATGCGTAGTAGTAGTTTATGGTGTATTTGATGGTTCTTTTTTGATTTGGTAAATTATGTTGTTTACATAGATGTCTTCATTCTGCAAGATCTTGGATATATACTTAAATCTCAAGTTCCTTCTTTACGGATTGAGAAAAAGAAAATTCTTTATAAAATGGTCTAGAAATTAACAATTTTAAGTTTTGCATTTCTCCAATTTCCACAATGAATTGTTTAGTAGGACTATTTCCAGACTATTAAAATTTCATTAATTATATTCCTACAATTCTTAAAACTATTTTATCCTTTACAAAAACAGTCATATCGTATTTTTTTAAAGGGGATTAAGATTAGTACATGAAATAGCTAAAATGAATATGAGGACAGACGGGAGCTAACCTTAATTCATTCCATGTTCTTCAAACAACAATATGGTATTAAATTTACAAAATTTTAACTTTTTTAATCCTGTGAATATAGGCAACTCTTCCAGGATTTGTATCCAGAGGACTTTCCTTAAAAGAAGCAGAGTTGCTCTTAGAAAATAGTGTCAAACTGGCAGTTGAAGCCCGTGATAAGTTCTGGGATTACAACAGGACACCGATATAACGGGGCATTGGTTGCAGCCTCAATTTGAAGCTATGGCGCTTATCTTGCTGATGGCTCAGATTACAGGTGCCTCTCGACTTTTTCGTTACATATATTTCCTCCCTCCTCCGACCAAAATGAGTTCTACTTGTTTTTTCTCTTTCTTTTTTTAGTAATAAAAATGGTACTCTTCCCCCACCCCCCTTTTTTGTTTGGGATATACAGAGGTTGTATAATCTATATACTCTACAGTTTCCTTTTTTCCATTTCAGCTGAAAATTCTGAACATTCATATAATGTTATGGTAGTATTAAATCTTATCAGTGTATCTTCCTGCCTCCAGTGGGAATTACGGACCTAATATAACTTTGGAAAACCTGAAGGACTTCCATAGACTAAGACTACAAGTTCTTGTGGCAGCAGGTCCAGATTTGTTAGCCTTTGAGACCATCCCCAATAAACTAGAAGCTCAGGTATGCTCCTTGAAATTGTCAACTCAACAAGAACATTTCCCTGATTTAGAAAAATTAGTAGGCATAGTCAAGAAAGCAACTTCCATTCTAAAATCTGTAAAATTCTACCCCAATCTGAGACTCTCAATTCCAATCTGCAGGCCTGTGCAGAGTTGTTGAAATCCCATCTTGGATCTGTTTTAGCTCTGTAGACGGCGTAAATGCTCCTTCTGGAGAGAGCTTCAAGGACTGTCTTGATGTATTAGACAAGAGTGACAAAGTAACTGCAGTTGGAATTAACTGTGCACCGCCCCATTTTGTTCAAAGTCTCATTCAGAGGTTCAAGGAGGTAATTTAGTGGCTCACTCTCCAATAATGAAAATCTATAATATAAAACTACTTATGGTCAAACTGACAATTTTTAAATTAATAATGATATATATTTAGATTTTCAAAATCACAAACCTTGAGTTTAGTTCTAAATTAGATGTAATTTATTGTTGTCATTGTAACGCTATATAACTAAAAGATTTATACGGTTAGTTAATTGGTTGATTTATACGGTTAGTTACTTGGTTGATTTTAAGTATGGTCAGGAGGGAGTAATACAATTATGTGTACAAAGTGCTTGGTTTTTAAATTTATTTCATTTGGCGTTGTGATAGAAACAAATTTTAAGTATTTGAGTGAACGAAAAAGGAGGGCCTTCACCATTTTGAGAGTTTAGTATGAAAAGCATTGGCATATATTCTTTACCCAAAGGTGATGACCTTAACCACATTTCCATACTTGCAGTTCAATATATATACACATACATTTATTTTCTTGTAGTTCAATATATTAATTTTACCAATTGTCTGCTCCAAATTAATCGTTTCTGTTGGGTCATCATTTTTAATACTGAGGTTAACTGGTGTTCACAAAGATAACCCTTTTTTGTTGATTGTCAATGTCTAGCTAAAAGGTGGGACAAATGGTTATGATTTCAAATGGAAGTTGGGATACTGCATTGAAATGAATTTGTGTTGAATGATGGACTACCCAATGGACAAAGTAAAATTTGTGTTTTCACTATATTTCTTAGTTCCCCGTTTGTTTCATTGAAATGAATGTTTATTTGTAAAATTGTCATTCTTATTTTCAGATATTTGTCCCTATCCACAAAGAAACACATTGGTGCCTAGCAGTTATCAACAAGAAAGATGAACATCTATTATAAAGCTAGCAAAAATAGTAACACAAAGGTTTTCAATTTTGATGTTCATTAAAATTGTAATTCCTAAAGATACTTCAGCACACCTTAGCAAATTTCTATTTTGTAGTTGTCTTCACTCTTGGATTTAATATTTAATTTTTTTTATCGGAATAATATCTTCTTCAATTGTTTTATTTGTTTGATCAAAGATATTGTTAACACGAGAACCAAATTGTGCAGGTGGATATGTCTCTGAAGCTGCTGAAGGCAGGGAAACATGTTCTTCAAGGTGAATACATTTAAATCTTTGTCTTTTGAATTAGGACCCTCATTATGGGAATAAGGTAGTATATATAGTTTTGGATATAAATCTTTGTCTTTTGGATATATAGTTTTGATTATTTTTTGGGGTGATGAGCTTTAACGTAATTTGGGAATTGTATTTTAATTATGGTGATCATGTTTTTACTTTAATTTAAATTTTTTTGAATTTCGAAATCAAAATCAAACAGATAAAACTATTATTGCTTGGAAAGATAAAGCAACTGATAAAGCCAAGGAACAACCTATACATGAGCTTTTGTCACCGTCTTATCTAATTACTGTTTGGTAATGAGGATCAATATTCAGGTATTGCAACTTTTAACTACCTTTTTTTTTTGTCGTGATTACTATTTGCTAAAAAAAATTTTGAACTTTAAGGTTTGCATTAAATAAACTAAATTGTATATGATTATATATGTTGATTGTTGTTTTGCTATGCAGAATTACATAGTTGCAGTGGTCGGAACTCGGATGAGACGGAATGCAACAGTTGCACACAGTGAAAGTATGCTAATTCGTCTGCATAGTGTATTATAAATTATCCTTGATAAGGTTAGATTCACTGCTTTGTTGATGTAACTTTGGCCCTAGGGTGAAGCCATGTTTATATATTTCTGAAAATGTAAGGAATTTTTTTGGCATGTGATATATTTCCACTCTCATTATAAGTTTTCATCAATCAAACTCTGTAAACCGTATGATCATATATTTTCAGGTATACATTGAAGGATACTTGGTGTAAGCTGTAAAGAATACGAAGTTATTTCTCTATTTTCTGCATGTGTATATTTTTTGTGTTCCGTCTTTTGTAAAGTTAACTAATTATACATGGTTATGATGATTTTGGGTATAGAATGATGGTTGTTTTGGTGGTTTGAATATTTATTGATGATTGTAAGTTTTGTAGACATGTTTAGATTTTTCTGGATATCTATTTTTAAAGGAAATTCTGCCGAAATTTATTGAAATTAGTAGCGACTAGCTTGATGATTTGGTGGTTGGATATGTGTTGATGATTGAATATGTATTAATTATTGTGGTTGTATGGTGAATTATGATAATTGTTATGTCTGATTATAAGTTATTTTAAGTTGCAAAGAGTCTTTAGGTAATGTATTACTTTTTGAATTTTAATCTAATTTTTTGTTTTGCCGTGCCTTCAGGCACGGGCAATTACTAGAGGTTGTGAGTTGGATAGCAGATTGAAATTTATTTGTCAGGTCATTCATCTTGTGTCACACAATTATATTTTAGGACTATCATGGTTGTTATTTGTGATTTTTCATATGAGACAAAAATCAAGGAATTCGGGCTGAAGTCCATGTGGAGGAGTCCAAACGACATGATCAGAAATATCTTAAATGGTTTGTGTACTGGTTAATTGAGCAAATTCAGTGCCTGTGTTTTTATTTGGATGCATCCTTATGATTATGCCATCTTCCTTAGCTCCTACTTTTAGGACTTTATAGTTAGTGCAATGGGAATTTGGGGCATCTTAGGTCCTTTAATGATGTTAAGTACGGTGATTAGCTATCAGTTGCATTCACAATTATGCATTCACCACTTAACTCTATTAAGTGTCATACATACATTTCAACCATCGATACCATGTAGGAAAAAGCTTTCAGGAAGAACATGAATGACGAACCAGTTCTTTGGTTCATTCTGGTTTAAATTTTCTTAGTGTTATATTTCTATTATTTTATTAATGTCTTTCTTCCTAATCAGAAGGCTATTTAATCTTGCCTTACAGGTACTGTTTTCCGTGAGTCCATCATATGCAAGAACATTCATAGAATTGTTCCTGGTAATATTAACGGGTTTGAGGTATACATTGAAGGATACTTGGTGTAAGCTATAAAGAATACTTAGTGTAAGCTATAAAGTAATGGGTCTTATGCAACATGTTGTTTCTGTATTTTCTGCACGTTTGTATTTTTTGTGTTCTATCTTTTGTAAAGTTAACTAATTATACATGGTTATGATAATTTTTTGGTATGGAATGATGGTTTTTATGGTGGTTTGATATGTATTTGATGATTGTATGTTTTATAGACAGTTTTATAATTTTCTGGATATCTATTTTTAAAGGAAACTCTGCCGAAATTTCTTGAAATTAGTACCGACTAGGTCGATGTTTTGGTGGTTAGATGATTGAGTATGTATTAATTGTTATGGTGGTATATGTTTTTAGATAAAATTGTAGATTTTTTTAATTTTAATCTAATTTTTCGTTACGCCGTGCCTTTAGGCATGGGTTATCGCTAGTATAATGACGTAATAACTGTATGTAACTGAAAACTGTGTATGATGGTTCCATAAATTATTAATCAATTAATATACTAATTAGACAGATGCTCAAACTTAAGGGAAAATGAATACGTCTGAACAAGGTGCAGCATGGCTGCATCTGAATGAAAATGATAGAATACTTACATAATAATATATAGGTGCTCCATGCAGTTGGGGTTTCCGGCAAGAACAACAGCAACCACCCATTCCTTGCTTATTTTTGTTATCTACTGAAAGCAGTCAGAGCTTAGTACATCACTTCCAGTTCCTTGATATGGGAGAAGATAGCCAAAAACTACATAGTTAAGATGCTACGTCATTAATAGTCAGAAATGCTTGACAAGTTACGAAAGAGCTTGAAGCATGCTTCCACAAGTCTAAATAGAAGTAAATTAAATTATCTAATTAAACTGAAAATGCAACTTATGAATTGCTAAGACAGAAAAAGACCAAAGAGACAAGTCAATCTTAATATAGGAATCATACGGATAAACAAGGGAAGACGTATAAAACAAACTCTATGTCATTATCTAGTATGTTTTCAATAACAAATTACTCCATTAAACTTTAAAAAAGGGGGTTCCAATATCAAAATGCCCTATTTTCTGAAAGATCCTAACTGAGCACTCAGAACCCTTAGCTGGCGTAATTATATAGTTGATATTGAGCTGGAGAGTCGCATACTTCAATTCATAACAATCTCTTCATTGATTATATTTTATGCTATTTTTTTCCCTTTTTCAGTTAATTAAATTTGTTGAAACAAGATATTACAAGCACATTTACCAAATAGGGCAAACCCTTTTGAAAAACATGGTAACCAAAGGACTTTCCTAGAAACAACTAAAAACTATTAGAATTAAAAATTTTAAAAAGAAAAAAAAAACATGAATACCATCAATGCTAAATCTCAAACCAATAAACAACAATGATGGCTTTTGCAATCTTCAGTAATAACACAATTCTACATCAAACTATACTTTAAAAATCAGCCATCATACTTTTAACGGCTTTATATAGTTTGCCGTCACCCTTTCATTGGACTCTTGCAAAGTACGACATGAGCTTCTCTCTCCCAACTTCATAAGGGGATGTTGGCTACTAATGTCGGTTGAACTCATCTAAATTTTCTTTATTATTATTTTTTTAGGGGTGGGTGGATGGGAAGAGGGATCCAATATGTCGGCTTACAAATTGACTTCTAGAACCACTTAAACATATATTATGTGCATTAATCCCCTATTATAAACAATCAGATTTTTTCCAACAAGGGCAGATTTCAGCAAGAACTATAAGGAGTCTCATCTGACATATTCTGAAATCAGATTATGATCCAACTCTCTTTCAGAAGTAAATCCATCATCACTGAGTTCACCACCACAAGTATTCATTAACTGGGCCTCTTCTGGATGTTCAAACATGTTCTTCTTGTATAAGCCTTTGCTCCTGCTGAGCAACCCTTTTGCCATCAGGCTCGCATATCTTTCTCTGATATCAGCTAGGGGGTGTTTCTGGATGAGTTCTCGACGTTCATAAGCTTCCCTAAGAACGATGGTTTGGGTGTTACACTTCTTTGAAATATAGAAAATGCCAGGATGGCGCTCAAACACCTTAGTAAACTTCTGAGGCAAGCACAGTGATTTACGGAGATTGCTCGCATTCTGTCGCTCAGTTTTCTTTTGTATAGTGAGGTGCAGAAGCTCATGAAACACTCCAACAATCCTCTTCTCAGATACATCTGTGCGAGGATCCAAATGTGAGGCATCGGAGGACGGAGAAGTATAAGGGAGCTTTTGCCACTCTTCTAACCAATCAATGCATTTTCGCTTCAATCCAAATCCCCTGGTGAATCCAATTGGGAACGCTAGACTTCCATACTGAGCATCTTCCCTTTTCTGCAAAGTTGCATTCTTTTCCAAGTGGGATACAGCAAGACGATCATCCCAGGACAGAAGTTCAAGCCGACACGATCATCAGGGAGGCGAACCAAGGAGAAAAACTTTGGGTAATGAGGGATCAAGGTATTATGGTAGTTGAATGGCAATCCCATGTCCCATTTTAGCTGGTCGATTGTTTGTAAAGGAAGAGTCCAATCTTGGGTGAGCATGAGCAGCTTGCGGAGCCTGTCAAGAAGATCAATCTGATATTGTTGGACAACCATAATTTCCTCATCGTGCAGACACAGGGCCTTTGGAGTCAAGCGGAACCAGGGGATTCGAGTGCCTCCATTGTCAAGAATGTGAAATTCATCGAAAATAGTGGGATATCTCCTAATAAAGGTGGAAATCTTAAGATCGCGTGGAAGACCAAATTGTCCTCTACGACTCGAGAGGTGGTATACAGGAAGGCAGAGGCGATGGTCAGAGCAGATGATGGAAACAAGGATGCAGACTGCTTTGAGATCTGTACTACCAGCCACAACAGCATCCAATACTCTATCTTTTACCCATTTGAACCTTACGTTTACAAGACCAAATCTCTGCTGGTAAATAAATCCTCGCTTATGTCCACCACTGAATAACCCATAGCCTCCTGCCTTCCCCCACAACAACCACCGTACCATGATCTGGTAATGATGATGACAACGATAACTTAATGACAAATACACCAAGTTACATTCACTACATATACAATCATGTTATGCAAAGAAAAGCTAAGCAGCCCCTGTATGTTCATAATCAACAACAAATGAGAAATATCGAGTAAAAGACAAGCCTTCTAAGACTGAAATGCATAGTGAAATACAAAGGAATGAAAGCATCGAAGCAGATATGTGACATAATGCAAGCATAATAGCCATAAAGAAAAATGGAGCACAAAATATTCATGCTAAAAGACAACAAATAAAACAGAGAGCGTTCAACATGATAAAAGCAGTAAAGCTATCGACACTCAATACAAGGATTGGAACTTACAAAAATTTAAGTACTACATGTAAGGGTTCTATCTATGTGTGCGCGAACGGTGTACAATCATTAACCAAATAGCACATTAACAACCATCACATCAAAAAAAAAATAAAAAATGGGGCATTTCACCATTACAAACTCTTAACTGTTCAACAGGATCTTCCTAACCCGATATCAACACTACATTAGCACTTCAAAAGTCTACACACAAACCTCACCATCAAACCTGCTACAATACTCTCTTGCTGGATCTTAATTCTACAACCCATCATCAACACTGAAGTCTATCTCATAATCAATGACAGTATATATGTTCTGCCAATATGTAAAAATTGCAAAGACTGCGCTAGAGAACCTTAGACAAAGTGGAGCCCGCAAAGACAAAGTATGTAGTCATTAGCAAAAACATGGACAAATCCATCCTAATGAAGATTGCTCATTCTTTGACCCATTATTCATCATGATTTAATGGAATAAAATAACAAATGAGCTTTCCCCAAAACCATTCTTGCACAGTGAAAGGCTTTGTCTGGAATTAGAAAGAGTGAGGGAGAGGAAAACAATATAAGAATATACCCTTTAAAAAACTAAAATAAAGTATAATGGACAGAAAAGATTTATTATTTTTATATTCCTCCACCTTTTCCAAGTTCCAGACAAACCCAATTCGAAGCTATGGAAGTGAACTAGTTACTAGTGAGTAGTGATAACTCAATTAAGCTAAAGTTTTGTTGAACTTATTTGTAACTCAGAGTATTCAATTTCCAATTGCTTTCACTTTAGAATACACGCTATCAAATCCAAATTGTTCAACAAATCAATAAGTGATTTTGAAAACCCAGTTTACTAGGTACCCAGTTAACCTCAAACAAATACTTGGAGACCAGTACCCAAAGGCAGAAAAACCCAGAAAGACAATATTTTTTTGAACTAAAATACAATTAACTGATCAAACAAATATTTGGAGCCCAATACCCAGAAGCAGAAAATCCCAGAAAGAAAAGATTTTTATGAACTAAAATATAATTAACTGTGGAAACAAATACTTTGAGCCAGGTACCCAGAAGCAGAAAACCCAAGAAAGACAAGATATTTATGAACTTAAACACAATTAATTGAGTAAATAAATATTGGAGCCCAATACCCAGAAGCATAAAACACCAGAAAGGCAAGATTTTTATGAACAAAAGCACAATCAATTGAGCAAACAAATATTGGAGCCCAGTACCCAGAAGCAGAAAACCCCCAAAATGCTAGATTTTGATGTACTAAAATACAATTAAAAAAACCCAAACAACAAGAATATCTCAGATGATACAAGTTAAAGTCTATGAAGATACATGGATAGGATGAAGTTTACCCAAAAAAGTTCCTCACTTTCTATATCTTTAGGTGCGGTTGTTTTTGGTATATGACGAGAACATGAGTGAAAGAGAGGCTGCGTTGCGGAAGAAAGAGATGATAATGGGAAATGGAAGATAAAATAAGAAATTTGAAGTCAAAGAAAAGGAGAAACTAAATCGGGGAGCTCCATGACTTGCAGATTTTGGCGTAAAATTTACAAGCTCTGAGGTGTCCGACAAAGCAAAAAAATCAAAAGTAAAGTGGAATACTGGCGTCGCCCGGGTTCGAACCGGAGACCTTCAGTGTGTTAGACTGACGTGATAACCAACTACACCACGACACCTCACATGAAAAATTTTCTTGTCCTTCGAAAAAGAGTCCATAGTGGCACAATTTGTAAATTAATACATATATATCAATCATTAGGTAATCAAATAAAAACAGATATCTTTCCAGAAAAACGATATAAGTATATTTGTGATTTGATGTTTTCATTATAAGTATTACTGATAATTATTTTAAATATATATTTTACCATGCATACTTTTATCCAATAATCTCGTGTTTCCCAAATATAAATGTAGTTAAGGCAACCAAATTTGACAATGACTGCAAGTTGTTTGATGAAATTCTTGTTAGAAATCAAATAACTAGCACAAACAATAGAAATTGATGAATGTCACCTCGAGTGTGTGGCCGGTGTTAACTTAATTTGTGTATAAAGATGAGTTAACCCAAAAGGTGTGCTTACATGATCATAAGCTTAACTTCACAACACAACTATGCATTTCTTTAGGATTGGTATGTGTGGGGTGGGGTTTCTAGCCAGCCAACCAACTTGAATATGTGAAGGAGTTTGTAAGTATTCTCAATCAACAAAAATATTGATTTTGACATGGTAAAATCAACAAAAGTATTCATTGAACTTGACCACTATTCAGAGACTCGTCAAAGAAATAGATACAATTCGGTTCATCAATTGAAACAAACACAGACTCGTTCCATGCCAAGAAGAGGGCTTGTGCTTGCTGTCGATCACCTTTCCTACAATTCTTCCACATAATTCTCTAGCAAGAAATCGCCACCAAGAATACACGCTAATACATAATCTAATCTTAGTTATACTAATGAACCCCACTAAATTACTTGGGGCTATTTGTTTAGCGGTCAGATGATTGAGCTGAATGGCCAAGTCAGATGAGCAGCTGAATAAAGTAAAAAAATATTTAAAAAATTATAAAATTATATTAAAAATTAACTATTATATTAAGTAATATTAAATAAATTTAAACAACTTTGAATTTTTTCAGAGGGAAAAAATAATAAAATTATGTCATCCAGATGTTTCAAACATATTAATTATCAAATAACTTTTTTTATTCAAATTCAACTCATCAGATTCAGATTCAGATTCATTCAATTTTTATCAAACACCCCCTTAGTTACACTTACTTTATCTCATCTTTTTAGAAACAAAAAAAAAATACATTTTTAGCTATCCTTTTGGGTAACTGTCTCTTAGTCCTATATTTTTTTTAATTTAGTTGTTTTTTTAGAGAAATTCATATTTTTGCTAACAATAATATTTAAATATATAATAATTTTAATTATTAAATAATACAAGTATAACTATTTGAGTTTAAATAAGATTTTATTATTACATAAATAAATGAATCATTAATTTAAAGACGGCTAGATTTTCATATAACTTTGCATATACCTAAAGAAAATCTAACTAGATTATGAGAATCCTCAACAATACTATAAGCCACATATAATCCTCAACTGAAGCAAACGTTCCTTGCCAAGAAAAGGGCTTGTGCTTGATGACCATCACCTGATCCAAATCCACTTACCTCTTCCCTTCTTCTTGATTGTTGCTGCACTACCCTCTCAACCATCAACAGTTCTCCAATCTTCGATTCCACCAGGTACGTATAAGTTGTGGTTTAATGGACCCCTAGCTGCTTCAGCTACCTTCTTCCTCTTAAGTTTCATCCTTGGCCAAATAAAACTGGTTGATGACAGATTGACCGAGTCAGAAATTTTCGTCAATTTATCGACTCGAGCGTCAAGTGTTCAACAAATGATTTCAAGTAATTGGATTAAAGATTATTTAAGAGAAAGACAATTTATGTGTTATTGGGTGACCCAATTCAAAGCAAAGTTAATTTATATTCATTTATTTAATTAAAACATCATTCGTAAGCATTTCAAATCAGCCCATGCCAGACATGTAAAGGAATAAAGATATGCCAACACTTATTTAATCATGTGGGCCGTACCTTTTTAATTCTTCAAGTATCAGACTGAGCATATTCTCCATCATGTAAACATAGCATCTAGTGGGCTTTTTATTATTAATTTTCATGAAGCAATGCATGGAGATGGAGTCACTATGTTCAACATATCATTTTGGTGGGTCACGTTTTTTTGTTGCAATCATCAAGCTGGACAATGTCAATTGTAGCAGTACACGCAAGAAGCTGGAGCATTATTTTAAGTCCTAGCAGTACACGGAAAGCTGGCAACGTACACGGCATGGAAAATCTCTTAGCATCTAGAATTAATTCTAAATTCTATTCTAATTAGGATTTCTTTTTAATTAGAATTTCTTTTCCAATTTGATTTCTATTTCCTTATAGAAATTAGGGTTATAGCTTATAAATTCCTATTAGAATTTGGATTGTTTTGAGTAGTATAAATAGAGGTTCAAGTTGATGTAATCAAATACATTATCATTATCATTATTAGAGTTTATTCTCTACTTTTGGTTCTTTGAAGAATTCCTAAATAATTCTTAGTTATTTCTTTGAGATTCAATTTGACTTATCATACAACAATTCATAGTTGTGTGTGTATAAGTCTTTCATCAGATCAATCGTCGATCAGATGAGATTACCGCTTCAATATAAGCGAGGGTCAAAGTGTCGTTGGTGTCCATTCAACGCAGAATTCAACACGAAGAATTGTATCAAGATTACTATGTGGCGAGGGGTTAAGGTGTTGTCAAATTAATTCACCCAATTTGTCGCGCTAAACGATCGGGTATGACCACCTCACGCATGAAGTGTTGTAGTGGAGTCTATCACTGGTGTTGCTAGTGTAACTATGAACTATACTATAAGAATTAATTAAGATCAACAAACAGATCATCATTATAAATGGTGTAAAACTGACCCCGGTAGAAAATCATGTCCTCAAAGTTAATTCTAAATGTTTTTTCCACAAGGTGTTCCACCCCTTGTAAGTCTTATCTCCTGGTTTACAAAAGGGCAGGCGATAGGATTCTCCATCTCCCGCCATGACACAGATGATGCAATGAATTTTCTGATTTGGGAATGACCCATGAGCGGCGAAGGTAGTGGCACTGGAATGTGAAGAAGCACTCTTGTCATGGGGTTATAGAGGTACATATTACTGTGTGATAATCACTCTTTGATAATGATGTGATCTTATTACTAACTAAAAGTAGCAGCCATCCTTGGTAAGAAGAATGAACTGTCATATTGAAATCATCATCATAATGAGTAGGCAAGCGAATTTTAGAAGGTACCCAAGTGATTCCATGAAGTACAAATAGCCAGACATTGGTAAAGATCAGACAAGTCCGTCACAAAAGATGAGGGCGAGTAGTTCTTCTGGTCATGAACCAAGACATTAATTATTATCCCACATACATACGAGAGGGAGGAATTTAGTTTCTTCATTTTATAGTCTTAATTAAAAGAAGTTAAATAGGCTGCAAGATATTAGTGTTACTAAGAATTCCAATTTGAATTGATTTCTGATGCAATCATAACTCAATGAAGTGAAACATACTTCTGCACCTAATTTTTGCATATGTGAACGTTAATATACCTTCTCCAATGTACCCAACTGATGTGATATTGATGAGTGACCAACTAAATACTACTACTATATACTTCATAACTAATTTTGAAAATTAGTATCGAAAAAACTCTTAATTAATAAGTTCACCTTTAATACATCAGAGATTTACTTGACCGAAAATATTATTAGTAACAGCTTGAATTCCTTATATACAAATCCGAGCATTCCACATGAAAACATTCAAATATTTTACGTTGTTTTCAAATATTTTACACGTTATAATCGGTGTAACATTACCTAAAAATATTAATCCTAAAAACCTCAACAACTCTAAATTTTCAAATATATTTTAGTCCAACTACAAATCAAGATTTTTTTCTCCTCTATTTCGATATTTCAACCGGTCAAAATACACAATACCCTCATTTTGTGTAACCAAAAATAACCTCCAAATGTATTTGAATATATTTTAAATATATTATGGTCCTAAAAATTTAGATTGCAAAATTTATTTTTAATCTTTATTTATTGTTGTTTTTGCCAAATTGGCGCCAAGCCAACGAACTAGTCTTAATTCCAGTAGCGCACGTTAGTGTTACCAACCATAGTAAAAAATTAAAAATGAATAAATCAAAAGTCTTCCTGGTGGAGACATTAATTTTTGCCAGCCATTTTCACGGCGAGCTCACTTCTCTCTCCTCCCTGTCTGTAAGACAATGAAGAGTCCGAACATACTATATGATCGCCGGAATCGGAGTTCCGGCTCTTTGCAAACGTCTGGGCGTCTGAGCTACTCACCCCCAAGCTCCACCTATTCCTCTTCATCCTCTTCGCAGAAGTCAATTTCCGGCAGAAACCCAGTCAAGGTTGCCGCCCGGTCTGTGGCAGAAGTTTTCATAGCTTGTTTCACTCCGCCGGAGACGCAAAATTCCGACAACTTTGGCGGTGACTCTAAAGCCCATTCTGGTAACCAGTGGTTTACTTAATCGTCCACCCAAAAAGTAAAAAACATTTAAGTATATATATTGAGTTGTAATAGATCTGTTTACTCTATTTATTCTTAGTTGTATCCGATGCTTTGGGTGGTGGCAGTCAGAAAAGACGTGGTACTAGCCGTGGTATCTATGCGAGCGCAAATAATTCAACACACATGAGAGAGCCCGGTAGTACGAAGTTCACCATGGAGGAAATCTACAGGGCGACAAGGAATTTTTCTCCCAATCTCAAAATCGGACAAGGTGGTTTTGGGTCAGTCTATAAAGGTAGACTTGAAGATGGAACCTTTGTTGCAGTTAAGCGTGCTAAAAAGGTTGGAAATTAATCACTATAAGTTTTTATTTGTGGATATGTTGCAAAATTACTAATAGGCCAATGAATGTTGTTTACTTAGTTCCTACATTTTGCTGTGCAGAATGTATATGACAAGCATTTGGGAGTGGAATTTCAGAGTGAAATCAAAATGTTAGCACAAGTGGAGCATCTGAGTTTGGTGAAATATTATGGGTTCCTGGAGCATGAAGATGAAAGAATTGTTGTTGTGGAATATGTACCTAATGGAACCCTTAGAGAACACTTGGAGTGTAAGTTCTCTCTTCCTAGTGATTAGGTTGATTTGCCCCTCTCTGTGTGTGGGTGTATGTGTTGTGCGATTGAGTAATTAAGTTTTGTGCACCATTGCAGGTATGCATGGTACTCATGTTCTTGATCTTGCTGCACGACTAGATGTTGCAATAGATGTGGCCCATGCTGTTACCTATCTCCATACGTATACGGGTATGTGGAAAAATGCTACATAACTATACAAAATTTGTCCAGTTTACTTAGACAAAACATTAATGGAATGAGTTGTCTATATAACATTTTAATATGCTCTAAGAGGAAAATTCAAATTATGAACCTTGTTTTTAGTAACTGTTTTTGGATACTTTGTCACAAGCAGATCACCCCATCATCCACAGAGATATAAAGTCTTCCAATATTCTCCTTACGGAAAAATTTCGAGCTAAGGTGGCTGATTTTGGTTTTGCTCGGCTGGCTGCTGATAGTGAATCAGGTGCCACCCATGTATCTACCCAGGTCAAAGGAACTGCTGGTTATTTAGACCCTGAATACCTGAGAACTTACCAACTTACTGAGAAAAGTGATGTTTATTCATTCGGTGTGTTACTTGTGGAACTAGTCACAGGCAGGCGGCCTATTGAAGCAAAACGGGAACTCAAAGAACGCATAACCGCTAGATGGGTATGATTTCTCTTCCGAACTTTGGGGCGTTGATGTTGTTTATGTAATATTTTCAGCAGAAGTAGTTCAAATAATGTTTCATATGTTTAATTAGGATTTGAATGTAATGCAAGTCTAAGAAGATATTCTATCCATCTAAAGAAGTCCCTGCAATGCTGCTTTGCAACTCTTCTTTTTACTACTTTCAATGCATATAATTTACTATTCCTCCCTTGTTTATTGGGATGTTGGTACTGGCGCAGGCCATGAAGAAGTTTGCTGATGGAGATGCAATTTTAATCTTGGATCCAAGACTAAGCAAATCCCCCGCGAATAATTTGACTCTAGAAAAGATTCTTGAACTAGCCTTACAGTGTTTGGCAACTCATAGACAAAACCGGCCAAACATGAGAAGGTGTGCAGAGATTCTATGGAGCATCCGCAAGGATTACAGAGAACTACTGGATTCAGATGTCCATTTGCTTTCTTCTAATTCACAAAGGGGCATTTTGATAAGAGAATAAAGAAATGTATGTTCAGTGAAAGACTTGAGAACTCTAATACTGATGAGATTGATGTTGCATTATTGCATTTGATTCCTTTCTTCTGAGATAAATTTTAATGGAAT
The DNA here is from genome assembly GCA_020205615.1 of Panax quinquefolius. Classification (NCBI taxonomy): domain Eukaryota; kingdom Viridiplantae; phylum Streptophyta; class Magnoliopsida; order Apiales; family Araliaceae; genus Panax; species Panax quinquefolius. The sequence goes on along the minus strand of CM035157.1, from coordinate 136,546,177 downwards.
GCTTATTTTCACAAGTAGAAGATTCTCAATGGTATCCAAAGAAACAACAAATGCAAACCAGGCACTTCAAGAGTGTGGTCTTGTTTCAAGTCTGCAAGGGGATTTTGACATGGGGGTTCTTCTGTGTATATGATATTGATTTTAGGTGCAGAAATACTGTATTGGTTTCCTCTTTGAAGGTATATTGGAGGGTAGTTGTGTGCCCTTCCATATTTTATTTTCCTTGCAAGGATTTTTGTGCTCTTACTACTTGTACCATGGTATATATAACTATTTGGTTATGGATCTTTGGACCACTTACTAATACTACCTTTTGGTATCTATTACATACTCAGCAGTCAGACTTGAAATCTTGCAACTGTGGTTTTTTATGATACTCCCACCGCCCCTTTATATAAGTAAAAGTGTTTTTGTCTCTTAATATATGTTGTTTAAGAATTTCAAGTACACATTAATTGTTTAGTTTCTAATATTATTCCAAGTATTAAATATAATTTGAGTCTCACTATTTTTTATCCAATAAATACACTCTCTTACAATTATTACAACAAAAACTTCACATGGTACACATACAGTATTTATATAGGCAGTTAATATTGTTAAATCAATAAATGTTGTTAACTGTATTCAAACAATCATAAAAGTGTCGTTAAATATATATTTAGCTTAAAATCATCATTTTTGTTATGACAATATTAACAAACTTTTTTTTTGTAAATTTTGTATCCTTATTTGTGTTATTGTAGTGTTGCTTCATATTTCACACTTGTATGTCCGTAATGGCATAGGGGATAAACAAGGATCAAAGTACAATTTAAGATGTTTAAATCATTTACCCTAAATTTTGAATATTTCCATTGTTCTAATCCTTAAACATATCAGAACTTTCCTAAAATGGAAAGGGAAGATCAAACTTTCCCTTTTCATTCCTTTCCGAGTTTCCCCAAAAATAAAACTCTCAAACAGACCATTTCAAAACAGAACAAAAGGGGTGCCTAAAAGGTTCGTGCCTTCTGATCCCTCCCCTTCTCCCAAATCAAACTTGAGTCCATGTTCAAAGGAAGAAGTAGCTAGGAACGAGACCTGAACAGTAGCTGCAGTAAAATGAACACCACTCCATGCATAAATGTGTGTGTGGATCCATGATCACTCAATATTCTTATAAAAAATCGAAATCTAATGGCCTCAAAGAAAACTATTTCAGCTCCAAAAATTCTCTGCTAATGGATGATAATTAATAATCATCATACAGCCAACAAAGCCATAGATCAAGAACAAGCTCGAGTAGAAAAGGTAAGAGGGCTGTAATAGTGATCAGGCAGTACGGATCCGGTTACCATGAAGTTAACTTCATGGTAAGTTGATCAATATAGTGCTGACACGTAGAGAGAAAGATATCACATCCCGCCTGCGTATCGACATTGTATTGGTCAATTGACCATAATTAAGTTAAAGGGAGTAGCGGCCAGCATAAAAGAAATTTGATGGCCGCTACTCTAGCGGCTGGGCGCTCATCTCAGCCATTAATTCCAATTTTGGACGGTTGGATGAGCGTTAATTGAAACAGGGTTAATAGCTAACGTATTCTACGGATCAGTTCCATATATATACATGCATGTGGTGAATAAATCTGATTAAGTCGGTGCTTCTGATCTCCACCTTCCCAAATACCAAACAAAGTTAACAACATTAAAATATTAACATTTTCGATAATGAAAAGTGCTACAATATTGAACTCATAGCTTCATTATAAATCTCGCACAAGGTACACAAGTACAATAGACAGAGTGGTGTTTCCAATGTCCAGATCATTTGCAAATAAATAAATAAATAAAAATATGTTCTTTATATTTTAAATCTCAAAATGGTTGCAAGGGAGATCAAAATTATTGTGCTTTATGGAGAAAAAACTGAATTGTTTTAATTGATATAGAGAATGCTCACGAGTCATGATCTCATTCTAGTACATCATAAAAAAATCTTTTTAACACTATAATCCGGGAGTAGTTAACATGAAGTGAACTTCATGTTAAATTCACTTCATGTGCAATACAATGTTAACACGCAAGCGGAGAGATCCCCTTCTGCGTTTGTATTGGAGATGAAGTTCACTTCATGTTAACCGAATTCGTATAATACCATATATACATCATATATGTATATTTGTTTACTTCCATTTAACTCACCACCACTTTTTTGGTCCACAGCTGCTTACTTTAATCAATTCATGTTCATTCACACCATTACAGCCTAGACCCACCACATAATTATTTCAAAGAATCAAGAGTAATTAAGATTATGCATATACATAAATTAGAATATAAATAGCATAACTATCAACAAAAGGCCAAATTTTTTTGCATTAAATTCAAACTTTCTTCACTTTTTCTTTTTGTATGTACACTGTATAATCGTTTAAAAAAAATATAAAAACATTAACAATTTCTAGTTCAAAACCCAGAAACTGAATTGTATTCAGTGTAATAATCCGTAATACCAGAGGCAGCCCAAAGCCGTTGATTGAACTCATCCTGCAAGCCACGTGGCACAAAGGGTGTCCTACAAAGTGGACAAGTCGTCTGACCATAGTCCATCCAACGGTCCAAACACTTCCGGTGGAAAATGTGCTTGCAATTCGACAACCACCTGATTTCCTTCCCAGCCTCGAACTCATACAGGCAGACGGCGCAGCTCTCCGGCGGTTCGACGGCGCCGGCGGGGATAGCTTCGAATTTAACAACAGGAAGTAGCTCCCGGAGCAGGACTGCGGACAGGGGCGGATATTCGGGCCTTCGGGTCGGAATTTCTTGGTACGATACGACTGATTCGAGGAAATCTGAGAGACCCGTTAAGCGGAAGAGAGAGAAAATGAGATTTCTGATGAAACCCAGAAGGGAAAGTAAGTGAATGAAGAGTTCTGGCAGAAATACTTCTGTGCAATCCACCGGGAAACCCATTTTCAATTTTTAGAGAGAGAAAGAATGTAGCTTTGAGTTCAGCTGTGAACGGTTAGATAGATTAAATGGATATATAGTTGGTTATGGAGGGCTCAGTGGATGTTAATGCTACTGACTGTGACTTAATTTTTGTGAATGATCCAATACAATGTTGATATGCAGACAGAGAGATCGCATCCCGCCCTGTATATTGATATTGTATTTTAATTAATTGACCAAAATTAACTTTATGCTAAACAGTCGGGGTAGAATGTGTAGATAGGTCACATTATAGGGATCCGCTCCCTAGTCCCTACAGACTAGTTATGTCAATTTATTTGGTAAATAAAATTATAATGAAGTATCACACTCTTTAATGGATTGATCATAGATTTCTAAAATTTAAAATAAATGCCAATTTATTTGATGGAGAATTAAATTTGGTATTTTTAATTTAAGAAAATTAAAATATGTCTCTAATTAAATCTCATATAAAGAGGAATCAAATTTCACATAAGGAAAAAAATATACTCACCTAAGTGAGAATCGAGTCTGAGACCTAAAGATCACAGTACCTTAATCTTAATTATTAAGTTAAGATATCATCGACATTTTTTTACTATTCAATAGATATGATAATAATGTGTTTGCACAAGTTCGTACGCTACTGTATTTATTATTGAATATAATATAATTTACAATAAAAAAATGTTTTTATAGCTAATATTGTTTTTGATCCTCAAGGACAAATTCAAGGGCACTATTAATTTAGAATAAATCTAATGATTGGCCAGTTTTGAGAGCAAAATCTATAATTATAAAGTTATGCTAAACAAAAGAAAAGGGTTAGAAATTCAATGATTTTGCAAAAGATAATAACCAACTTATACAATAAGAAACTAATAAAAATGAAGGGTTGAGATCTAATCAAAGAAGTGGGCCCACAACACTTGAAGAGGAGAGGCAACATGATAATTGATAGATAAGAGTGAGTGAACACTGGACAAAGAGAATCAAGAGGCCCATGACTCATGAGCGTAGACCAGAGGGTGAAGAGACAGGACAAATATCACCGGTGGTGCGAACCCCGGCCAACCAACAGCCCAACGTAGCTATAGCCTATAGACAGTGGTTCATCACCCTATACCCTATAAATGTCAATTTTTGTGGACTTGGATCAAGTGTTGTCCAATTCACCCCAAACATCTGTCCCCCAATGGCCTCACCCTTACCCCCACCCCCACGCCTACCCCCATCCCACCTCCACTCCCACCCCTACCCCACGCCACCCCTACCCCTACCCCTACCCCTACCCCTACCCCACTTCTATTTTTTTTTTACTTCACTAGTTAATACATTTACCAGTTCTGACTCGTAAGCATCAAGGGCGGAACTAGGGGGGCGGGCGAGGGCGATTGACCCCGGCAGAGAGAACAGGAATGTGTGAATCAAATGACGTATCATCATGCGTCTTGGGTACATCGGATATATATAGTGATGTAATTTAAATCAACTTACTAATATAAGCTGTATGCAGTATAATATCTGACATAAAGCGTGAGTTTGAATACAAATATTGTCTCTTAGAGATCATACAAACTCAAAAGGAGTCCTTATTACAATTATTATCACACTATTTCACGAATAGTGAGGACTACTAATCTTATCCTGCGGACCATTACTCCATTCCCGACTCGTCCAAATTTATATTCTCATTTCAAGAGAAGAAACGGTGAAAGAAAGGGTGAGCTCAACTAGTTCAAGAAGAAATATTATGACTAAGATAATGCAGAATAAATTATCATTAGCCTACTGTGATGTTAAAGCGATAAAATATAATGAACATCAAGTTTAACTACAATGAACCAAAGAATCCATTAAAAGAAAGTCAAGTAGAAAATAAAATCTACTATCTTTTATGATTTTAAAAGGTTTTTCATCATCATTATATTATATTTGAGACTCGAACTTTAATAAATATTCCACATCATCGAATCACCCCGCACTACTCTGCCAGGATATTCTTTAAGTATCACGACCACAATTATTCATGCACTACGGCCAAGAATATTTGTGTATTCATTAATGGTCATGATCATGCCAACAATCATCCATCAATGCACTACGGGCCAATGAGGATTTTTACCAAATCATTTGTAACATTACGGCCATGATTATTAATGAATAATCCTCAGTCATAATCATACCAAGTCCATCTATGCACTACTGAGCCATGTAGATGACTTTCAAAAAAATATAAATATGAGGATGATGACAATGATATAAGAACTCAATAAAACAAGTTCAAGAATTAATTTATCCAGGAACCAATAACATCCAAACTTTCAACATGATCATTGCTTTGTAGAGTAAAATTCAAGAATACTTAGAAGAATATTTTCATGAAAGGATTTGGATGAAGCCGCAAATATCGAGGATATTCCACTAATTTCATGGAGTATAGAAGTCAAAGTTTTAACCATTTGGGTATAATAAAGAATGGAATAACAAAAGAAATCACCATGCATGCGATAGATCGCGCGAGCGAGTTATTCAACCGAGAATAATAAATAATCGGAACCAGTCCGTAAAACGCATGCATGGGATGTTCCAAAGGAGAATAATAATAAAGAGCGGAACCGGTTAAATGTAAAAACACATGACAGGATGTTCCAATAGAATAATAATAAAGGCGGAAACCAGTGTAAAACACATGCAAGGATGTTCCAATAGAATAATAATAAAGAGGCGAAACTGAGTCAGGTGTAAAACACACGCATGCAGGATGTTCTAATGTAATAATAGAAGAATGTCACCAAGTATAGGGTAAACCACGTATACTGAGTTATTCAAACGTAGAATAAAGCAATGGAATAACAACAGATTCTCTTCATGAATAAGAAAGAATAACACCCCTTACTTTTAGTAGGAGATTGAATATCGCAGATAGTGTAGTAACAAAATACTCTTCTTCTCTCTCTTATTCTCTATATTTTTCTCTCTATAGCTTGAATGAATTCGTGAAAATAATGAAGCACTAGGCCTCTATTTATAGAAGATTTCTAGCTTGAAGACCGCCATGTGAAAAGGCAAGTGGCTTCACGACCGGTGATGTGAAAAGAAAAGTGGTTTTGACGCTTTGTAATGTGAAACGACAAGTGGTTCGGCCTTTTGTAATGTGAAACGACAAGTGGTTCGACAAGTGGTTCGGCCTCAGTAATGTGAAACGACAAGTGGTTCGGCCGCCGTAATAAAGAAGGCAAGTGGTTTGACGTCTGGTAAAGGTAATTACTATCGACTAAGGTAATTACTATTCACAAAGGTAATTACTATCGATGAAGGTAATTACTATTGACGAAGAGACTCTTAGATGATGACATATGGGCCCCCATAAAATAATCAAACTTACCACAAACGTCTCATATAATGACTCTTTATATACATCGAGGATTGAATAAATATTACCACAAATCATTTTATTTTTAATCAACACATATTTAATCTTTCAACAATTATTAATCATTTATAACTTGTTTTCTCAATTATTGATTTAATACTATAACATATTATATGAGATGATCTTTGTGACAATAATTAAATCAATAATATAAGAGATATGACGCAACAATTCTCGTATGTGAATAATTGAGCATAGGTGAGTGACTTCTCACGTAAAGATCAATAATAAATATCGTGTGCTACTTATACAACTACGGCAGTATTCGTATTTTTTAACTACCTGGGATAGTTCAACGCTTTTAACGGTAACACCTTTCGTTAGTTATTTTTATAGAAAGATAATTTTTTCGCTTTTCTAACTACGACAATACTTGGTTGTGGGGTCCAATTAATGATTGAGAAGTCGTATGCGAATATTCCCAAACAAAAAAAGAATATTCCCAAACAAAACGAATATTTTATAACAACTTGTTTACTTTTGCAAAATTTATAAATATTACCCATAACTATAACATTATATCAAATTTATTCCATAATATTCAAAAATAATATTTATAGAAAATTCATCTTTATTTATAAAAGTTGGGGTCTTACAATTTGGGGCGGTATGGACGGGACGATTGGCGGTGATCCTATGTCGTCGATTTTGACCACAGTAGGAGGCCGATCCAAGCGGAACAGGGGGCGAGGGCTGTGGGGGACAATCGGCGGTGTTCCGATCGCTTGGTTTAAAAATTTTGACCCCCCTATAAAATCTTTATGGTTCCGCCACTGATAAGCATGGGATCTTAATGAAAATACCGATGATACAAATCTTAATCTCTTTGATTTACTTTGAAAAATTAGCTATTCAAAAAGAGAGATTAAGGTCTATATAAACTCATGATACCAAGTTACATTTACAATCGATATAAGACTATTCTTTACGGTCTGGCAAATAGTTCGCATCAATGACAAGGTATAAGTTTTGAAAAACAAGAAAATTTAATAGTTCCATAAAGTTCTCCTCACATGAATAATAATTGAAACTCACATTCATGTGAGTAAGGTCTTGTTAAACTAATAATTTCCTAATTTTTTTTGTCCTTAAAAGGAAGAGCTAAGATACATAAAGTGAATGGTAAATATGTCATTTAATAGACCTAATAATATTAAAATAAAATAAAAATATTTATTACTTTATGTGATTTTGTGGAGTCATTGAATATATATATATAGTTGTTTCAATCCCATCAAAAAGGTTGAATTGATGTAACAAGCTTTTTATCTCCATCCATTCAATGATTTTTAAGCCATTGATCATTACAAATCTACAAAATTCCTAGATTCTTATTTCCCATTTTGTATTGGATACTTGCAAAAGGACTAAAATGTAACTATCTGTAGGCCCCCTTCATCACTTAGGATACCCTCCTTTCAATTGTCAGAAATTGCATTGTACTCTTTGAAAATACACAATTAATAATGTCTTTTAAAAATTAAAGACTATTACTACAAATGATCAAAAATATAATATATACAACTAATAAATACAGATACATGTGAATATATGAGATATAAATGAATTAAAGAATAATTTAGGGGATGTTTGTTTAAAACTTAATAAAATTAAAAGCTGAATGACTAAATGGTTGAATTGGTCAATCATTCAGTGTGTATGTTTTGAATAAAAATTATCTAAATGACTGAATCGATCAGATTTTTGGGTTAAATAGCCAAGTGTAATTTTTTTAGTTGAATGACGGCTGAATGAAGTATTATATATATATTTACAATATTAAGTAATATTAAATAAATTTACAACAATTTTGAATTTTTCGGAAGAGTAAAATAATAAAAATCTATTATTCAGATATTTCAGACAACTATCAAACAACTTTTTTTTCATTCAATATTCAGAATTTTGCTTCATTCAGCACATTCAGATTACTTAAACATTCATAACTATTTTATTTAGTTTTATTAAACACCCTCTTACACGTTATTATTATATCTTATCGTATATAGTTTCATGCTAGTTGCAATCTAATTTTGTCACAAAATTTGTACACATATATATCATTTTCCAAAATTAAGTTAATATATTTTTAAATTTAATGCTGACATAAATTAATATAGTTGTAGAAAATTATATAAAAATTGTAAACTACCATAATAATAATAATTAAAAAAATAAGAGACTATATGTGACTATCTTAACTTTCTCTTAGGAACAACCACAAAACAGACTTCAATCAATTAGTGGGCCTTGTAACTACATATTCTTGGGCTTGTCATGAATCAAAGTCCAGAGAGAGATTGATATTCGTTTGAATTAATTAAATGAAGGTGAATTATGGACTCTCAGTTAATTCTTAATAATAATCTTATCCAGTATTTAATATACTAGTATTAATTATAATCCTAATTGTAATTAAATTAAAAAAATATTTTTATAATCTTATTGTGACGCCCTAAAATAGGTATACATCACCTATTTTGAGTCGCCAAATACATGGTACAGAATACAAATACAACTTAATTATACAACAGTCGTGTAAAATACGACATAACATAAATTGAGAGTTTTAATAAGAATATTGCCATCTAGACAATATCCACACTCAAAGGAGTCCTCGTTACATTTATTGTCACACTATTTAACAGAATAATGAGGACTACTAATACTATCATCTGGACCATCACTCCATTCCCCGATTAGTCCCGACTACGTTCTCATTTCCTAAAGAGAACAGTGAAAGAAAGGGTGAGCTCAACTAGCCCAGTAAGAAATATTATGACTAAGATAATACAGAATAAATTATCATTTGTCTTCACAATATTAAACTGATAAAATACAATAGACATCAAGTTTAACTGCAGCGGAACATGCAATCCATTAAAAGAGTCAAGTAGAGAATAAAATCTACTATCTTTTATGATTTAAAAAGTTTTCATCACTTTTATCCCTGGGACTCAGCTTAATAAATAATCCACATCATCCCTGCACTACGGCCAAGGATATTCATTAGTATCACAACCACAATTTATCCATGCACTATAGGCCAAAAATATTTGTGTATTCATCAATGGTCATGATCATGTCAACAACTGTCCATCAATGCACTACGGGCCAATGAGAACTTTTACCACATCATTTGTAACATTGCGGTCATGATTACACCGAATAATCCCTGGTCATAATCATACCAAGTTCATTTATGCACTACAGGCCATAGATGACTTTCAACAAAATATAAATATGAGGATGATGACAATGATATAAGAATTCAATAAAACAAGTTCAAGAATTAATTTATCCAGGAACTAATAACGTCTAAATTGTCAACATGATACTTCTTTGTAGAGTAAAATTTAAGAATGCTCAGAAGAATATTTTCATGAAAGATACTGGATGAAGCGCAAATATCAAGGATATTCCACTAATTTCATGGAGTATAGAAGTCAAAACTTTAACCAACTAAGTATAATAAAGAATGGAATAACAAAAGAAATCACCATGCATGCGGTATTTTAGCATGTATATGTGTTTTTCCAACAAAACAATAAATAACGAATCCGTGTCAAAGCGTAATCGCATTGCCAAGCGGGATATTCCAATGAATAATAAAGAATGGAATAACAACAAAAATCACCATGCATACGGTACTTCACATGGACAGGTTATTCCAACAGAATAATAAATAACGGAACCAGGTCCGGCGTAAAACGCATGCATGAGGATATTACCACAGAATAATAAAGGCGGAACCGAGTCCTGCCAGAAACGCATTTGTGAGACGAGGATATTCCAATGAATAATAAATAATGGAATAACAACATAATTTCACCATGTATGCGGTGCTTGTGTATAGACAAAAGTTATTCCAGTGAGAATAATAAATAATGGAATAATAGAAAATTTTCACCAAGTATAGGTAGCAGCAGATCAAAGTTATTCCAATGTAATAATAAAGATGGAATAACCGAAGTTCTCTTCATGAATATGAAAAATAATACCCTTACCTTATAAAGAAGAGTACTCTAAAATAGTAGGGCGAGGATATACTTGAAGAAACTCAGACTACGCTCAAAACTTTCTTAAACGCTAAAGAAAGACGCTTCAAGATTATAGAAGAAGATTTCTCTCTCAAGAGTTTCAGTGAATTTGTAAGAAATAATGAAGGAATGAGCTTCTATTTATAGAAGAATGGACTGAATAGTAACCAATTCATGAATGGTCCAGATCGATTTACTTTAAACGGACGGTCCAGATTGGTTAACAATAGAATATAATATATTCTATTTATAATCTAATAAAACGAATAACTTTTAAAAAGATTTTACTATACAAACACTATGCATGCACTATGTAAACACTATGCATAATAAAATAATATATTTTAATTATAGTCTAATAAAACGAATAACTTTATAAAAGTATTCTGTTTTATATAAAAAGATTTTACTATTAGCCTAATAAAAAGAATAACTTTATAAAAGTATTCTGTTTTATATAAAAAGCTTTTCTATTTTACTACATTAATAATATTAATAAAACAAAACTTCATCATCATTATTATTATTCACACTATTAATCGACCAGGTCATTCTCAGGAAAGAGGGGGCTTTCCAATAAGGATTTCTCTCTATTGGCGCGCAATTAGGTGACCAAACCTCTCCTTGGAAGAACTTTTAGACATCGTTAATATTGCAAATAATAATATTAATAACTCTATCATCTCAATTATTGATTTAATAATATATAAAATATCGACAATAATTGAATAAAACTGAATGACTTCTCATGTAAGTATCGATAATCAATATCGTGTGCTACTATGCAACCACGCGTATCCCTGTACTTTTAACACCGAGTATTTCAACAGTTAACGGTAAAACTTCCGCCGTTATTTTCATAAAAAATATTTTTATCGTTTTTCAATTCGATAATAATTCCGTTATGGGTCCACTTTAATGATTGTCTTGTCGTAAATCGAATATTCCCCCAGACCAATTGAATATTATAAACAACTTGCGACTTTTGCAAAATTTCTAAATATTACCCACAACTATAACATTATATCAAATTCATTCCATAATATTTAAAATGATAATTATAGAAAATTCATCTTTATTCATAAAAGTTGGGGTCTTACAATCTCCGCTTCTTATGAAATTTTGCCCTCGAAATTAGGGTACGTACCTGGTATGTTGAAGAGGTAAGGATACCTTGATTTCATTTTAGATTCTAACTCCCAGGTCATTTCATCAACATCGTGGTTCCTCCATAAAACATTGACTTGAGGTATAACCTTGGAGCGTAGAATATGTTACTTCTTATCCAAGATTTGAACAGGAACATATTCATATGTTAAATCTTCCGCTATTTCGTCCGATTTTAACTCAATAATGTGGTTCGGGTCTTTCACATATTTACGTAACATGTGTAAGACCCCAACATATTATAAATAAAATTAAATTTCCTCTATTCATTATTTTGAAACAGTAAGGGTTGATTTGATTAATGTGGTTAGTTATGGGTAAAATGCGCAAATATTTCAAATATGCAAGTGGTTATAAAATATTCATTTTTATCGGAGAATATTCGTTTGGTCGTTAAATTTTCTTACTGTCGGGGAATATTAAATGCGATTTACGCGACCTTTGTGGGCCCCATAAAAGCGATTGGATGAAGAAAGCGACAAGTATAAGTTGTTTATAAATAACTAAGATAGTTATTACTGCTTTTATCTTGTTGGAATACTCGATGGTTAAAACATAGTAATACATGCAGTATTAAACCAATTATTGATTCTTACGTAAGAAGGCACTACTCAATAATTGTTACAGCAATTACTGTTTAATATTTTATTTTATTGATTCAATAATTGCTACGTTGATATTTTATATTATTGTTGTTTCAATAATTGTCACTACACAGTATTTTCATTATCAGATCAATAATTTATATTATTGGAATAATATTATTAGATAACATTATTGGCAATGTCTAGAAAGTTTTGTCTAAGGAGAGGTTTGGTCACCTAATTGCATGCCAGTAAGGAGAAATCCTTATTGGAAAGCCCCCTCTTTCCTGGGAACTGTCTGGTTGTCAGTATTGTGATTCCGTAATATTATTTGTGAATAATTAATTATTGATTTATATGATAAGAAAATATTCATTTTATGTGGATATAGATGGAGAAAATTTTTAATGTGACAATTGTTGAAAAATTGTTATTTTATCTTTTATGATAAATAATTCATTTAAATATATTATTATATTTTAATAATATAATAATGGTGATATTTTTACAATGAATGTGGGATATATGAGTATATGAGGAGGAGGAGTATTTTTGTTACAATTAATGTTTAAAACATGTTAAACATGTCGGTGGACCCCATTTCTTGACTGAAATTAGTTTATAGCCCGTAAAATCGTCCGTTTATGGATTTCGGTCAACTTCTGCTTGAAATTTGGAAAAATTTAAACTTACAAAGTTGTAGAGAATGGAATTTCCTATGAAAAGGACATGTGGTTCAAATTTTTCTGATAAAAGGGCTATTTATTATGAATTATTGAAGTTTCGTAGTTCCGAAATAATTGATTTTTGAAAGTTTTAATTATTTTTAATAACAAAAATGTTTTTTTTGTTTTTGTCATTATTTGGTGGCTGAATTCAGATGGTTAAGGTAGGCTAAGGAAAATTTTATAAATATATTAATATTTTATTAAATTTTCTGCTTTGGTGTTCTAAGCATTTTCCTATAAATAGGGTGCTTAGGTTAGAATTGAAAATCACACCAGAAACTGAAGTTTTTTCTCTCTTTCTCTCTCTATATTATCTAGCGTATTCTTGTGAGTATTATGATACTTTGAGTGTTGCTATACGGTGCAAGTTTCCTTCAGCACTATATTCAGTATTTTAGTCAGAAGTACTGTCTTTTCGAGGTAATGGATATTATTTTTTTTCAAATGATATTATTTTTTTCTAATATCATTATGCTGGATTATTAGTAAGATTTTTCTTGTGAAATTCTTGTCTTTTAGTGTCGGGGTTACTATTCACGTATATGACACTATTCATGTATACGACACTATTCACGAATACGGCATTATTCACAGAAAAATTAAATTCTTATTTTTTTTGTCCAAAATATCTATTATGAATACTATCTTTGATTGTATCCATGTTTTGATCATTCATGAATTTTACTTCACTACGGTTATTTATGAAGTATTTTTGAACTTGGATTGTTTGAAATACGAATCCTTAATATTTATTCTTTTGTTTCAGTGGATTCGTTTTTTTTAAAATATTTTCATCATCCTCGGTCCTAAATGATGATATTCTTTGAATATCTTTGGCTGTAGAGTAAAAAGATGGTTGATTTTCTTATGAATATCTTTGGCTTGTGAGTGCAAAGATGTACGTGTGTTGAGATGAACATGACCGATGATGAATATCTTTGGCTGTAGTGCAAAGATGAATATTTGATTCAAGATGAATATTGATTGATGTTACAGGGATAAAATATTTATGATGGACTTTTAAATTCATAGATTATAGTAGATTTCATTCTCTACGTAACTCATCTATGAATTATTATTTCCGCTGCGAATATTGATCTGAAACTTGTTCTCTATTGTATTTTATCAGATTTTTCCCTGTTGAAGACTAACGATAATTTGTTCTATATTATCTTAGTCATAATATTCTTTACTGGGCTAGTTGAACTCACCCTTTTCCTTTTTGTTCCATTTTTCTTCTCAGGAGGCGAGAATGTAGCGAGTACTAGTCGGGGTATGGAATGAAGGTTCTAGAAAATTGTTTTAGTAGTCCTCACCATTTTTGTAAAATAATGTACCAATAATTATAATGAGGATTTATTTGGGTGTGAATATTGTCTAGATGACAATATTTGTATTTAAACTCACAGTTTTTATGTTGTATTAATAAAGTTGTAGTTGTTTCTGTTAGGTTTGTAATATTCATGAACGCAATCAAATTGCAAAAATAAGCGAAAACGTGTAAAAATCAGAGTTTAAAAAATTTTACAAACCATATACCCGGATCATCCTTTATGCACAATTATTAATTAAACGAAAAAGAAGAATAAAAACATACCCTTGAATATCCGAAGCTTCCTCAGTACAAGTTCACCTCCAATCCTTTTCGCGTTCAACTTGAATCCCGGGTTTGGTTCCTTTCTTTGATCGGCGTTAGCCACCCAAGTGTTTGGCCTCAGAGGTGATCCACCAAGAAAGAATAAAGATTCAAGAAAATGGGTGGTTAGCTAAACCCTAGTTTTTCTATCTCTATAGAAAAAAAGAAGCGTCTTCTCCAACTCTTAGAATTATCACGTAGTATTGATATTCCGATATAAGACTCCTCTTATAAAGATATCAAGTAACCTATTAAAAAATAAGGTATTATTTAATTAAACCCTTTTTAATTAAAGGGCTCCCTAATCTTATTAGGGATAATTAATTAAACTCCTTTAACTAATTTTCCCTCTAATCCTATTAGGAATAAATGAGAGTACTTATATTAAATTAATTCCTAAACTCTTTTAGAAATTAAAATAATAATAATTGTAATAATATTAATAAGACTCCTCTTATTAATTTATATTTAATATTTCTAAAATATTAAATAATAAATATTAAGCTATTTAATTTATTCTATCACCATAGATTAAATTAAATATACATAATAATATATTATTACGATTATGCCATTAACTTCTTAAATAATTATTCTTCCTTTTATGGTGTGACCCTTTAGGTTCTCCATATTAAATAGGTTGTGAATAAATCAATTAGAAAAATTCTAATCTTATTTAAATAAATAAATTAAATAATTAATTTATTTAAATAAATAATATTTATTCTGATAGGGATAAGCCTCCCTAACGATCAACGACTTTCCGGATAATATAGATTTCAACATTAATCATAAAAGAACCTTTGAGTAAATAGTTTGCAAATGCAATTAAATCCTTCCACCATCTGATGTCCCAATTAAATATAAGACATGGAATTACTATCAAGTCTTATTTTATTTAATTATATGTATTTCGACTCTTAAATGCACAACTCAAATAATGCAAATTAGAAACTCCTTTCTAATTTCATTACCTATAACCCGAGGACTATTGGGTTGTCATTTATCGAATCACATAGGACATTTCTCTTCTTTAATATAAGTGGTAGATTCTTTATTGATCATACATTATCTCATGTCTACAACTTATTATACCCAAGCATACCCTTTGATATACCTAAGGGTCTTAAGGAATAAGTCAAAGTATAACTCATCATACACGAGATACTATGATGATCTCAAGTCAAGGATCACTTGTACTACTATCACTACTGAATTCTATTGACGATGCAAGTAAAACTCCATTAGGTATTCCTTAGCGAGCCACGTTCAAATTGAACTTATTCTCTAATAAGCACCTACATACTTGCTTTAGTGTCTTCACACAAATAATCATGAGATCAATCATCCTCATCCAATGAAAGCAAGCAACGTATGTACCAATCTATCCGGATTCACTAATCCCCAATTTAGTAATCCAATGATTGGGAACTATTTTAGTTTTAAGCTTTCTAAGAATTTAGATCTCATTAGAATGATCATCATCATTATTCTAAAAGCATTGCTTAAAACTATGGGTTTATCACATATTATAAAAGCGACATCATGTAGATAATTAAAAGCCTTTAATAAATTAATACCTTTTATTAATAAATGAATAAGATTGTTACAAAGTATATGCTTTATCATCAAACATGATTGGCTTGTGTGCATACTACTTTCAATCTTCTACTTGCACTAAAAGTCGATCATCATGGTATCTCATACTCTTCTTCTAAGTGGCGATTATCCTACCGTTGGATAAGCTTTAGTTAATGGATATGTAATGTTGTTTTTGAGAGTTCACTATCTCTATAGTTATTTCCCATCTTTCAATGATTCCTATAATCAAATGAAAGTGCTACTGACACATGTTTAGATCCAAGATGAGACTTAGGAACTATTCTAGTTACGTAATGAACTTATCATCCAAACAATCAACTTGCGACTTGATTATGCTTATATACTTTGTCTTTATCATTAAACCGGCAACCTTTTGCTATTTGGAACCTTTCAAATTCACTACACCCTTTATTCAAGGTAACACTTTACCTTAAAGTGGATTTTCGATCAAATCTTGAGTGCATACGAAAAACTTGAGTCCGTAAAGCCCTCTAGTTTTAATTCGGACCCACCATGTATGCTCACATCCTTAGTGCTTGGGTTAAGAACTTTAAGATGTTTTTCTTTGTCTTACGGTGATCTTCTCGAGAATATGACCGATCGACATTAGATCTTGTATATTTCATTGCATACATGATAAGTTCTTTCATGCGATCTCTCTTTTTGGAGTCTATGGGGACTATTAAGAGATACACTCTATGGCTCATCAACATGAGACATCTCTTGGAGTTTGACATGCTAAGCGACTTTAGCATCAAATGAATATCGTTCCTTGGGTTAAGTCGAGCATCCTCTTGAATCTATCTATATAGATTTTATCCCCGATTAAGAAACTCTTCCCAAATCATTAGGAAGGAATGTTTGAACAACTTTATCTTTCTTGATTGTAGCATTGGTATGTAATTCCTCATCAGTAGTATATCAACATATAATACTAGAAATTTCACGACGCTAGGTTCCCAATCGACCCTTTTATACACACTAGAACTCTCTTTTCATCGTATGTAACTGGATCATCATCTTACATGATCGTACCTCATCATCATCATCCATGATGAATCCATACCTCTAGGTATCTTGATACTATTCGATTTCTGATTCGGTTGTGGTATATAATAGGTCTATCTATAGGTTCCTCTTATTTGACTTATAGTATTTTGTGATTCTTGAACTCTTCAAGATATATTATCCTCCCACTAGCCCCTTTAATGATAAACATCTTTATCTTAGAAGGTAACATGTTTCTCAATAAACACCTTTTGCTAAGTAGGATTATAGAACATATGCCCTAAACTTTAGGATGTCCCACAAATCTGTACTTGTCAAATCTTGTCCCAAGCTTATCCTTCGAAACCTTTTCACATAAGTTGGAATGACCCTTATCTTAACATACTTAAGATTAGGAATCCTCCACATTCATAACTTTTATGGAGTCTTGGGGAAATTTGGATTTTGAGGTTACCTTTTTCGTAGAATGTGCAGACCATTTCAAGGACATGATCCTGAAGGATCTTTGGAATGTCGGTAAAATAATTATGGACCGCACCATGTCCAACAAGGTACGATTTTTCATTCAGATACATCAATCAATTATTGCGTATCAGGATGTGTTCATTATGAGAAAACCATTTGAGATGATCCAGAAACTTATTGCACAAGTATTTATTCCTTGATCTAATCAAAGAATCTTAATACATTGCCAATTTGTTTCACTTCTGAATTCTTTGAACCTTTCAAATAATTCACACTTGTATTTTAGCAAATACACACATTCAACTCTTTGAATGATCATCTCCTTTTCTTATACTAATTTGTTCAATATGCAAAATTATTTTCATGTAAGTCAAGTATACTAAATTTATTAAGTAATATTCCAGTTCTATACAAAACATTATTATTATAAATAGAACAACAATTGTTCTTAATTATAATACCAAAGATTTCATTGTCAACAATAAAATGGAAATAATATTTTAACAAGAACTGGAATCAATAACAACTTATTGACTTAATAGATTTGCCGTAGGCATTGCTAAACTATAAGTTTCTATGGCTAATATGGCAACCTTTGTTACATTTTCCATACATAGGATTACTTATATTTGTTTAGCTTTCTACTTACCTTGGTCCCTTCATAAATCTATATTTATGATAACCAAAGTCGGTATCCAATACCCAAGTAGAACCTTGACTTAAAGAAAAATTTATTTCAATCATGAACAAAAAATGTATTGTAACCGAAACTTCACTAAGCTTCTTTGGTTAGCCTCTGCAAGATGCTTCTCGCAGTTTCTTTCCAGTGACCAGGCTTATTGCAGTGGTAGCAAACTCCTTTGCCATCCATATCAGTTTTGTTCTTATTATCCTTTGTTTACGCCTTTCTGTTTACCTTCTTTGAATCGTTCTTCTTTTCAGAAGATCCTTTGGCCCCTACCAGTAAGACATGGTCTTTCTTGGTTGGAAAGTGACTCTCAACATTTTTCAACATGTTAAGCAAATCAGCGAGGCTGATATCTAGCTTGTTTATATGAAAAATTCACAACAATTGTGAAGGAGTGCAGGGGTGAGTGCAAGATCAAATCTTGGCTCAACTCTCCATCCATGACAAAACCAGTTGTCTAATTGATCAATCAAATTGATTATGTTAAGAACTTTTTATGCATCTTTATAGTGCCATTGGCCATTCTAGATCGAAAGAGCTCCTTGAGATGTCGATATCTATCGGTCCTACTTTCCTCACCATCAACTACTTGATGTGCGGGATTATAGTAGGAGCATCCATAGTTTCATCTTGTATTTGAAGCTCGTTACTTCGTGGATGCGAGCATGATGCATTGAGCCAATTGTGCATCATTTTGCCACTTTCTAAAAGTAACAATCTCTTCCTCGGAGGCATTATGCGCAACCATTGCGAGGATAGGCGTATTAAGGACATAAGATAGCTTTTTTGACCATGAGAACTATTCTCATATTCCTTAACCAATCCATTTAATCTGGTCGGTTAAATAACATCTAATATGTTTCGCGATGATAGTAATTAAGACATTATAAAATTTTGTAAATGAATTTGTAATTAACAACATTTTAACATACATTCTTTTATTAATTACCAAAATAATTTAGATCTTGTTTTAAATTGGTATCTCCCACTATTTTCTTCAAACTATATTACCTCACTTATATAGTTAAGCAAAATCTAATTAAAGATTTGCTTTAGTGAGAATAAGGATCCCATTTCAAATGTATATAGCCTTGTGGTGACACAACAAACTATATATAAATAAATAGGTAGACAACTTTTGTCAATTACATCAACTATATCAACTCCTTTTCTTTTGTCTCTTAGATTATTTTGATCAGTGGTGGCACATCAGAATCAAAATTATCCAAGTTAAGTCCGAACCTAGCACTCCATATATTCAAAAAAGGAAAATATCATCCTTGTGGTGACACAACAAAATAATATTGTTCAATTTTTTTTATAAGCATCAAATGTGTTAAATTAACATCTTAAATACTTAATACTTGCCTTGTGGTGACACAACAAACTCATATTAAATATTTAATACTCTATTAATTTTATCATGCTAGAAAGCGACGTTCGATATTCCAATATCTTTGAGCGCTTAGGACTTAATATATAAAAATTGAGGGGTTTGTTATTAATTTGTCTCATCTTGTTTTAGCGCATATTACATATATATATATAAAATACGCGTCATATTAATTAACATGCGAAGCATGTTTGCATAATATATAATATATATAGTATAAGCATGCATATAGAATACTATATTTACGGATTGATTATGGACTTTTATTCTAGTTTGGTTCACTAGAGCCACCAAGTGAACCAAAAAGGTCAAGCTCCCCAAAGGGGTGCAAGAAATAATATTTAATATATAACTATTACATTTAACTTAGGGCTTCATTACAAAAGCGGGTCTTCAAGCGCTCCTTGCTCCTTGATCTCCAATTTTTCAAAATTAATTCTAACTATTCCTATTACAAAATTATTTAAAATAAATAGAAACCTTGATCGTGATCGAGGGAAATACATAGGAGAGAGATAGAATTTACATTAAGAAAAATTAGAGAAGGCAAGTACTGTGAGACCCCATTTAATAAAACCCATACATTCATGCATCCAACTAAAATAAAATCCAATCACATTGGTCGATAGTCCATAATCAATCCCATTTATTATCATACACATCACCATATGCATCGATAAATAACATTCATCTTATGAATAATAAACATTCAATATATATATTGATATCATTTAATGGGCAAAATTAGTTAGTATAAAATCTAATTTTGAATCAAAATAAACTCCTTTATTTTAATCCAAATTTAAATTAAAATAAAACTATTTTATTTTAATTTATCCAATTTTGAATAAAATAAACTATTTTATTTTAATCAAAACTTTTAATCAAAATAAACTCCTTTATTTTAATTAATTATGGAATCCAATTCCATATATAAAAAATAAATAAATAAATAAATAAACTCCTTTATTAAAAGAAACACGGATTCTCTTTCCTATTCACAAATAAACTCCTTTATTTTGAATAATATGAAATCTTATTTCATGTCTAAATAAACTCATTTATTTAAGAAAACATGGAATCCAATTTCAACTCTAATTAGTTATCATGGAATCTAATTCCAACTCTAATTAGTTAGCATGAAATTTTATTTTAAAATTAAAATAAACTCTTTTATTTTAATATTAAAATAAATCTTTTATTTTAAAATTAAAATAAACATTTTATTTTAATTTTAAAATAATAATAAGATTAATATATATAACTTATATATATTACCACACCTAATATACATATAAATCGAAGTAATAATAAGTATAAACCATACTTGTAACCATTAATACTTAATCTGGTATTATATGCGATAATATATATAAATAATAATTTTCGTGAATCTTCTTGCTAATCATCATAAGTAATCAAAGTATGACATCCTTTTCAAAAAAAAAATTGGCAGGTTCTTTTTGAAAAAACAATTCGTTGTACGAAGAAAAAAAAAATCGCGAATCCCCTTGATTTGCAAATCACGAATTCAACAAAAGAAAAAAAAAACGGATTAACGTTTTTTTTTTTTTTAAATTTTATACGACAAAATTATGCCCAATAAAATTGTTCTAAACACATATCGATATACATATCAAATTAAAACAATTAATAATTCGCATAAAGGTTTGGCTCGATACCACTTTATTAGGTTTGTAATATTCATGAACCTTGATCAAATTGCAAAAATAAGCGGAAGCGATGTAAAAATCGAGTTTAAAAATTTTACAAACCATATACCCGGATCACCCTTTATACACAATTATTAATTAAATGAAAAAAAGAAGAATAAAAGCATACCCTTGAAGATCCGAAGCTTCCTCGGTACAAGTTCACCTCCAATCCTTTTCGCGTTGAACTTGAATCCACCGGGTTTGGTTCCTTTCTTTGATCGGCGTTAGCCACCCAAGTGTTTGGCCTCTTACAGAGGTGATCCACCAAGAAAGAATAAAGATTCAAGAAAATGGGTGGTTGGCTAAAACCACAGTTTTTTATCTCTCATAGAAAAAAGCGTACTCTCCAACTCTTGGAATTATCACGTAGTATTGATATCGATATAAGACTCCTCTTATAAAGATATCAAGTAACCTATTAAAATAAAGTATTATTTAATTAAACCCTTTTTAATTAAAGGGGCTCCCTAATCTTATTAGGGATAATTAATTAAACTCCTTTAACTAATTTTTCCTCCTAATCTATTAGGAATAAATGAAATACTTATATTAAATTAATTCCTAAACTCTTTTAGAAATTAAAATAATAATAATTGTAATAATATTAATAAGACTCCTCTTATTAATTTATATTTAATATTTCTAAAATATTAAATAATAAATATTAAGCTATTTAATTTATTCTATCACCATAGATTAAATTAAATATACATAACTTTATATTATTACGATTATGCCATTAACTTCTTAAATAATTATTCTTCCTTTTATGGGTGTGACCCTTTAGGTTCTCCATATTAAGCTAGGTTGTGAATAAATCAATTAGAACAATTCTAATCTTATTTAAATAAATAAATTAAATAATTAATTAATTTAAATAAATAATATTTATTCTACTGATAGGGATAAGCCTCCTAGCGATCAACGACTTTCCGGATAATATAGATTTCAACATTAATCATAAAAGAACCTTTGAGTAAATAGTTTAAAATGCAATTCAATCCTTCCACCATCTGATGTCCTAATTAAAAATAAGGCATGAAATTCTTGTCAAGTCTTATTTTATTTAATTATATGTATTTTGACTCTTAAATGCACAACTCAAATAATGCAAATTAGAAACTCTTTTCTAATTTCATTACATCTTAACCAAGGACTCTTTGGGTTGTCATTTATTGAATCATATAGGACATTTTCTTCTTTTAATAGAAGTGGTAGATTCTTTATTGATCATACATTATCTCCATGTACAACTTATTATACCCAAGCATACCCTTTGATATACCACAAGTGTAAGACCCCAACTTATTATTAATGAAATTTAATTTTCTATTTATTATTTTGAAATAGTAAGAGGTTGATTTGATTAATGTGGATAGTTAGGGGTTAAATCATAAATATTTCAAAATAAGCAAGTGGTTATAATATATTCATTGTTGTCGGGGAATATTCGTTTGGTCGTGGAATATTTATCTTTGTCGGGGAATATTAAATCTGACGGGCCTTGACCGTGCATGTGGAGCCCCATAACTTGAGCGATTGGATGAGAAAAGCGACAAATATAAGTTGTTTAAAAATAACAGGCGTAGTTATTCACAATTATCTTGTTGGAATACCCGGTTGGTTAAAACACACTATATCTGGCGTTGTTGAAGCTGTAGCGCACGGTATTGCATTGCATCAATTATTGATCCTTACGTGAAGGCACTACTCGATAATTATTACGATAATTCTTATTCGATATTTTATTTTATTGATTCAATAATTGCTGCGTTGGTATTTTATATTATTGATGTTTGATAATTGTCTTTGCATGATATTTCCCATTATCGGATCAATAATTCATATTATTTGAATAATATTATTAGATAACATTATTGGCAATGTCTAGAAAGTTACATACAGGAGAGGTTTGGTCACCTAATGCGGCGCGCGGTAATGAGAGAGATCCTTATTGGAAACCCCTCTTTCTGGGAGCTGCTGGTTATCATAATTGTGATTACTGTAATATTATTTGGGAATAATTAATTATTGATTTATATGATAAGAAAATATTTATTTGATATGGATATAAATGATGGATTTATTATATGTGGTTATACTTGAAGGATTTAATGTTGAGGTGTTTTATCAGTATTTTTGTCGAATGGAGGTATTAAAAATCAAATCAGTATTTTTACGATATATTGCGTGAGTTATAATTTTTAATCTGACCGTTGGATCGTTGTGATTTTTGGATATGTTATACATATATAAGTTGAGTATATGTCTACAAATTTTGATTATAATTAAAAATGAGCGAATGATTTGTTATAAATTTTAAGAGGTGTTTGATTAGGAAAGTAGGGTTATAATTGATTTTGGTGGAAAATTCTAGAATTGAGTGGGCCCCACTTGTGGTTGGTGAAAAAATGTCTTTGAATTTTATTTCAAATGTGGTGGGTGGCAATAGTAGCGAGTAAAAGCCATCGGTGCTTGAAGTCGAAATGCGCTTGGCGGGCTAACATTTTCTATAAATAGAGGGCTTAGTTAGAATTGAAAATCACACGAAACAAAGTTTTTCTCTTCTCTCTCTATATTATTGGCGTATTTTGTGAGTATTTAGATACTTTGAGAGTTCTTTATTCGGTACAAGTTTCATTCAAACATCACTTAGATCTTTCCTTAGAAATCTTGATTCTTTGAGGTAAGGGATGTTATTTTCTTCTCAAATGATATTATTTCTTGATATCATTATCTTTGAAATATTGGTTGGAACTTTTTATCAAATTTGGAACTTTTTTTCATGTCGGGGTTTTATTATTCAGAGTTCTATTACTATTCACGAGTTCTTATTCATGAGTTCTTATTCACGATTCTTATTCACGAGTACTATTCATTCATGAAGCGTGAAGATGTTTTTGTGAAATTTCTATCTTTTGGTGTCGGATTTCTTATTCATGTATACTGGCTTTATTCACGATATCTGACACTTTATTCACAAATCTGACCTTATTATTAGAAAAATAAAATTTTTCTTTTCGTCCAAAATATCTATTACGGATACTAGCTTTGATTGTATCCCGTGTTTTGATCATTCTTGAATTTTACACCACTATGATTATTTTTGAGGTATTTTTGAACGTGGATAAAACCAAGTGAATCCTTAATCCTTAATCCTTAATCTTTGTCATTTTGTTTAAAAATATTTGGATTCGTTTCTTTAAAAAAAAATATTTTTCATCATCCTCGGTCTTAAATGATGATATTATGGAATATCTTTGGCTGTAGTGCAAAGATGAATGATTTCTTAAGAATATCTTTGGCTTAGTGCGAAGATGAGCAGTGTTTAAATGATGAATGACCAAATGATGAATATCTTTGGCTTTGTAGTGCAAAGATGAATATTTGATTCGAGATATTTATGGATTGATGTTCTGAGGGATAAAAGATGAGCGATGAACTTTTAAATTCATACATAGAAGATAGTAGTTTGCATTTCTACTTAACTCTTCTAATGAATTATTATTTCCATTCATGAATATTGATTTAAAATTTGTTGTCTATTGTATTCTATTAAATTTTTCCTGTTGAAGACTAACGATAATTTGTTGTATATTATCTTAGTCATAATATTCTTTCTTGAGCTAGTTGAGCTCACCCTTTTCCTTTTGTTCCATTTTTCTCGGGAGGCGAGAATATAAGCGAGTGCAGTCGGGGTATGGAATGAAGGTTTTAGAAAGGATTGTTTAGTAGTCCTCACCATTTTGTAAAATAATGTATCGATAAATGTGATGAGGATTTATTTGAGTATAGATATTGTCAAAAGATAATATTTGTAGTCAAACTCACGATTTTTCTTGTTGTAATAATAAAGTTGTAGTTGTTTACATACCATATATTGTATTTCGAGAATGGGTGATGTATACCTATTTTGGGGCGTCGCGGTTGGTATCGAGCTTAGGGATATGATCTCTGGCGGAGATCGGGGAATAGAAACTAGGGAGGAGGCGAGTAAATCCTTAGCTAGTGTGTCTACCTAAGCTTATTTGTTAGTTAGTCGGTATATAGGGATATTATGTGATATATTGATTTCCTTAATTAACCCTTGTTTTTTATGGCGGTATTTAAGATGAAATTTGAAAATGTCAACAATGAGTGAATGAGACCATGGATATACCTCTAATCACCAACCGAGGATAATGTAATATCAAGCGAAGAGGAATTAGAGATATCCGTATGGTGAGGGAAGAATTAATAGTTGCACTTTTTAGAGCTAGTCATGAGGCAGGTAGCGGTGAGAGTGAGGAAGAAGAGGAACACGAGGAGAATTTATTAGAAGAATTTTTGATCAAAATGTAGAACTACGAGATCGTATTCGTGAGCTAGAAAACGAGTTGAAAGAATTGCAAGCGGTCGTGGAACAAAGAGATACAACAATTCAAAATTGTGTTACCCGATATGTGATGCTCGAACAAAATCACGCTTTGGCGGAGAGGGTAAGATATTAAAGTTGGAATCGAGAATTCAAATATCAAGGATCAATTTGAAAGAAGAAACAAGCGAGCGAGTGAGAATGAAGGATGCGTGGGTAAAAGCATACGACATGTTGATATTGTAGAAAGAGGCGTCCAGATCCAAAAGGTTAAAATAGATGATATACATTTCTCTTTTGGGACAATGATTGGAAGAACCCAACATCGAGTTTTAAATTACCACATGCAGGCGGTCGATCTCAATTCGATATGGATCGAAGATTGATGATTCGAGATCATGAATCGAGAATGCGATGAAAGCGATTGAAGGTGGAATATGCCTATAGAAAAGTCAATTCCAACGATAATAACGACACCAAATGCTACCGAGACAAGTCAAAAAGCGGAGTAGTTCAAAAGGAGGCGGTTGTCGTGACTTCCCAACAAGTGAGGAACACGACGAAGTTAGCATGGGTTAGTTAATTATAATTCTTGCGAAGTTTATACCTTATTAGATACCGGTGCTACCCATTCATTTATCTCTCTGCATGTGCTCAGCGTTTAAACTTGACTCAGGAGAAATTAGACTTTGACTATCTGTGGAAACTCAGTTAGGAGAAACTTTCATCACATCCTTTGTTTATAAATCTTGTTTGATTTAAGTTGGCACCATCACCTTACATTGACCTTATCTCTTTAAAGATACTTGCTTTTGATGTGATTTTAGGGATTGATTGGTTAACTACTCATCATACCAAAATTGATTGTTTTCGTAAGGTTGTTAGTTTTCATATTCTAACTTGACTGTTATATGCAATTCAAACAACTAAACCATTAGAATCAATCTTTGTCATATCTAATCATAAAGCTATTCGTTTATTGAAAAGCGGATGTCAAGCTTTCTTAGCCCATGTTATGGATTTGAATAAAGACACGTCAAATTTGAATAATATTCTGTTGTTATTGACTTTCACGACGTATTTCTGAAGAACTTCCGGTCTACCCCCGAGCGTGAAGTTGAATTCTTTATTGATCTTGAACACAGTACAAAGCCCATTTCTAAAACCCCATATCGAATGGCTCTATTGAACTTGAGGAGTTAAAGGTCCAACTACGAGGAATTGTTGGACATCGGTTTCATTCGTCTAGTACATCTCCTTGGGGTGCTCTGTTTTATTTGTAAAGAAGAAAGGCGGGAGTATGCGACTTTGTATTGACTATCGGGGAATTGAACCATGTCACCATCAAGAATAGGTATCCTCTACCTCGTATTGATGACTTGTTTGACCCGATTCTGAGGGCACAATTCTTTTCAAAAATCGATCTTAGATTCGGATATCATTCGGTGAAAGATTAAAAGCGAGGATATTCCAAAGCGCCTTGAGAACTCGGTATGGGCATTATGAATTCTTAGTCATGTCTTTCGGACTAACTAATGCTCTGCGGCTTTCATGGATATGATGAACCAAAGTATTCAAGGAATATTTGGATCGATTTGTTGTTGTCTTTATTGATGACATCCTTATATATTCCAAAAGTCGTGAAGATCATGAGCACCATTTGAAATTTGGTACTCAAAGGCTTCGTGAAAACCAACTATATGCCAAATTGAAGAAATGCGAGTTACGGCTTGAGGAAGTAGCCTTTCTTGGGCATGTAGTGTCAAAACATGGAGTATCTGTTGATCCGTGAAGATTGAAGCAATCTGAAGTTAGGAGCAATAGAAAGTCGGTGTTGAAATCGTAGCTTTTTGGGCTTATTTGGTTATTATCGGAGATTCGTGGAAGGGTTTTCTCGAATCGCTACTCCATTAACTTCGGCTAACTTCGGAAGGATACAAAATTCATTTGGAGAGAAGAATCGAGAAGAGTTTCAAGAGCTTAGAGGAGACTTATTTCTAAGACTGTTCTAACAATACCATCTGGTTCGGATGGATTTGTTATCTCAATGATGCTTGAGCAAAGGGTTAGGATGTGTTCTCATGCAGCGTGGGAAAGTCATGCTTTATGCCTCGCGACAACTTAAAGAGTATGAGAGGAATTATCCTACTCATGATCTAGAGTTAGCGGCCGATCGTTTCTTGTTAAAGATATGGAGGCCACTATCATATGGAGATAAAGTGGAGATATATTCGGACCATAAAAGCCTTAAATATTTCTTCACTCAAAAAAGAACTCAACATGCGGCATGGTGACGTTGGCTCGAACTATTGAAAGACTACGACCACCTTTATTGATACCATCCGGAAAAAGCGAGCGTGGTAGTAACGCGTTGAGTAGAAGATCATATCTTGAGGAGCGAGTGCGATGATGTCAAAGTATCGCGTAGAGCCGACTTTAATAGAAAAAGTTAAGGTTGCTCGAGCCTGGCAGGCCGGGGCGATCGTATGAAGAAGAAAGTACAAGAAGGAGCTATTAGGAAGCGAGAATTGATGAAGAAGGAATACTTGAGTCCACTCTAGACTTTGTGTTCTAACGACTACGATTTGAAGAACAAGATTATGATGGAGGCACTGATACACCATTTGCAATCCATCACGGAAGTACTAAAATGTATCGTGATCTTGACATACATTTTGGTGGAACAATATGAGAGAGAGATTGCAAAGTTTATCTCGATGTGTTTAACTTGTCGGCGTGTAAAGGCGAGCATCTAGTACCTAAGGGTCCGTTGCAACCACTTGAGATTAGGAATGGAAGTGGGAACACATTATCATGGATTTAGATTACGGGTCTTCCTACGGTTTCTCAAGGCATCAATGCTATTTGGGTTATTGTTGATATATTAACCAAATCGCTCATCATTTCTTGCCGATCACGGAGACTTATTCCTTGAGCGTCTTGCTAGTATATGCGTAAATGAGATTGTGAGGTTGCATGGCATGCTGTATCCATAGTTTGGATCGTGACCCAAGATTCACTTCAAGATTTTGGGTTAGCTTGCAAAAAGCTATGAGCGCAGTTTGCGATTTAGTTTGGCATACCATCCCCAAGCAGACGGACAATCGAGAGGACTATTCAAACTCTTGAAGATTTATTAAGACTCGTGTCCTAGACTTCAAGGCGGTTGGGATAAGTATTTTCCATTGGTGGAATTCTCCTACAACAACGCAGTTATCGAGCAAGTATAGGTGTGGCTCCATTGAAGCATTATATGGGCCGAAAATGTCGATTCTACGATATGTTGGGATGAGGTGGGTGAAGCAACATTGTTGGGACTAGAGTTAATACGTATGACTCACCGAAAAGATCCAAATGATTCGACAGCGTATACAAAGCGGCACAAGATCGACAAAAGAGTTATGCGGATCTTCATCGAAAGGGCGTGGAATTTAGTGTGAGGGGATCGTGTATTATTGCGAGTTGCTCCATGGAATGGAGTTACAAGATTTGGGAAGAGAGGAAAGCTCGATCCACGATTTATTGGTCCATTTCAAATTCTTGAGGAGTAGGAAATGTAGCCTATAGACTTGCGTTACCTCCAAGTATGTCTCGTGTTCATAATGTGTTTCACATGCTCGTACTTAAGTAAATATGTGAAAGACCCGAACCACGTTATAGAGTTAGAACCGAGGACGAGATAGTAGAAGACCTAACGTATGAGGAGGTACTGTCAAAATTTTGGATAGGAAGGGCATGTCCCTACTACCATGAAAGGTCATACCACAAGTTAAAGTTTTGTGGAGGAATCATCTTATATAGGAAATGACTGGGAATTGGAAGCGGAAATGAAAGCGAGGTATCCTCATCTTTTCGAAAACACACCGGTAAGTCGTCGATTTCGAGGGCGAAATTTCATAAGGAGGGAGGTTGTAAGACCCCAACTTATTATTAATGAAATTTAATTTTCTCTATTTATTATTTTGAAATAGTAAGGGTTGATTTGATTAATGTGGATAGTTAGGGGTTAAATACATAAATATTTCAAAAAATAAGCAAGTGGTTATAATATATTCATTGTTGTCGGGGAATATTCGTTTGGTCGTGGAATATTAAATGTCTTTGTCGGGGAATATTAAATGCGACGGCAATGACCGTGTGTGGGCCCCATATGTGAAAGCGATTGGATGAGAAAAGCGACAAATATAAGTTGTTTAAAAATAACGGCGTAGTTATTCACAATTATCTTTGTTGGAATACCGGTGGTTAAAACACACTGTCGCGTTGTTGAGCGAGAAGCACTGCGGTATTGCATCAATTATTGATCCTTACGTGAAAGGCACTACTCGATAATGTTACGATAATTCTTATTCGATATTTTATTTTATTGATTCAATAATTCTTTGCGTTGGTATTTTATATTATTCTTTGTTTGATAATTGTCCTTTTGCGATATTTCCCATTATCGGATCAATAATTCATATTATTTGAATAATATTATTAGATAACATTATTGGCAATGTCTAGAAAGTTACATCTACAGAAGAGGTTTGGTCACTAATTGCGCCCGATGAGGAGAGATCCTTATTGGAAAGCCCCTCTTTCTGAGGAAGCGCTGCTGGTTGTCATAATTGTGATTACGTAATATTATTTGGGAATAATTAATTATTGATTTATATGATAAGAAAATATTTATTTGATATGGATATAAATGATGGATTTATTATATGTGGTTATAATTGAAGGATTTAATGTTGAGGTGTTTTATCGGTATTTTTGTCGGAATGGAGGTATTAAAAATCAAATCAATTATTTTTACGATATATTGCGTGAGTTATAATTTTTAATCGTAGTTGGATCGTTGTGATTTTTGGATATGTTATACATATATAAGTTGAGTATATGTCTACAAATTTTGAACCGTTAAAATGAGCGAATGATTTGTTATAAATTTTAAGAGGTGTTTGATTAGGAAAGTAGGGTTATAATTGATTTTGGTGGAAAATTCTAGAATTGAGTGGGCCCCACTTGTGGTTGGTAAAAATGTCTTTGAATTTTATTTCAAATGTGGTGGGTGGCAATAGTAGTAAGTAAAGCCATCGGTGGCGGTCGAAATGCTGCTTGGTGGGCTAACATTTTCCTATAAATAGAAGGCTAAGTTAGAATTGAAAATCACACGAAACAAGTTTTTTCTCTTTCTCTCTCTATATTATCGAGCGTATTTTATGAGTATTTAGATACTTTGAGAGTTCTTTATTGAAGACAAGTTTCATTCAAAGACATCACTTAGATCTTTCCTTAAATCTTGATTCTTTGAGGTAAGGGATGTTATTTTCTTCTCAAATGATATTATTTCTTTGATATCATTATCTTTGAAATATTGGTTGGAACTTTTTATCAAATTTGGAACTTTTTTCATATGGGGGTTACTATTCATGAGTTCTTATTCACGAGTTCTTATTCATGAGTTACCATTCACGATTCTTATTCACGAGTCTTATTAAGTAAGCGTGAAGTTGTTTTTTGTGGAATTTCTATCTTTTGGTGTCGGATTTCTTATTCATTATGTATACGGCCTTTATTCAAGTATCTGACACTATTCACGTATCGGCACTTTATTCATAGAAAAATAAAAATTTTTCTTTTTCGTCAAAATATCTAATACGGATACTAGCTTTGATTGTATCCATGTTTTGATCATTCTTGAATTTTACACCACTATGATTATTTTTGAGGTATTTTTGGACGTGGATAAAACCAAGTACGAATCCTTAATCCTTAATCCTTGTCATTTTGTTTTCTTTGGATTCGTTTCTTTAAAAAAAATATTTTCATCATCCTCGGTCTTAAATGATGATATTATGGAATATCTTTTTTGTAGTGCAAAAGATGAATGATTTCTTAAGAATATCTTTGGCTTTATAGTGCAAAGATGAAGATGAATGACATGACCCGGTGATGAATATCTTTGGCTGTAGTGCAAAGATGAATATTTGATTCGAGATGTTTATGGATTGATGTTACGAGGATAAAAGATGAGCGATGAACTTTTAAATTCATACATAGAAGATAGTAGTTTGCATTCTCTACTTAAATCTTCTAATAAATTATTATTTCATTGCGAATATTGATTTAAAATTTGTTGTCTATTGTGATCTATTAAATTTTTCCTGTTGAAGACTAACGATAATTTGTTGTATATTATCTTAGTCATAATATTCTTTCTTGAGCTAGTTGAGCTCACCCTTTTCCTTTTGTTCCATTTTTCTCGGGAGGGAGAATATAAGCGAGTGCAGTCGGGGTATGGAATGAAGATTTTAGAAAGGATTGTTTAGTAATCCTCACCATTTTTGTAAAATAATGTATCGATAAATGTGATGAGGATTTATTTGAGTATAGATATTATGCAAAAGATAATATTTGTATTCAAACTCACAGATTTTAATGTTGTAATAATAAAGTTGTAGTTGTTTTACATGTATATTGACAACTCGGAATGGGTGATGTATACCTATTTTGGGGGCGTCACACTAAGGGTCTTAAGGAATAAGTCAAAGTATAACTCATCATACACAAGAATCTTATGATGATCTCAAGTCCAAGGATCACTTAGACTACTATCACTTCTGAGAATTCTATTGACAGCAAGTAAAACTCCATTAGGTATTCCTTAGCGAGCCACGTTCGATAAACTTATTCTCTAATAAGCACTACATACTTACTTTTTAGTGTCCGCACAAATAATCGTGAGATCAATCATCCTCATCCGATGAGCAAGCAACGTATGTACCAATCTATCCAGGATTCACTAATCCCCAATTTAGTAATCTATGATTGGGAACTATTTTAGTTTTAAGCTTTCTAAGAATTTAGATCTCATTAGATTGATCATCATCATTATTCTAAAAGCATTGCTTAAAACTATGGGTTTATCACATATTATAAAAACGAAGATCGTGTAGATAATTAAAAGCCTTTAATAAATTAATACCTTTTATTAATAAATGAATAAGATTGTTACAAAGTATATGCTTTATCATCAAACATGATTGGCTTTGTGCATACTACTTTCGGTTTACATGTTATATTGACGACTAAAATGGGTGATGTATACCTATTTTGGGGGTGTCATGAGTTAGTATCGAGCTTAGGGATATGATCTCTGGCGGAGATCGGAGAATAGAACTAGGAGGGAGAGCGAGTAAAACTTTCGCTAGTGTGTGTTACCTAAGCTTATTTGTTAGTTGGTCAGTATATAGGGATATTATGTTATATGTTGATTAACCCTTGTTTTATGGCAGGATTTGAGAATGTCGACTGAGAATGTTATGAGTGGAGTAAATGAGACTGTGGAGACACCTTTACTCACCACGAGGAGAACGTCTGCAACAGTGGCAATGTTCTCTTGTGAACAACACCATTGAGCAGATGATGAACGACGGGATGTTTAGAAGCTTTTTGCAGTTCATGAAAAATCAGACGAGGGAGACTCGTGTACAAATTACAAGTGGAAATGATAACAACGCACGGTTTGTCATAGCCAAGCAATTCAAAGAGTTGGGACCACGAGTGCAGGGAAAGCGAGATCCGATTAAAAAGCGAAACGTGGGTCAAACAAATCACCAAGATATTCGATGTCTTGGGATGCGGAGGAACATAAGGTTCCATTCGACACCTTTATGTTAAAGTAATGAGGTGACATTACTAGTGGGAATCAGAAAGCGTACTCCATCCGGTACTTTTCAACATGTCTTGGGAGGCGTTTCAAAAACTTTTCAATGACAAGTACTTTCACGAAAGTATTCGTCTATATGAAAGAAGTGGAGTTCATTAGATTAGAACAAAATAATATGGCCTGATTTGTCTCGATGCGAGGCAAAGTTTGCAGAGTTATCGGTTTGAACCTCATTTGGTGGAGAATAAGGAGCGATATAGGCGGATGTTTCTGAGAGGTTTGAAACCCGACATACGTTAGTATCTCATTTCTCATAAATTTTCTCTCTATTCAGATGTTGTCAACAGGGCTAAATTGTTAGAGCGAGATAACGAGTACGTTCAACCGAGGGACCATAACCAGGATCATACTGGTGACAGCAGTCATCAGAACAATGATAACCAGCGGAGAAAGAAGAATACGGACAAAGGCGATAACCACTATAGTGGTAATCATGGCCATGAAAATAGAAGAAGTGAGTCGGGAGAAGATTTTAAAAAGAGGAGATTCAACAATGACCATGTAAAGACGTTAACACGGCGTGAAGAATCGGTTCTAAGGGGAGCAGAAACGACCACCCGTCAGTATCTTTATAAATGTGGAAAAGAGGGACATATCAGCCCAAACTGCCCACAACAGTTCAAGGTATTTATAATTGTGGAAAGGAAGGACATATCGCTCGAGATTGTATGGTAGCGAAACCAAGTCCAGCGGGGATGGTGACTCAAAAGTTTGTCCCAGAAAAGTCAAAGTCAAGCTGTTTCTGGAAGGCGTTTGTCGTGGATTTGGTCAAAATGCGAGGAACCCAAACGAGGTGATCACGGGTAAGCTAATCATAAATTCTTGAAGTTTATACCTTACTTGATACCGGTCTTACCCATTCATTTATCTCTCTCTGCTTGTGCTCAACGTTTAAACTTAACTCCGGAGAAATTAGACTTTGATTTATCTGTGGAGACTCCGTTAGGAGAAACTTTAATCACATCCACTGTTTATAAATCTTATTTGATCCAAGTTGGCACCATCACATTACCTGTTGACCTTATCTCTTTAAAGATACTTACTTTTGATGTGATTTTAGAGATTGATTGGTTAACTACTCATCATGCCAAAATTGATTGTTTTCGTAAGGTTGTTAATTTTCATATTCCTAACCAACCTGTTGTACGAATTCAAGCAACTAAACCACAAAAATCAATCACTGTTATATCAAGACATAAAGCCATTCGTTTATTAAAAAACGGATGTCAAGCTTTCTTAGCCCGTGTTATGGATTTGAAAAAAGACACGTTGGATTTGAATAATATTCCTGTTGTTAGTAAATTTCCTAACGTGTTTCTGAAGAACTTCGATTCTACCCCGAGCGTGAAGTTGAATTCTTTATTGATCTTGAACTGGTACAAAGCCCATTTCTAAAACCCCATATCGAATGGCTCTATTGAACTTGAGGAGTTAAAGGTCCAACTATAGGAGTTATTGGACATCGGTTTCATTCGTCTAGTACATCTCCTTGGGGTGCTCCTGTTTTATTTGTAAAGAAGAAAGACGGGAGTATGCGAATTTGTATTGACTATCGAGAATTGAACCATGTCACCATCAAGAATAGGTATCTGCTACCTCGTATTGATGACCTGTTTGACCAGTTGCAAGGAGCATAATTCTTTTCAAAGATCGATCTTCGTTCTGGATATCATCAATGAAGATTAGGCGAGGATATTCAAAGCGCCTTGTAACTCGTCACGGGCATTATGAATTTTTAGTCATATCTTTTGGATTGACTAATGCTCCTGCGGCTTTCATGGATATGATGAACCGAGTATTCAAGGACTATTTGGGTCCATTGCAACCACTTGAGATTCCGAAATGGAAGTGGGAAAAACACCTTACCATGGATTTCGTTACGGGTCTTCCCACGATTTCTTAAGGCATAAATGCTATTTGGGTTATTGTTGATAAATTAACCAAGTCTGCTCATTTCTTGCCGATACGGAAGACTTATTCCCTTGAACGTCTTGCTCATATGTATGTAAATGAGATTGTGAGATTGCATGGCATGCCAGTATCCATAGTTTCGAATCGTGACCCAAGATTCACTTCACGATTTTGGGTTAGCTTGCAAAAAGCTATGGGCACGAATTTACGATTCAGTTCAGCATACCATCCTCAAACAGACGGACAATCAGAGAGGACTATTCAAACTCTTGAAGATCTATTAAGACTCTGTGTCCTAGATTTCAAAGGGAGTTGGGATAAGTATTTACCATTGGTGGAATTCTCCTACAACAACAGTTATCAGGAAAGTATAGGTGTGGCTTCATTCGAAGCATTGTATGGACGAAAGTGTCGCTCTCCAATATATTGGGATGAGGTGGGTGAAGCAACATTGTTGGGACCCGAGTTGGTATGTATGACTACGGAAAAGATCCAAATGATTAGACAACGTATACAAATGGCTCAAGATCGATAAAAGAGTTATGCGGATCTTCATCGAAAGGACGTGGAATTTAGTATTGGGGATCATGTATTTATTACGTGTTGCCCCGTGGAAGGAATTCTGAGATTCGGGAAGAGAAGAAAGCTCAATCCACGATTTATTGGTCCATTTGATTCTTGAGAAGTAGGAAATGTAGCCTATAGACTTGCGTTACCTCCAAGTATGTCTCGTGTTCATAATGTTTTTCATATATCGTAGCCGTAAATATGTGAAAGACCGAACCACGTTATTGAGTTACAACCGGATGAGATAGTAGAAGACTTAACGTCTGAGGAGGTACACTGTAAAGATCTTGGATAGTAAGGAGCATGTCTTACGACAAAGGTCATACCACAAGTTAAAGTTTTGTGGAGAAACCATGCTATTGAGGAAATGACACAGGAGTTGGAAAGCGGAAATGAAAGCGAGGTATCCTCACCTTTTGAAACACCAGAATCGTCACGTTAATTTCGGGACGAAATTTCATAAGGAGGGAGGTTGTAAGACCCCAACTTATTATAAATAAAATTAAATTTTTCAGTATTTATTATTTTGAAATAGTAAGGGTTGATTTGATTAATGTGGTTAATTATGGGTAAAATCATAAATATTTTAAATATGCAAGTGGTTATAAAATATTCATTTTTATCGGAGAATATTCGTTTGGTCGTTGAATATTCTTACTGTTGGGGAATATTCGTACGACGGCGCAGCCTTGTGTGGGCCCCAGAATGGAAAGCGATTGGATGAAGAAAATGACAAGTTTAATTTGTTTATAAATAACGGCGTAGTTATTCACAGATTATCTTGTTAAAATACCGGTGGTTAAAAAACAACGTGACATCGCAGTATTGCACCAATTATTGATTCTTACGTAAGAAGGCACTACTCAATAATTATTCTTTGTAATTCTTGATCAATATTTTATTTTATTAATTCAATAATTGCTACATTGATATTTTATATTATTGTTGTTTCAATAATTGTCACTACACAGTATTTTCATTATCAGATCAATAATTCATATTATTGGAATAATATTATTAGATAACATTATTGGCAATGTCAAGAAAGTTCTATCTAAGAATAGGTTTGGTCACCTAATTGCGCGCTAGTAAGTAGAAATCCTTATTTGGAAAGCCCTCTTTCACAAGGCGCTGATTATCGATTATTGTGATTCTGTAATATTATTTATGAATAATTAATTATTGATTTATATGATAAGGAAAATATTCATTTTATATGGATATAGATGGAGAAAATTTTTAATGTGACAATTGTTGAAAAATTGTTATTTTATCTTTTATGATAAATAATTCATTTAAATATATTATTATATTTTAATAATATAATAATGGTGATATTTTACAATGAATGTGGGATATATGAATATATGAGGAAGAGGGGTATTTTTGTTATAATTAATGTTTAAAACATGTTAAACATGTTGGTCGAACCCATTTCTTGACTGAAATTAGTTTATAGCCCGTAAAATCGCCCGTTTGTGGATTTCGGTCAACTTCTACTTGGAATTTGGAAAAACTTAAGCTTATAAAGTTGTAGAGAATAGAATTTCCTATAGAAAGGGCATGTGTTTTGAATTTTTCGGATTAAAGGGCTATTTATTATGAATTATTGAAGTTTCGTAGTTCCGAAATAATTGATTTTTGAAAGTTTTAATTATTTTTAATAACAAAAGCGTTTTTTTGTTTTTGTCATTATTTGGTGGTGAATTAGGATGGTTATAGTAGGCTAAGGAAAATTTTATAAATATCTTAATATTTTATTAAATTTTCTCCTTTAGTGTTCTAAGCATTTTCCTATAAATAGGTGCTTAGGTTAGAATTAAAAATCACACCGTACGGCTGAAGTTTTTTCTCTCTTTCTCTCTATATTATCGGCGTATTCTTGTGAGTATTTTGATACTTTGAGTGTTCTTTATACGGTTGCAAGTTTCCTTCAAAGACTATATTCGAGATTTTAGTCGTAAGTAATTATCTCTTTTCGAGGTAAGGGATATTATTTTTTTTTAAAATGATATTATTTTTTTCTAATATCATTATGCCGGATTATTAGTAAGATTTTTCTTGTGAAATTCTTGTCTTTTAGTGTCGGGGTTACCATTCACGAATACGACACTATTCACAAAAAAATTAAATTCTTATTTTTTTGTCCAAAATATCTATTATGGATACTAGCTTTGATTGTATCCATGTTTTGATCATTCTTGAATTTTACTTCACAACGGTTATTTATAAAGTATTTTTGAACTTGGATTGTTTGAAATACGAATCCTTAATATTTATTCTTTTGTTTCACTGGATTCGTTTTCTTTAAAATATTTTTCATCATCCTCAGTCCTAAATGATGATATTACTGAATATATTTGGCCTGCAGTGCAAAGATGGTTGATTTTCTTATGAATATCTTTGGCTTGTAGTGCAAAGATGTACAGGTATTGAGATGAACATGACCGACTGATGAATATCTTTGGCCTGTAGTGCAAAGATGAATATTTGATTCAAGATGAATATTGATTGATGTTACAGGGATAAAATATTTATGATGGACTTTTAAATTCATAGATTATAGTAGATTTCATTCTCTACGTAACTCATCTATGAATTATTATTTTCGCTGTGAATATTGATCTGAAACTTGTTGTCTATTGTATTTTATCAGATTTTTTCCTGTTGAAGACTAGCTATAATTTGTTCTATATTATCTTAGTCATAATATTCTTTACTGGGCTAGTTGAGCTCACCCTTTTCCTTTTTGTTCCATTTTTCTTCTCAGGAGGCGAGAATATAGCGAGTACTAGTTGGGGTATGGAATGAAGGTTCTAGAAAATTATTTTAGTAGTCCTCACCATTTTTGTAAAATAATGTACCAATAATTGTAATGAAGACTTATTTGGGTGTGAATATTGTCTAGATGGCAATATTTGTATTTAAACTCACAGTTTTTATGTTGTATTAATAAAGTTGTAGTTTTTTCTGTACCATGTTATTGACGACTCAAAATGGGTGTTGTATACCGTGCCCATAGCTTTTTACAAACTAACCCAAAATCGTGAAGTGAATCTTGGGTCTCGATCAGAAACTATGGATACTGGCATACCATGCAATCTTACAACCTCGTTTATGTACATACGAGCAAAACTTTCAAGTGTATAAGTTTCTCATATAGGTAAAAAATGAGCAGACTTGGTCAATCTATCAACAATGACCCAAATTGCATCTATACCCTGAGAAACCGTGGGAAGACCGAAGAATGAAATCCATGGTAATGTGCTCCCACTTCCGTTTCGGAATTTCAAGTGGTTGATGGACCTTTTGGTACTTGATGTTCCACCTTGACTCATTGACAGGTTAAACACCTTGAGATAAACAACGCTATCTCCCTCTTCATATTGCCCCACCAAAATGTATGTCGAATATCATGATACATTTTGGTACTCCCAAGATGGATTGAAAATGGTGTGTTGTGCGCCTCCATCTTGATTTTATACTTTAAATCAGGGTCGTTAGGAACACAAAGTCTGGAGTTGACTTGAAGTATTCCTTCTTCATCGATTGTTGCTTCCGGAATAGCACCTTCTTGTACTTTCTTCCTCATATGCATCAGCTCTAGGTTTGTAGCTTGAGCAGCTTTAAATTTAGCGATTAAATTCGGTTCTACTCGTATATTCGCCATCAACACGTGGGTCCCTGGAGTTCTTATCTCTATCTCCATCCTTTGCAAGTCATACAAAATGGGCCTTTGCGTTGACAATATCGCACTTTTCGTGCCGCATATGATCTTCTTTCAATGCGTCGTCACTACTACGCGTTTACTTTTCTAGGATGATATTAGATGGTATGATCATAATCTTTCAACAGTTCAAGCCAACGTCGCTGTCGCATGTTGAGTTCCTTTTGAGTGAAGAAATATTTGAGGCTTTTATGATCCGTAAAGATCTCCACTTTCTCCCTATACAAGTAATGCCTCCAAATTTTAAGTACGAAGACAACAGCTGCCAACTCTAGATCATGAGTAGGATAATTCCTCTCATATTCTTTGAGTTGTCGAGAGACATAGGCTATGACTTTCCCATATTGCATGAGAACACATCCTAACCCTTTGCTTGAAACATCACTGTAGATGACAAATCCCTCCGAGCCAGATGGTATTGTCAAAACAGGTGCTGAAATGAGTCTTTTCTTGAGTTCTTGAAAACTCTTCTCACATTTCTCACTCCAACCGAATTTTGTATCTTTCCGAGTCAGCTGAGTTAATGGAGTAGCGATGATTCGGAAAACCTTCTCTGAATCTCGATAATAACCGGCCTAAGCGAGAAAGCTACGTCTTGATCCTTCGATTTAGGTTGTTCCCGACTTTGAATGACTTTAATCTTTCTTGGGTCAACAGATATTCCATGACTTGATACCACGTGCCCAAGGAATGCTACTTCCTCAAGCCAAAACTCGCATTTCTTCAACTTGGCATAAAGCTTATATTCACGAAGCTTTTGGAGTATCAGCCTCAAGTGTTGCTCATGATCTTCTCGGCTTTTGGAATAAATAAGGATGTCATCAATAAAGACGACCACAAAGTGATCCAAATATTCTTTGAATACTCGGTTCATCATATCCATGAAGGTAGCAGGAGCATTAATCAATCCAAAAGACATGACTAGGAATTCATAATGCCCGTACCGAGTTCTGAAAGCCGTCATTGGAATGACATCGGTTCTAATCTTCAATTGGTGATATCCAGAACGAAGATCAATTTTTAAAAAGAATTTGGCGCCTTACGGTGGTCAAACAGGTCATCAATACGTGGCAATGGGTACCTATTTTGATGGTGACATAATTCAACTCACGATAATCAATACAAAGTCGCATACTCCCATCTTTCTTCTTCATGAATAGCAGGGAGCACCCTAATGAGAAGTACTAGGGACGAATAAAGCCGATGTCTAACAATTCTGCAGTTGGGTTTTTAACTCTTGAAGTTCCATAGGAGGCATTTGATATGGGGCTTTGGAAATGGGTTTTGTACCGGGTTCAAGGTCGATACAAAATTCAATTTCACGTTCGGGGGTAGGCAGGAAAATCTTGTGGAATACGTCGGAAATTCATTAACAATAGAAATATCATTCAAAACCGGCGTATTTTTGTTTAGATCTGTGACATGAGCTAAGAAAGCTTGACATCCGTTTTTCAATAAACGAATAGATTTATGGCTTGAGATGACAGTGATTGATTTTAATGGTTTGGTTGCTTGAATTCGCATAATAGGTTGATTAGGAATATGAAAGCTAACAACCTTACGAAAACAATCAATTTTTGCATGATGAGTAGTTAACCAATCAATCCCTAGAATTACGTCAAATGCAAGTATTTTTAATGAAATAAGATCGACAGGTAATGTGAGGGTACCAATGTAAGAACCCGAATTTTATGAAATAAAATTGTTTAATTTTCTATTTAGTAAATGGTTAAATTGATAAAAAGTTAAGGGTGATATATGTAAAATTTTCAAAATACGCAAGTAGTTATAAAATACTCATTGTTGTCGGGGAATATTCGTTTGGTCGTGGAATATTCTTGCTATCGGGAATAAAATCGTGCATTTGCCGGTAAACCATTTGTGGGCCCCATATTGAATAATCATACGCGACCCCAAAATAGGTCCATTCCATCCAACCCATTCTCGAGTCGCCAAATATATGGTACGGAAAATAACTACAACTTTATTACAACAATTGTCGTGCAAAATACAACAACACATATCTTTGTGAGTTTGGATACAAGTATATACCAATCAGAAGACGTCACAATGACACCTTACATAAAGGTATAGTCAAAAGCTGTTTTAGAAATCGAGAATCTTTGGGAAGTGCTCAAGAAACCTTCGTGCGTGGGAGGCCATGCTTTTTAGGTTATGGTAGATATCATATGGTAGTAGAATTATCCTTGGTTGACCTAATAGACCCCCAAAGAAAAAGCGAGAAGATTACTATCATATTCTTCCCAATGGTGAGTCTTCTCTTGACATATCATTATCTTCACTGTCTCTAATTGGGTATTATACTCCAAACAAACACCAAGATTATATAGGTAGTGCTTGTAAATATACTCAGCAAGTGGATGAGCACAACCTTGTCTTATGATAACACGAGTTTGTATGTCATTAGACATCTTGTATGATATTGACAAAACACCCTTCCAAAGTTGGGTTCGCCTCACCCTATTTGATTCACCAAATATAACTATTAAATGATGTATAAAATACAACACACTAAAGTCCTCAATAAAATTATTTCCATACTCTTTAGGGAGAACCTCAACAACTATAGACCACCGTTCTATTCCCTTGTTATCCCCGCTCAACCCAGCTACACTCTTATTACCTGAAAGGAATTGTGAAGCAAAAGGGTGAGCACAAATAGCCTAGTAAAGAATATCATGACTAAAGATAATTAAATTATCAATAGCCTTCATCAGTAATAAATCAGAGATTTAAAACATATGGTAAATGATAAAACTTTTCAACCATAGTTGCAGCGGAATAAGCAATCCATTAGAAGAGTCAAATAGACCATAAAATCTATTCTTCTCCATGTTAAAAGTCCACCAACAATGTTTTATCCCTATAACATCAATCACCAATTCCTGTCCACAATCACATGTATAACTCATAATCATAATTGTAGTTCTAAATTCCTCTTCTTATCCAGGACGAAGATAATTTCATCACCTGTCTTTACCTGAAACATCAAAGATCATGGTTATACCAAATCACGATTCCTCATTCATAATCATACTAATAAATTCATTTGCACTACTACCAAAGATATGCGCAAAGAATAGATTCATCTTTGCACTACGTGCCAAAGATATTCATCAATAATTCATCTTTGCACTATAAGGCTAAAGATATTCAACAACAAAGTCATCTTTGCATTACGAGCAAAAGATATTCATCAATAATTCATCTTTGCACTACAGGCTAAGATATTCATATATCAAAGAAATACATAATCATTTCAGAAGTTATATAACAATAATTATAACCATGTTGATCAATTCAATTTTGCACTTAAGCTAAAAATATTCAATTGTAAATTCAATAGTCATGATCATACCAGTCAACAATTTAACTTTTGCACTACTAGCCAAAGAGAACCTATAGTCACGATCATACCAATAATCTACTCATCTTTACACTCAAGTCAAAGAGAAATATCATCATTAGGGTTATAAGAATGTTATACAAAAATAATATAATCAAAATATGGTTTTAATATTCATAAATTAACGATAATTTGGTCGGAGAAGAAACCAATTTATGTGAATAGTACTTCGTATTAAATACATAAAACCGTGTATACGCGCATAAGAATCCTCGAATTAGAAAAGATAAAGTTTCATAATAAAATCCATATCAATATTTATAACACCTTAATCCAAATGTTATAAAATCACTTAATAATATCAAAATCTTAATATTCTTAATATTACAACAATATTTAATAATTTCTAAAACTTATAAACAATTTAATTAAATTGTTTACACTTTACTAATTAATGCATTTAATCATTATAAAATGCCAAACTCAAAAGATTTCATCACCAATAACCAAAACCCTCATAAAAAATCTGCATATACCTCATATATGATTCTCAAGCCATAAATTCATTTACTCATAACTAGAACATTTTTAAGAAAAATACTAAATCAGTTTCAAAAATATTTCTTTTCTGGGATTTAGCATAACATAGTCCCATATTAAACATATATGTTTCTCGAAATTTTATAAATTCATTTACTATTTTTCATATGGCCAAAACCACCGAATATTTAAACATTTATCATAAATTATACTTTTATCCAAAAATTCTAAAATTTACACGGTATACTGATATTATATAGATGTACTCCCAATAAAAATTTCATCAATTTTGGAGTTAATCACAAGGAGTTATAAGCGGTTAATTTTAAAATAGTCTTTTCTCATAAAATCCATAACTCCTAATCTATACATCCAAAAATCGCCATTTTTAGACACAATCTACAAAACTCATCAAAATATCATTTCAAATTTTTCCAAAATTTTTGAAGGTTCAGAAAAATTTTGAAACTGAAAAACATAATAACCCTTAAAATCCCTTACTATCCCTTACCTCAAAAAAGCGAAGATGGAATGTCGGATATAACTTATTTGAAACGAACTTGCACATCAGATAGCAACACTCAAGATATCTAAATACTCATAAAAATATGCTCGATAATATAGAGAGAGAAAACTTCAGTTTCTGGTGTGATTTTCAATTATAACCTAAGCACCCTATTTATAGGAAAATGCTTAGAACACCAAAGTAGAAAATTTAATAAATTAATATTATTTATTTTTTTCACATCTTCCTAC
This sequence comes from Panax quinquefolius, assembly GCA_020205615.1. Classification (NCBI taxonomy): domain Eukaryota; kingdom Viridiplantae; phylum Streptophyta; class Magnoliopsida; order Apiales; family Araliaceae; genus Panax; species Panax quinquefolius. Next base: position 136,501,822 of record CM035157.1, on the reverse strand, counting down.
ACATCCAAGCATCTGAATTCAGTCTCTAGCACATGTTAAAGATGCCCACCAAACACAAAAAACATTTTTCTTATTTAAATTATTTTAAACTTCCAAAAATCAATTATTTGAACTTGAACTTCAATAATTCATAATAAATAGCCCTTTTATCAGAAAAATTGAATCTCATGAAGTTTTATAGGAAATTCAATTCTCTACAACTTTGAAGAAGAAAGGTTTTCCAAATTCCAAATGAAATTGACCAAGAAATCCATAAGCAGACGATTTTACGATACTATAATCAAATTTCGGTTAAGAAATGGGGTCCACCAAACACATAAAACATGCTTTAAATATTTTGGTAACAAAAATACTCCTCCACATATACTCATATATCCCACATTTATCATAAAAATATCATCATTATTATATTATTAAAATATAATAATATATTTAAATAAATTATTTTATCGAGAAAAGATAAAATTTCAATTTTCAACAATTGTCACATTAAAAATTTTCTCCATCTATATCCACATAAAATCAATATTTTCCTCATCATATGAATCAATAATTAATTATTCACAAATAATATTACGAGAATCACAATATTGACAACTCAGCAGGTTCCTGGGAAAGAGGGCTTTCCAATAAGGATCTCTCCTTCTTCTTGCCGCATGATTAGGTGACCAAACCTCTCATTATGCAGAACTTTCTAGACATTTCCAATAATATTATCTAATAATATTATTAGGATAATATGAATTATTGCCCGATAATGAAAATATCAGTAGTGACAATTATTAAAACAACAATAATATAAATATCAACGCAAACAATTATTGAATCAATAAAATAAAATATTGAATAAAGAATAATAAGCTGTAAAAATTATTGAGTAGTGCCTTCTTTACGTAAGAGTCAATAATTCAAAAAAATATTGTGCAATACTGGTGCGCTTCGCGCAACAACGCCAGCGTACATTTTTACTTTACCCACGGGTATTCCAATGATGTTAACTGTAATAATTACTGTTATTATTTATAAAACTTCCTTTTGTCGTTTTCTTCATCCGACGGTTATTACATTATGGGCCCCCAAATGCATTGCGCCATCGCACGAATATTCCCTACGAAAAGAATATTCCACGACCAAACGAATATTCCCAAATAATAATGAATATTTTATAACCACTTGCTTATTTTGAAAAAATTATATATATCACCCTTAACTTTAACTTTTATCAATTTAACCATTTAATTGAATAGTAATTATAAGAAAAATTGAATACTTTTATTTCATAAAATTCGGGGCCTTACAATAATCTGTTAGATGAAGAAAACGACAAGTTTGAGTTTTTTAAATAACGACGTAGTTATTACAATTAAACACCGTTGGAATACGGTGGTTAAAATACGATGTACGCTGTGGTTGCATAAGTAGTAGCACAAGATTGCATGAAGATTTTTAAATTATTGATTCTTACATAAGAAGACACTACTCAATAATTATTATGAATTAATTCGCTCAATATTTTATTTTATTGATTCAATAATTCTTTGTCCGATATTTTATATTATTATTGTTTTAATAATTGTCACGATAATCGTATTTTCCATTGTCGGATCAATAATTCATATTATTTGAATAATATTATTAAATAGCATTATTAGCGATATCTAGAAAGTTACATCAATGAGAGGTTTGGTCACCTAATCACTACAAGAAGAAGGAGAAATCCTTATCTGAAAGCCCCTCTTCCGAACTACCGATTGTCATAATTGTGATTACGTAATATTATTTATGAATAATTAATTATTGATTTATATGATAAGAAAATATTTATTTGATGTGGATATAATTGATGTAAGACCCCAAATTATTAATAAATGAAATTTATTTTCCTCTATTTATTATTTTGAAATAGTAAGGGTTGATTTGATTAATGTGGATAGTTATGGGTAAAATACGCAAATATTTGAATAAGCAAATGGTTATAAAATATTCATTATTATTTAGGGAATATTCGTTTGGTCGTGGAATATTAAATCTTTTCGGGGAATATTCAGATGACGACCTTGATCTTTTGTGGGCCCCATAAATCTGAAAAAGCGATGGATGAAGAAACGACAAATATAAGTTGTTTATAAATAACTTGGCGTAGTTGTTACTGATTTATCATTGTTGGAATACCGGTGGTTAAAACACACTAATACGCGTTGTTAATGAAGAAGACACCACGGTATTGCACCAATTATTGATTCTTACGTGAAGGCACTACTCAATAATTTTATAGTAATTACCGCTCAAGTATTTTATTTTATTGATTCAATAATTCACGCATTGATATTTTATATTACCGTTGTTTCAATAAATTGTAATTACATAGTATTTTCCATTATCTGAGACAATAATTCATATTATCTGAATAATATTATTAGATAACATTATTGGCAATGTCTAGAAAGTTACATCAAGGAGAGGTTTGGTCACCTAATTGCGGCCAAGAAGGAAAAATCTTTATTCGAAAGCCCCCCTCTTTCGAAAAAAACTACCGTCACAAGATCTTGTGATTCTGTAATAATATTTGTGAATAATTAATTATTGATTTGTATGATGAGGAAAATATTGATTTTATGTGGATATAGATGGAGAAAATTTTTAAAATGACAATTGTTGAAAATTAATATTTTATCTTTTTCTGATAAAATAATTCATTTACATATATTATTTTAATAATATATTAACGGTGATATTTTTATAATGAATGTGAGATATATGAGTATATGAGGAGGAAGAGTATTTTTTGTGGCATTAAATGTTTAACACATATTTTGTGTGTTGGTCGACACAATTATTGACCGAAATTTGATTATAGCCTGTAAAATAGTCCGTTTGTGGATTTCGGTCAATTTTTGTTTGGAATTTGGAAAAACTTTCTTCTGCAAAGTTGTAGAGAATTGAATTTCCTATAAAAATTCGCGAGATTCGAATTTTTTGATAAAAATGCGAGGAACCCGAACGAAGTTAGTACGGGTTAGTTAATTATAAATTCTTGCGAAGTTTATACCTTACTAGATACCGGTTCTACCCATTCTTTTATCTCTCTTATTTGCGCTCAACGTTTGAACTTGACTACGGAGAAATTAGACTTTGACCTATTTATGGAGACTCCGTTAGGAGAAACTTTTATTACATCCGTTGTTTAGAAATCTTGCTTGATTCAGGTTGGCACTATCACATTACCTGTTAACCTTATTTCTATAGAGATATTTGTTTTTGATGTGATTTTAAGGTTAACTACTCATCATGTCGAAATTGATTACTTTGGTAAGGTTGTTAGTTTTCATATTCCTAAGCAACCTGTTATTCGAATTCAAGCAATCAAACCATTGTAGTCAAACATTTTCATATCAAGCCATGAAGTCATTCATTTATTGCGGATGTCAAGTTTTCTTAGTCCATGTTATGGATTTGAATAAAGACACGTCAGATTTTAATAATATTCCTGTTGTTATTGATTTTTCCTGACGTATTTCCTGAAGAATTTCTTGGTTTACTCCTAAAGACTGATATTAAACTTTGTATCGACTTTGAACCCTGTACAAAACTCATTTCTAAAATCTCATATCAAATGGCTCCTATTGAACTTCAGGAGTTAAAAATTCAACTATAGAATTTGGTACCTGAGCCTTTATCTGGTGACTTCCTTTGTGGAATACACCGAAGCCAGACTCTCCGTAGGGGACACCATATTCGTGCGATAGTAAACTGATAGGTGTCATTGTAACGTGCTATCCAAGGTTGGGATATGAGTCACGATTGAGAACAACCAAAGTCTCAGAATCAAAATACGTAGCTTTCAGGCTTAGTTGGTTATTATCGGAGATTCGTTGAAGGATATTCTCGAATCGCTATTCCATTAACGGTGACTCGTAGAAATACAAAATTCGAATGGAGCAAGGAATGTGGGAAGAGCTTCAAAGAACTCAAGAGGAGACTCATTTCAGCACATGTTCTGACCATGCCATCCTGGAAAAGTGAACGTGGTAGCTAACGTGTTGAGTAGAAGATTGTATACAAGTACGAGTACGATATTGTCAAAGACTCATTTCGTATAATTTACAAATAATAGAGATGGAGATGAAAACTCTAGGTACCCTGCGTGATGATATACGAGTATAATCGACTTTAATCGATAAAGTTAAAGTTGTTCAAGCTACACAATGGGAGTGATGAATTTGAAGAAGGAGGTGCAAGAAGTTGTTATTTCAAAAGCGAGAATCGGTGAGGTGAGGAAAGCTCAAACCTTTGATTTATTAATCCATTTGAAATTCTCGATCGAATAGAACCGTGGCCTATAGACTCGCTTTTACCGCCAAGTATGACGCGTGTTCATAACATTTTCACGTGTCGATGTTACGACCGAACCACGTCATTGAGTTAGAACCGGACGAGATCAGAAGACTTAACGTCATGAGGAGGTACCATCAAGATCTTGGATAGGAAAGAACATGTCCTATGTACCGAGGTTATACCACAAGTTAAAGTTTTTGTGGAGAAACCATGCTATTGAGGAAATGACCGGGAGTTGGAAATGGAAATGAAAGCGAGGTATTCTCATCTTTTCGAAATACCAGTACGTCGCGTCGCCAATTTCGAGAACGAAATTTCATAAGGAGGGAGATCAGTAAGACCCCAAATTATTAATAAATGAAATTCATTTTCCTCTATTTATTATTTTGAAATAGTAAGGGTTGATTTGATTAATGTGGATAGTTATGGGTAAAATACACAAATATTTCGAATAAGCAAATGGTTATAAAATATTCATTATTGTCGGGGAATATTCGTTTGGTCGTGGAATATTTAGATCTTTTGGAGAATATTTGTGACGACGACGCAATCTTTTGTGGGCCCATGTGAAAGCGATTGGATGAAGAAAGCGACAAATATAAGTTATTTATAAATAACTACAGTAGTTATTCTCAAGATTATCTTGTTGGAATACCGGTGGTTAAAACACACTAATACGTTGTTGTTAATAAAGAAGACATGCAGTATTGCACCAATTATTGATTCTTACGTAAGAAGGCACTACTCAATAATTTTATAGTAATTACTGAGATTCGAAGATTTTATTTTATTGATTCAATAATTCTTTGCATTGATATTTTATATTCTTCGTTGTTTCAATAAATTGTAATTACATAGTATTTTCCATTATCGAGCAATAATTCATATTATCCCGAATAATATTATTAGATAACATTATTGGCAATGTCTAGAAAGTTCATCTAAGGAGAGGTTTGGTCACCTAATCAAGCTACCAAGAAGGAAAAATCTTTATTGGAAAGCCCCCTCTTCTCAGAAAGCCGTGGCACAAGATCTTGTGATTCGTAGAATAATATTTGTGAATAATTAATTATTGATTTGTATGATGAGGAAAATATTGATTTTATGTGGATATAGATGGAGAAAATTTTAAAATGACAATTGTTGAAAATTAATATTTTATCTTTTTACGATAAAATAATTCATTTACATATATTATTTTAATAATATATTAACGGTGATATTTTTATAATGAATGTGAGATATATGAGTATATGAGGAGGAAGAGTATTTTTTGTGGCATTAAATGTTTTAACACATATTTTGTGTGTTGGTTAAATACAATTATTAATAGAAATTTGATTATAGCCGTAAAATAGTCGCGTTTGTGGATTTGGTCAATTTTTGTTTGGAATTTGGAAAAACTTTCTTCTGCAAAGTTGTAGAGAATTGAATTTCCTATAAAAAAAACAAGATTCGAATTTTCTGATAAAAGGTCTATTTATTATGAATTATTGAAGTTTCGGAGTTCCAAAATAATTGATTTTTGGAAGTTTTAAATATTTATATTAACAAAAACGTTTTTTCAATGTGCGGGCCTCATTTTGCATGTGTGCATTTACTGAATTCTGGATTCAAAAGTGTGCGTAGAGAATTTATAATGTATATTATTATTTTATTAAATTTTCTGCTTTGGTGTTCTAAGCATTTTCCTATAAATAGGGTGCTTGGGTTAGAATTGAAAATCACAATTTAAAACTGAAGTTTTTCTCTCTATATTATCGAGCGTATTCTTGTGAGTATTTTGAGTATACTTTGAGTATTGCTATACCACGGCAAGTTCAAGTCATAGCCTTTATATCCAGTGTTTCAACTAGAAATCTTGTCTTTCGAGGTAAGTGGGTGTTATTTTATTCGAAAATGATATTATTTCTTCAATATCATTATCCGAAATATTGGTTGAAAATTTTTATCAAATTTGGAACTTTTTCATGCTTGAGAGTTACTTATTCATGAGTTCTTATTCACGAGTTCTTATTCATGAGTTACTATTTACGAGTTCTTATTCACGAGTACTATTCACGTAAGCGTGAAGATGTTTTTTTGTAAAATTTCTATCTTTTGGTGTTTGAGTTTCTTATTCACGATACTAAGACTATTCACGATATCGACAATTATTCACGAATATTTAAGACTATTCAATAGAAAAATGAAATTTCTTCTTTTTCGTCAAAATATCTATTATGGATACTAGCTTCGATTGTATCCATATTTTGATTATTCTTGAATTTTACTCCACTCTGATTACTTATGAAGTATTTTTGAACTTGGATTGTTTAAAATACGAATCCTTAATATTTGTTCTTTTGTTTCACTGGATTCGTTTCCTTTAAAATATTTTTCGTCATCCTCAATCCTAAATGATGATATTACTGAATATCTTTGGCACGTAGTGCAAAGATGAATGATTTCTTGATGAATATCTTTGTCCCCGTAGTGCAAAGATGAGCAGTGTTGAGATGAATATGACCGATCGATTAATATCTTTGGCCCGTAGTAAAAGATGAGCAGTGTTTAGATGAACATGATCAATGATGAATATCTTTGGCTCTGTAGGTGCAAAGATGAATATTTGATTCGAGATATATATTGATTGATGTTACGAGGATAGAATATCGACGATGAACTTTTAAATTACTATATGTAAGATAGTAGTTTGCATTCTCTACTTAACTCTTCTAATGAATTGATGTTTCCACTGCGAGTTGTTGATTTAAAAAGCTGGTTGTCTATTGTGATTCTATTAGATTTTTCCTCATTGAAGACTAACGATAATTTGTTGTATATTATCTTAGTCATAATATTCTTCTTTGGGCTAGTTGAGCTCACCCTTTTCCTTTTTGTTCCATTTTTCTTCTCGGGAGGCGAGAATGTAGCGAGTAGTACTTAGTCGGGGTATGGAATGAAGGTTCAGAGAGAGTTGTTTAGTAGTCCTCACCATTTTTGTAAAATAATGTATCAATAATTATGATGGAGATTTATTTGCGTGTGGATATTATGCAGATGGCAATATCTCGTATTTAAACTCACAGTTTATATGTTATAATAATAAAGTTGTAGTTATTTCTGTACCATGTATTTGGCGACTCAGAATGGGTTGGATGGAATGGACCTATTTTGGGGGCGTCACAATTGATGGATATATTTATTTTATGTGGATATAATTGAAGGAATTAATGTTGAGATTTTTTGTCGGAACGGAGGTATTAAAAATCAAATCAGTATTTTTACGATATATTGCGTGAGTTATAATTTTTAATCCGACCGTTGGATCGTTGTGATTTTTGGATATATTATACATATATAAGTTAAGTATATGTCCAAAAATTTTGAATTGTTAAAAATGAACGTATGATTTGTTATGAATTTTAAGAGGTGACTAGTTCAGAAATTGTTGAAGTTTTGAAATTTATCATTTTGGTGGAAAATTCTAGAATACGTGGGCCCCACCTATGGTTGGTGAAGAAATGTGCTGAAATTCTAATTCAAATGTGGTAGGTGGCAATAGTAGCAGGTAAAACCATCAGGTAGCAGGTCAAGTCTGCTACGGTGTGCTAACATTTTCTTATAAATAGAGGACTAAGTTAGAATTGAAAATCACACCAGAAACATAAGCTTTCTCTCTTTCTCTCTTTATATTATCAAGCATATTTTGTAAGTATTTAGATACTTTGAGAGTTGCTATTCAGTGCAAGGTTCCTTCGACTTTACATTCCGTTCAGAAATACTGCTCTTTCGAGGTAGGGGATTTTAAGGGTTTTTATGTTTTTCATATTTCGTAATTTTTTCGACCGTCAAAAATTCTGAAAAAATTTGAAATTATAATTTGATGAGTTTTCTTGATTGTGTCCAAAAATAGAGTTTTTTGGATGTATAGATTAGGAGTTATGAATTTTATGAGAAAAGACTATTTTAAAAGTAAACCCTTATAACTCCTTGTGATTAACTCCAAAATTGATGAAATTTTTATTGGGATTACATCTATATAATATCAGTATACCTTGTGAATTTTGGAATTTTTGGATAAAAGTACAATTTATGATAAATGTCTAAATATTAAATGATTTAATATATGAATAATAGTAAATGAATTTTAAAAATTCTGAGAAAAATATATGTTCAATATGGGACTATGTCCTGCTAAATCTCAGAAAAAAAAAATTATTTGTACTGATTTGGTATTTTTCATGAAAATGGACTAGTTATGAGTAAATGAAATAAATATGTTATGTGAAGTAACAAAATTGGAAAATAGGATTTTATGGCCTGGGAATCCTATATATGGTATATGCAGACTTTTGATGAGGGTTTTGGTTATTGGTGATGAAATCTTATGAGTTTGGCATTTTAAGATGATTAAATGTATTATTTAGTAAAGTGTAAACAATTAAAATAAATTGTTTATAAGTTCAAGAAATGTTATTCTTTCAATATCATTATACCGAAATATTGGTATGGATTTTATTGTGGAATTTCTACCTTTTTCATGTCGGAGTTACTATTCATGAATTATTATTCATGAGTTACTATTCACGAGTTACTATTCACGGGTACTATTCACGACAAAATTGGTTTCTTTTTCTGACCAAATTATCGTTGATTTATGAATCTTACTCTTGAAATTAAATTCATGTTTTGATCATATTGTTTTTATTATTATATATAATATTTTTATAATCCTGCTGAAGAAGTTTCTCTTTGACTTGAGTGTAAAGATGGGTAGATTATTGGTATGATCGTGACTATGGGTTCTCTTTGGCCGATGAAAGTAAAAAGTTGAATCGTTGATCGATATGATCATGACCATTGAATCGAACAATTAAATATTTTTAGCTTAAGCGCAAAGATGAATTGATCAACATGATTATAATTATGGTTTATATAAATTCTGAAATGATTATGTATTTCTTTGAGATATGAATATCTTTAGCCTGAAGTGCAAAGATCAATTATTGATGAATATCTTTGGCCCGTAGTGCAAAGATGACCTGTTGTTAAATATCTTTGGCCCGTAGTGCAAAGATGACTTGTTGATTGAATATCTTTTGCCTGTAGTGTAAAGATGAACTGTTGTTGAATATCTTTGGCCCGTAGTGCAAAGATGACTTGTTGATTGAATATCTTTTGCCTGTAGTGCAAAGATGAATTATTGATGAATATCTTTGGCATGTAGAGTAAAGATGACCTATTGTTAAATATCTTTGGCATGTAGTGCAAAGATGAACTGTTGATGAATATCTTTGGCTCGTAGTGCAAAGATGAACTTATTAGTATGATTATGAGCAGGCGTGATTTGGTATAACCATGATCTTTGATGTTTCGTAAAGACATGTGATGAAAAATATCTTCGTATTGGATGAGAAGAAAATTAGAACTACAATTATGATTATGAGTTAGTCACATGACCGTGAAGCAGGATCTCGTTGATTAATGTTACTGAGGTTAAAGCATTGTTGGTGGACTTTTAACATGGAGAAGATAATAGACTTTATGGTCTATTTGACTCTTTAATGGATCGCTTCGTTCCAATCGCAACTATGGTTGAAAAGTTTTATCATCTACCATATGTTCTAAATCGATTTATTCGATGAAGACTATTGATAATTTAATTATCTTTAGTCATAATATTCTTTATTGAAGTTAGTTGTGCTCACCCTTTTACTTCACAATTCCTTTCAAGTAATAAAAGAGTGTAAATTGGGTCGGCGGGGATAACGGGGAATAGTGTGGTGGTCCAAGACCACAAAGTTTCTCAACACATTATAAAAGCGGCATGACATACAATATATAATTGTATTGAGGACCTAAGAGGTGTGTGTCGTATATTATACGTCACTTAATAATTGATTTTGGTGAACAACAATAGGGTGAGGTGAACCCAACTTTGGAAGGGTGTTTTGTCACTATCATGCAAGATGTCTAATGACATACAATCTCGTGTTATCATAAGAAAGCGTTGTGCACATCCACTTGCTGAGTATATCTACGAGCACTACCTATATGATCTTGGAGTTGGGTTGAAACATAATGTTCAATCGCAGACGGTGGAGATAGTTATATGTCAATAGAAGACTCACTATTGGAAGGAACATGATAGTAATCTTCTCATTTTTCTTTGGGGTCTATTAGATCAACCAAGGATAATTCTCTGGACATATGATATCTATCATAACTTAGATTCATGGCCTCCTATGTACGAAGGTTTCCTTGAGCACTTCTCAAAGATTTTAATTTCTAAAACAGTTCTAGATTGTACCTTTATGTAAGGTATCACTGTGAGGTGATGTCCATAGTTGGGACATGAGTCACAGTTGGTATTAAAACTCACAGTATATGTGTCGTTGTATTTTGCACGACAATTGTAGTAATAAGGTTGTAGTTGTTTTCTGTACCATATATTTGGCGACTCAGAATAGGTTGGATGGATTGGACCTATTTTGGGGGCGTCACAACCAATTTGAACCAAACAAGACTTATAAACAGTGGATGTAATCAAGGTTTCTCCCAATGGAGTTTCAACAGATAAGTCAAAGTCTAATTTCTCCGGAGTCAAATTTAAACGTTGGTATGCAAGTAGGAGAAATAAAAGAATAGGTAGAACCGAAGATCAAATAAGGTACATACTTCACTAGAGTTTATGATAAAGCTTCACCGTGATGACCTCATTTGAGTTCCTTGCTTTACGGGAGGTCACGACAAACGCCTCCTTGCAGACCATCTTGGCTTTGACTTTTACGGGGTGTCCTTTGGTGCCTCCATCCTACCGAACTTGTCTTGGTGAGACAAAAATCAAGCTAGGTGACCTTCTCTTCCACAATTATAACATGCTTTGGACGGCATCGCACAGTTTGGACTGATGTGTTCGTCCCCTCCGTATTTGAAGAATATGATAGGTGGTCGTTCTCCTTCCTTAATAACAGGTGTTGGTGGTGACGTCTTTCCATCATTGTTGAATCTCCTCTTCTTGAAATGTCCATTCTTATTGCTTTGTCCATGATTAACATCGAAGTGGTTATCATTTCTGGCATGTTGATTCCCTCCACACTTATTGTCACCGCTTCGATGACTGTTATCACTGGTATTATCATTTTATTCGCTGCTCTCTTTTGGTTGGGTTGACTCATTATCGCGCTCCAATAATTGAGCCCTATTAACAACATCTGAATACAAACACAGTTTATGAGAGATAAGATATTTACGTATCTCGGGTTTTAAACCTCTTAGAAACATTCGCGTCATTCTCTCCTCATTATCAACCAAATGGGACGCAAACCGGGACAACTCGGCAAACTTGGCTTCGTACTGTGACACGGTCATGTTGTTTTGTTCCAGTTTAATGAACTCTACCTCTTTCATATGACGAATACTTTCGGGAAAGTACTTGTCGTTGAACAGTTCTTGAAACTTCTCCCAAGTCATCTTCGGCAACGGCGGGTTGAGTAACGCTTTTCTGATTCCCACCAAGAATCTGCCAGACGCAATGACATGAAGGTGGCAAAAAGAACATTTTGCTCCTCGAAGCATCCCAAGACATCAAATATCTTGCAGATCTGCATTATCCACGTTTCCGCCTTAAGTGGTTTTGGCTTTCCAAAAAACTCCGGTGGTCCCAATTCCTTAAACTGTTTGGCGGTGACGTCCGAGAGTTGCTAGTGTTTCAACCTGCATTTTGGACAGGAGCCGCTCTTTCCTGATGTTGCATGAAATGCATGAAGCCTCGGAACATTCCATCATTCATCATTTGGTCAGTGTTGTTGTTTGCATTAGGATTGTCGCCTTCCCGATGCACATTATCCTGATTATTGATCTGTGGAGACTCAACGGTCTCCTGTGCTCCATTGATGTTCTCAATATTCTCGGATGTCATTTTCAAATACTGCTACAAAATAAGGGTTAATTAACATATCACATATAATCCCTATACTCTGACCAACCAATTAAATATCAAATAAACTTAGGTACGTCATACTAGCGAAAGAATTCCCCGTCTCTCCCCTCCTAGTTCTTGTCTCACATCTCAGCCAGAGATCATATCCCTAAGCTTTGATACCAACTGTGACGCCCCCAAAATAAGTATACATCACCTATTCTGAGTCGCCAAATACATGGTACAGAATACAAATACAACTTAATTATACAACAGTCGTGTAAAATACGACATAACATAAATTGAGAGTTTTAATAAGAATATTGCCATCTAGACAATATCCACACTCAAAGGAGTCCTCATTACATTTATTGTCACACTATTTAATGTAATAGTGAGGACTACTAATACTATCATCCGGACCATCACTCCATTCCCCGACTAGTCCCACCACGCTCTCATTTCACAAGAGAATAGTGAAAGAAAGGGTGAGCTCAACTAGCCCAAGAAGAAATATTATGACTAAGATAATGCGAATAAATTATCATTAGTCTTCATAATGTTAAGTCGATAAAATCTGATAGACATCAAGTTTAAGCTGCAATGAACATGCAATCCATTAAAAGAGTCAAGTAGAGAATAAAATCTACTATCTTTTATGATTTAAAAAGTTTGCATCACTTTTATCATTTGGGACTCGAATTTTAATAAATAATCCACATCATCCTCAAGACTACTGACCAATGATATTCATTAATATCACAACCACAATTTATCCATACTTACTACGGCCAAGGATATTTGTGTATTCATCGATGGTCATGATCATGCCAACAATCGTCCATCAATGCACTACGGGCTAAATGAGAACTTTACCACATCATTTGTAACATTACGGTCATGATTACACCAAATAATCCCTGGTCATTATCATACCAAGTCCATCTATGCACTACAAGTCATAGATGACTTTCAACAAAATATAAATATGAGGATGATGACAATGATATAAGAATTCAATAAAATAAGTTCAAGAATAAATTTATCTAGGAACTAATAACGTCCAAATTGTCAACATGATACTTCTTGTGAAGCAAAATTTAAGAATGCTCGGAAGAATATTTTCATGAAAGATCTTGGATGAAGCCTTGAAATATCAAGGATATTCCACTAATTTCATGGAGTATAGAAGTCAAAACTTTAACGGTTTGAGTATAATAAAGAATGGAATAACAAAAGAAATCACCACGCACGCAGATTGCAGATATGATGAAAGTTATTCCAAATGTAACAATAAATAAATAACGGAACCGAAGTCGAGGGGTAATACATGACCCCAAGCGGGATATTCCAATGAATAATAAAGAATGGAATAACAACAGAAATCACCGTGCATGCGGTACTTGCATGGACGGAGTTATTCAACGAGAATAATAAATAATCGGAACCAGTCCCAGGCGTAAAACGCATGCAGACAGGATATTCCACGAGAATAATAAAGGCGGAACCGAGTCCGGCCAAAAACGCATGATACAAGATATTCCAATGAATAATAAAGAATGGAATAATAAAAGAATTTCACCATGTATGCGGTACTTGGCATGATGTATGAGTTATTCCAATGAGAATAATAAATAATGGAATAATGTAAAAATTTCACCAAGTATAGAAGTAGCGTATCTGAGTTATTCCAATGAATAATAAAGATTTGGAATAAGCAGAAGTTCTATTCATGAATATGAAAAAAATAATACTCCTTACCGTAAAAGAAACTTGATATCGGAGTAGTGAAGTAGCATAATACTTTTCTTCTTTCTCTCTATAGTTTCTCTCTGCAGAGTTTCAAATTGAATTCGTAAGAAATAATGAAGGAATGAGCTTCTATTTATAGAAGAATGGGTGAATAGTAACCAATCCATGAAGCGGTCAGATTGATTTACTTTTAAAGCTATTTGGGTCAGATTGGTTTACAATAAAATATAATATATTCTATTTATAATCTAATAAAACGAATAACTTTATAAAAGTATTACATTTTTATATAAAAAGATTTTACTATGCAAATACTATGCATAATAAAATATAATATATTCTAATTATTGTCTAATAAAACGAATAACGTTATAAAAGTATTATGTTTTATATAAAAAGATTTTCTTATTAATTTAATAAAACGAATAACTTTATAAAAGTATTACATTTTTTATATAAAAGCTTTTTCATTTTATTACATTAATAATACTAATAAAACAAAACTTCATCATCATTATTATTATTCACACTATTAATCGTAAGTGTCGTTTTCAGGAAAGAGGGCTTTCAATAAAATTTCTCTCTATCATTGGCGCATGATTAGGTGACCAAACTCTCTTTGGCGAACTTCTAAACATCGTTAATATTGCAAATAATAATATTAATAACTCTGTCATCTCAATTATTGATTTAATAATATATAAAATATAAATAATAATTGAATAAAAGCTGAATGACTTCTCACGTAAGCATCAATAATCAATACCTGAGTGTGCTACTATGCAACCACGCCGTATCACATACTTTTAACACTGGGTATTTCAACAGTTAACGGTAAAACTTCCGCCGTTATTTTCATAAAAAATATTTTTGCCGTTTTCTCAATCCGATAATAATTTCGTTGTGGGGTCCACCAATGATTGTGTCATCATAAGAATATTCCCCGACCAATCGAATATTATAAACAACTTGCGTACTTTGCAAAATTTCTAAATATTACCCAACTATAATATTATATCAAATTCATTCTATAATATTTAAAAATAATAATTATAGAAAATTCATCTTTATTCTCCATCTGTCCCGAAATAAACGTCTAATTGGTTACAATATTCGTTTTGACACACTGATTAATAATATATATATTTACTTAAATTGCCATTTTGAATTACTTATTCAATTATGAAAATAAAAAATTTAATTAGGGATGGTAAAAGCCTATCTATTGATAGTTGATTGTATCTTAACAGTCAACCTCTCAATGCATCTTAAGAGTCCGCATATTTGTATTAAGAGTTCCTCTGAATAGTTAAGATATAAATATGAGTCTAAACTATTTAGAAGACCTCTTAATACAAAAAATGTGAGCTATTAAAATGTATTAAGAGGTGAACTGTTAAGATGCAATCAAACACCACCTAATCTAACAAAATTTTGTCCTCACAACTAAAGAATTGCACACCTTAACTACCAACCTTGTGTGCTATTCTTGATATCTTTGTTTTATGAAAAATGGTATATTCGATCTTTTGATAGCCAGATATGTGCGTTAAATATTACTGGTAACTTTTTTTAAAAGATGTATAATAAGTGGATCACTTCTATAATTATTACCAATCTCATGTATTGATAAATTTCACAATTGTAATTCGACATAAATTTATCGCAATACGTAACAAACACTTGTTTTATTAATTTGTCTTTTTCATTATATTGAACTTACCAATTTTATACATAAATCATTTACTCTTCCATTTTTCTCATAGTATTCTTTTTTCTTTATGATAAATTATTTTTATCATACCTATGATAACATTTAGTGATCTTAATACTTAAACTTGAGTTAGAAATACTTTTAAATTTATATTTGTAAAAAATAAATAAATTATATATGGGGTCAAATTTAGAAAGTAAAAATACATAAATTTTGTTTTTATATCCCATCTAAAATGTTATCACATTTTTTAGAACATTACAATTAGACCTGGCAAAAGAGGTCCAGGCCCGCGGGTTGAGCCGGGTATTGGGTCTCAGTTGTTTAGCCCATGAAAGTGCGGGCATTTTTTGGCCAAAATTAAGCTATACCCTACTGCCATGACTTATTTTTTTTTTATTTTTTTAACAAAATTTTGATACTTGTGAGTTATGAGGCTTGAACACAAGACTTGTAAATAAATAAATAAAAGTTCAAACCCTTTGAAAGTAATAAGAGTGAACACTTATTCTTTTGTTGATAGAATTTTATCAAATTGCTTGAGGACTACTGTTGTATTTTATACAAAAATAATATATTACAAAGTTAAATAAAAATAAATATATTAATATACTTTGGTGATGTACCATTAAAAGAGTTTAATATGTAAATTAAATGAGTTATAATTAATATATTTATTGAGATTTTGTAACGATTAAATATATAATAATTACTTGATTATTGGGATATTGATTATTATACCGTTGCATTATTTTTATTACCGTTGCTTCTATTCTTTACCGTTGGCATGTTGCTGTTATTATATTACCGTTGCATTGCTTTCTATTGATCATACATATATATATATATATATATATATATATATATATCTTTTTGTAGCAGCAGAAGAGTGAGTGAATATATATACTATCACATAACTTTTATATATATGTATACTGTCATCATTGTTACTATCTTATATATATATATATATTAATCTTTCTCATACATATATTATAGTATATCAAAATTTTATAAAATAAAATAAAATAGAGGAATAAACCCGCGGGCCGGGCCGGGACAATCCAAGTTACGAACCTCACATTTTTAACGCGCCAAAATTCAAATTATTTTGACCTGACCCGCACTCGGTCCGGACCAGCCCGCCCATTCGCCACCTCTAATTGCTATGAAGTTTTACAATCACAATGTAAAACTCTTATAACATTATGAAGTCCAAATGGGCTACTAAGCCAAATTACCTATAAATAAAAGATAAGAAATGGGCTAATAAAAGTTAAATGATTTATTTTTTTCTAACAGACTACTCTCTCCGTCCCATAATAATATACGGCGTTTTAGAATTATGTACAAAAATTAAAAAAATAATTATATAATATTAAATATTATATCAATTGTCTACAATATCTTTAAATTCTCATAATTACTATACTATTAGTTCTCTTAAATTATATAAAATAATAAATAATTTGAGAAAAATAAAATTATCTAAAATTTCATAGATTATTTCATATATTATGGGAGGGAGGTATTATATTTATCTAAACTGGGAAAAGGAAAAAAGAAATGGAAAAAGGGTTAAAACAGACAATTTTGACGGAAATCGTTTGATTTGTAAAATTAAAAGTTTTTAAACAATAAAAAATCATGAAAAATCGTAGATCCAGCTCCACCTGAAAATGGTCGTACCAACAAATCACCCCTTCTCCCCTGCAACACGATGATCTGGATCTCTTCCAAAACCCTAACTTTCTCTCTCTAAATTTCTCTATGTATTCATAATTATTTATATACATATACAAATTTGAAGAACGAAAATGTATATGACATACGGATGGCCACAAGTGATCCCTTTGGAATCCAGTCTGTGTCCAACTTCCGAGAAGATCATTTACCTCAAAGTCTTCAATCGCTTGTTGCTTGTTGTTGCTCCATCTCATTTGGAGCTGTGGAGCTCTTCTCAAGTAGAAAATCAATACCTCTATTTCTGTATATTCTATATATATATATATATATATATATATATATATATATGTATATGTCACGTGTTTATGTACAAATTGTACTTGAAGATTATTTTTTGCTCAGTTATGTTGCATTTTTGTGTAATTTGAATTGCTTTCATTTGGCATTTCAGCATAGAGTGAGATTGGGGAAGTATAAAAGAGATTCGGATTCAATACAAAAGGAAGGAGAGAATTTACAGGCTGTTTGGAGTCCAGATGGGAAATTGATAGCGGTTCTTGTAAGTGTGAATTTGACGGACTCTGCACTGTGATGCTTGTTCATTTATTGTGAATTGTGATAGTTCTTGTGGCAGTGTAGTGGCACATTTTCAAATAGTTGATAGTAAAGGTTCACAACTGAGTAGTTATTTCATATCATAATGCTTGAGCTGCCTAATACAAAGATGAAAGTTTATGGGTTTTGCCTGCTTCAGCGTAGTAATGGCACTGTGTGGCAAATTTTGAGCAATGTTGTGCTGATTTTGTAACTCTAGCGCAGCTAAAGTTTCGAATTGGGTGAACTAGTGAAATCTTTTTACTTGCCCTTCTAAAGGTAACCTTTAACATAATGAACATAGTTTTATTGATCAATTTTGGTTGACGATCATGGTGGATTAGAAGTTCTATGTTACTAAGAATTAGAAACTAATGCTTGCCATAAGAGAAGTTACAGTATTGGCTACCCTTCGGCTACTGGTCTTTTTTCTCTGCTCATAATGCTTGGCCTTGGTCCACACATCATTATTTTGACATAATTTGGCAAAAATGATTTTGGATAAAATTTGTGAGAACAAAGTTGAATGTGCATTGCTTATTTAATTTTTCTTATAAAGTGCTAAAGAATCTAACGCTGACTCAATATATATCCTATGGATGCAGACCTCTTCTTTCTATCTTCACATATTTAAGGTCCAAATCACAGAAAAAAGAATACAAATTGGAGGAAAACAACCATCTGGCTTGTATCTTGCTACTATTTCTGTACTTCTCAGTGAGCAGGTGCCTTTTCCAGATAAGGACTTGACTGTGTAAGTACAAGTTCTCACTCCATAAAAAGTTTAGGTTTTTATCTATACTCTGTGCAGTTCTGTTTTATAGTGCAACAACGCTTCAAATGTTTATTAAAATTTAAGTCATACCATACCATAACATATTTCTAAGCATCTGGGTAATCAATAAGTTACTTTTATGAATTATCAAAGTGTAGAAATGGCGATATGAATGCTTTTACTGTCATCAGCTAGTTGGAATTTTTCGCAATGCAAGAGTGCTTATTTTTCTTTGCACTTCATATATCTATGACTAGGACACCAATGGAACTTTGTTTTTTTAAATTTATTTTGAAATTTGATTCTTAAATATCTTTGACTATGCCATGATGGGACTATTAGCTGGTGTCGAATCCGATTCTTGATAAGTTTTTTAGCGTTTTATTTCATTTCTCCCGGTTTTTAATCGGTGGGTCATGTTAATGGATCAAAATTTTAAAATACGGGATTTCTGTAATATTCTTGTTTTTTTTAATTTAAAAGCAAAGACTAAGCTGGTGTCTTGGGCGTAATATTCTTGAAAAGCAAAGAAACGAAGCTTTATTTTTAATGGTAACCCTATTGGTATCACTAATCTTAGACTTGGCTTATTTGCTATTGATCTTGATGTTATAATGGTAAAATTTTTTTTAATATTTATTTTTTTACCAGCAGGAGCAATATTATTTGTGATAACAAAAATTTTCTGGTTGGACTTTCTGATGGATCTTTGTACAACATATCCTGGAAGGGCGAGGTAATGCAAATATTGTCAGTTTTGCTTAAGAATCACTGTAAATAATCCATAAGAATTGAACTTTCTTTTAGCATCAGAGTTGTGAGTAATATATTGATTACTTTTTCTCGGTGATTTGGAACAAAGAAGCGTGCTAAGTGGCTGTGGAAGTGTGGGTTCTTCTCTTTTATTTGGGAGATTTGTAATGAGTGGAATGCTATGCTCTTTAGAGAGAGCTATTTCTATTTACCGTTAATTTGCTGAGTGATGTTTTTTTTTCTTGCCTAGTTTTGGGCTTCTGTTATGGTTGGCTTTAGTGGCACACTGGCATGTTGGTTTCTGATTCATTTAGGGATTGGAGACGTGCATTTTTGAAGTGCTTGGTTTTGTTTTGACTTGTTTCGGAGTTGATGGACTTCTTACCCTACCCCCGTTTTTAAATTTACAATATCTCTCTTCTATTAAAAACAAATAATTTATTAGTTTATGTTATTGTTGTTCCAAACAGTTCACTGGGGCTTTTGATCTTGACTTAAACTTGTGCGACCGCAATGAAGCTATCAAACCATTAAATTCACTAGACAATGGTGTTTCTTTTGGACGGGCTCAAGGTGTTCCGCCATCCAGTCAAAATTTGTCCATAAAGTCTTCCATTATCTCTCTGGAGTTCTCCTTGTCATTGAGGTTGCTATTTGTGCTATTCTCCGATGGACAGCTGGTGTTATGTTCTACAAGTAAGAAAGGTTTAAAGAAAGCTGAGTCTATTAAAGCTGAGAAGATGTTGGGTTCTGGTGATGCGACATGTGCTTCAATCGCTTCGGAGCAACAAATCCTTGCTGTTGGTACAAGAAGAGGCATTGTCGAATTATATGATCTCGCAGAATCTGGATATCTCATTCGTTCTGTATCTTTGTATGACTGGGGGTAAGCTTTGTTAATTTACTCTGGCTTGGAAATTTGTGGAATAGGTGGTCGCTAACGAGATTTAGTTTTATATACTAGATCTATTGAGCTGAGGTTTCTATAAATGGCAGTTACCTTTTTGGAGGGATCTGGAAGAAATGTTAATCCTTACCCAAAATCACCTAATTTTCATTGTGAGAAGCAATATAGTGACCAGCTGGGTGCCTTGTCCACCATTTATAGGTTATGGTTTCTTTATGTGCTGTTTACTTGGAGTCAAGAGTCAAGACTTGATAATCAAAGAAATCTTTTAAGAAATGTATAGGGTAATTAATTTTCTGTGGACTATATCTGGAAAATCAAAATTCTTCATGCCATGGAAGTTGTTTTTTATAAGCAGAGGTTTCTACTTCGTCATTTTATATTAAAAGGTGCTCTCTTGCTAGTTGATAATTTTGTATCAGACTTCTATAAAGTTTGCAGATGATTTTATAAAGTTCGAGATTATTCGTGGTTAGCTTAAAGTCTGTTAACGCATAGTGATTCTAATTTGAAAAATTCGTGAATGAGTTTCTATGTTTTGCTCATGGTCTTCTGCAGATATTCAATGGATGATACTGGTGCTGTTAGTTGTGTTGCATGGACACCTGATAATTCTGCTTTTGCTGTTGGATGGAAGTTAAGGGGACTTACAGTTTGGTCCGTCTCTGGATGTCGCTTGATGTCTACTATCCGTCAAATTGGTTTAAGTTCTGTTTCTTCTCCAGTAGTTAAGTCAAATCAAGACTGTAAATATGAACCTATGTTAAGTGGCACCTCATTGATGCAGTGGGATGAATATGGGTATAGGCTGTATGCTATTGAAGAAGGGTCTTCAGAGAGAATTCTTGCATTTTCTTTTGGCAAATGTTGCCTTAACAGAGGAGTTTCAGGCTCGACATACGCTCGTCAAGTTGTCTATGGTGAAGATCGATTGCTTGTTGTGCAGTCTGAAGATACTGATGAACTTAAGCTTTTACATATTAACCTTCCAGTTATGTGTTATAGACAATAATAATGTTGGGTTGTTGTCTTTTGTATTCTTGTTCATGGTTGTTTCTAATTCAATTTTGCTCTGGTACAGGTTTCTTATATCTCCCAAAATTGGCCGGTTCTACATGTGGCAGCTAGTAAGGATGGTATGTACTTAGCTGTTGCTGGCCTTCATGGGTTAATCTTATATGACATACGACTGAAAAAATGGCGAGTGTTTGGAGATATCACCCAGGAACAGAAGATTCAGTGCAGAGGCTTGTTATGGCTGGGGAAAATCATTGTTGTCTGCAACTATGTTGACTCTTCCAACACGTGAGCTCTTCATATACATTTTATCAAAGCTGTTCTTATTTGTAACTGTGCATTTCATTTTTAAACTTTCTATATGTTGATGCATTATGGTCAAAATGCCTACTCCCCCAGACAATCTCTTACTGGCAACATGTTACTGATGAATTTTGTTTTATGGTTGACATCTTATTATTTCTTGATTTGAACATATTTAGTCATTATTTGCATGAGATATGGAAATAGAATGCATTATGATTAGCAGTTCTCAATTAAATATATATTTAGTTCAATTTGGTATTAAGCTCAAATTCCTTTGAAACTGATGAAAAATGCCAATTTCTCTATAAAGTTAAACTGACAAATGGATTCATCGATTTAAAAACAAATTAAAATAAATAATGAATACCTGGAGTGTGTTGATTTCGTCTTAGGACCCTGGTTGATAGATGAGAGTAATCCGGACTAATATTGGTATATGCAGATCAGATTTTGTCTCGGTAAGTCCAAGGTGTCAAAAGTCTATTTTTTCTGCTATTGCTCTGGATTAATAGGAAGAAGCTTTGTTCTTTGTGCATCTTCATGTGTGTGTGAGAAAGAGAAAAAGGGGAGGGGGTGCGGAAGAGGGAGTTGAAAGATATCATTACCAAATTTAATAGAAAAACTATATTAGCAAAGGTATTTTGAAAGTTGAAACTAATTAAAATGAAAAAGTTGTGCTGGAATTAAAATCGTGATTGGTAAAAAATTATACTAAAATTATAATTATATCTATGCTGGAAGTAAGAAAATCATCATTGGTGTGTTTGTGGATGGCTAATTAAGGAAAGTGTTCTGATTCAAATGCTTAAAGTTCTTACAGTGTTTTAGCTCAGCAACTAAGGACAGGCTTGATAGAAATTTTAAGTGAAACTACTAGCTCATATGGTCCTGATATGTTTTATATTTAAGATTTTCAGTTCAGTTGCTTAAGCAAAGACGATTGCTGTTTTTACATATTTACCTTTTAGCACGTCAATCGAACTCATTAACATAAAATTAATGTTTTGCAGGTATGAATTGCTATTTTACCCAAGATATCATCTTGATCAGAGCTCACTGCTTTGTCAGAAACCATTGCTTGCAAAACCAATGGTGATGGATGTCTATCAAGATTATTTACTTGTCACTTACCGCCCATTTGATGTCCATATATTTCATGTGAAATTATCTGGCGAATTGACGCCTTCTAGTACTGCAGA
The DNA here is from genome assembly GCA_020205615.1 of Panax quinquefolius. Classification (NCBI taxonomy): domain Eukaryota; kingdom Viridiplantae; phylum Streptophyta; class Magnoliopsida; order Apiales; family Araliaceae; genus Panax; species Panax quinquefolius. Next base: position 136,478,878 of record CM035157.1, on the reverse strand, counting down.
TTTACAGGTAATAATAGAAATGTTTCATGCTCTTGTTCACGATTCATCAGAATTTTTGATGTGGTGAAACTAGAGTCTTAGATATCTGTTTCTTTGAAATGAGGGTTTTATTCATGAAATTTATTCTTCATGCATTTATAAGTGATAAAATGACAAACAGCTTTCTACAGTACGAGAGCTATCAATCATGACTGCAAAGAGCCATCCTGCTGCAATGCGTTTTATCCCTGATCAGCCTCAAAGAGAGTACATCCCAGGAAAAAATATATCATCATCATCGGATTTATTAGCAAAAGAACCTGTTAGGTATGTTCTTGTTCTTTTAATCTTTGAATATAATTTTCCATGTACTACAGGCCATTGACTGCTTGGTATTTTAGATGTTTGATATTAAGGACGAATGGGGAACTTTCGGTACTTGATTTGGATGATGGGCGGGAAAGAGAGCTTACTGATTCTATTGAATTGTTCTGGGTTACTTGTGGCCAATCAGAGGAGACAACAAACTTGATTGAAGAAGTGTCATGGTTAGATTATGGCCATCGAGGAATGCAGGTGACAGTTATTTTAGCTTTTGAATTCTTCAGTTTTAGTTCTCCATCATTTTGCATGTCTGATATAACTGGTGACTGAAAGTTCATCATTACAGGTTTGGTATCCATCTTCAGGTGTTGAGCCTTTTCAGCAGGAAGATTTCTTGCAGGTATTTATGTTTTTCATGCTGGAAGCATTTTCCATTATTGACCTTTTCAATTAATAATGTTTTCAGGATGTGTGGAAGATTCTTTAATTGTTATTCTTCAGCTTGTGGTGGTTTATATTTTCCAATTGCATGGAGTTTTTGTTAGACCTGAAATTAAGGTTTGGACAGCCCAAGTTTAATCCAAGCATTGGCTGCATTGGATCCAAGCAGCCTATCCCAAATTTTCAGCTTGGCTACCCTACTGTAAAATCTAGCCTTAGCAAAAATTTAATGAGCCAAGATATTATGTTGGTTAACCCAAAGAATTGGGCTTAGTGCCTAAAACTCATTTCTTGATTGGTGAAATAATACTTATAACTCAAACGAACCAGCTAAAAAATTCAACTTTGAAACTGTCACACATTTAATAGACATTAATAAAGATTCTAAGAAAATATGACCAAATCCGTTTTAAGTTTTTATTATTTCAATTCAAGTTACCAAAGCATGCATCGAGTTTTACATTGAAGCTTAAACAACATGTAAATATCAGATCATGAAATTTAGTCATGAAATGTACTCCAATTCAAACAATGATCAAAATGCCATTAGAGACCAAGGAGAAAAAGCTAATAAACAAAAGAAGAATGTTGTACATTTACCTAGAGTATTTCGTGCTTTGCCATAGCAAGGTTATAGACATCATCACATACAAATATCCATATTCTCGCAATTGGACTCTTAACTAGATAGAAGAGTTGTATGAATATACGGAGGTTGGGCACTTGGACTCTTCACTTTGGTTACTTGGAACAACTTATACTTGCTTCAAATCTAGAAATATGCCCACAACCATCAATCGACCCAAATTAAACCTCTTAAAGTAGGAGTACAATTCAATTAAGAAAATTTAATAATGATGGAGAATGATTTGCGTGACTTGAGAAATTACTATTCCTTGAATAAAAATATATAGGCTGCATTTCTACCCATCTGTTGAAAATTTTTACTTCAGCATTAATCTTGTTGCTCAAGGTCTTAAGCATATACTATCTGAAATTCTCGGCATATGTCTTTTCTTTTCTTGCATGCTACACACCGAGTGGTTTAGCAGTTTTATTGATAACATGCGAGATGTAATTGCTTCATTCCTCATGACGGCTGAACTTCTTTCTTATTTTCAGTTTAGTTCTGATGTAATATTATTCTCACTGTTGTCAAGGTTCTCAATTTCTGATTCTTTTGTTTTTGTAATTTATGATGTTAAGTCACCTTATTTTTATTATAGTTGGATCCTGAGCTTGAATTTGATCGTGAAGTATACCCTCTTGGTCTACTTCCGAATGCTGGAGTTGTAGTTGGTGTCTCCCAGAGGATGTCATTTTCAGCATGCACAGAGTTCCCATGTTTTGAGCCTTCACCTCAAGCTCAAACGGTCTTACACTGCTTACTTCGACACCTTCTTCAGGTACCCTGGGTCCTATTGTCCTAATGGTTTATATTATTTCATTAGCAACTAGTAACTCTAATATTTAACTAAGAAAAATTATGCTAAATGCCTAAATGATTTCATGCTGAAATATATGTTGAAAATGACCCCATCTAGTCTATAAGAGTTGGTCGGCCTTTGCCTGTTCGGGGTTCAGTCTTGACTATTAATCAGGTTGCATTATTTGGGATTCTTAAGACACTATGTACAACTAACCTCTTATAGTGAATCTCTTACAACATCATGATGAATAAATGATATCTACACCGAGTTTGGTGTTGTACTTTTCTTCTTTCTTTTTCTGTTATCTTGAATTCCATTTCTGTTTGTGATTCTATTCAATAGAGGGACAAGAGTGAAGAAGCTTTGCAGTTGGCGCAATTATCGGCTGAGAAGCCACATTTTTCCCATTGTTTGGAGTGGCTTCTTTTTACGGTGTTTGATGCTGAAATTTCCAGGTAAATATAATTCATGCAGTGATTTGTATGATTCTATTATTAAGATTTATTTATTTATATTTTATGTTTACCATGAAAATAGTAGATTACTCGATACAAAAATTTCTGAATTGGTGCCACATGGTACCGGAGATGCAGGTGAAGTGAAAAGTCCACTGTCTTTATTAATTCCAGTTGATTTAATCAATTTGTTAACAACCAACCCCTTTTTCAGAGGTTCCTTTACATGATATTTTAATGATTCGAAAGAGGCTTTTTGGAGTCTGAAGTCGGTGGATATATATGGGTAGAGAGGGGTTTCCATATAGTGAGGACACTAATCTTGAGAGTTAGAGCCTGTTTTCCTGCACTAGTACCCATGCTATGTGTTTCTTGCATGTAATTATGAATTTTCAGCATCTCTAGAGGTTGTTTTGTGTCTATCTAAACTATTGATAACTATCTTCTAATTTGATGGTTGTTTTGTGTCTATTCTTAACACATTTGATATCTATATTCTACAGGAAAAATGCAAGCAAAAATCAAATCTCAGTTCAGAATCATGCTAAAACTTCTTCCCTTCTGGAGAAGACCTGTGATTTAATAAAGAATTTTCCAGAGTATTTTGACGTTGTTGTTAGTGTTGCAAGAAAAACTGATGGTCGACACTGGGCAGATCTTTTTTCCGCTGCCGGAAGGACAACAGAGTATATTATTTTTCTCCCCCATTTAATATAGATTTTAACTTAATATTCACACTTCACAAGCTTCCATTTTCTCTTTGAGGGAAAGACCAGTAATGGTGCTAGTGTCGTAATATATGTTCGACATGCTGTCTAACACGTGAAAGGTAATAACAGGAATCCTTTTGATAAATACCTAAACCAAAGTAACTGGATTGATTTTCCCCAAGTTGGACCTCTGTTGGTATGCAGTTTCTTGCATTCTCTGATGTTCGAGAAATTTGTTTTGTGTACTTCCATGCAACCCTAACCGGTTTAGTATCTTGAGCTCTATAAATGAAGGAGTCCACCATTCCCGTAACAGCCTCTCAACTTTTCTTGGACAAGTCGAAAGCTCTATTGAGGGTTTTGTGGTTTTATTCCACTTGTCTTTTCTGTGTTTTTTCTATCTGTGGACTTCTTGTCAGTCTTTACTTAGTAATCCCTTTATTTATCACAAATAAATTTTTCTTCTTTTATCTAAAACAAAACTTTATTTCATCTTGAATATTGTTTGCCGAAGCTGTTAACCTGTTATAATTTATTAGCACATTTTAAATTTGCAGTGATCCATAGGTTTTGTGATTTATTCTAGAGTTTTATTTTTGATTATTTGTTAACATTCTTGAAATTGATTTTTCAAATTTTTTGATGGAATAGTTTGATCTTGATTCTTTCTTCTTAATTATGAATGTAATTGTTTCTGATTTTGTAGGTTATTTGAGGAATGCTTCCAACAGAGATGGTACCGAACTGCAGCCTGCTATATACTTGTAAGAATTGCTCTTCTGAATTTGTTTTCATTCCTTTGGATTTAAGAATTCTCATGTTATCAACTGCCTTTATTATATATATATATATATATATATATAATATAAAATAATATATACATATATCATTAGTAATAGGTTTATATACTAATCATCTTACACATATCTTTACTATTAAAAGAGTCATTACTTAGAGATTTTGATTTTTTTTTTGTTGGATAAGTAGTTTGACTAATTGATCATGGTAATAAGTTATGTAAATTGCCATTGGATTTCTGAATTGATTGCTTGCGAGAATAACTATCAGTTATATTAATGAGGATCTAAAGTTTTACTCCCTCGGTCCCTCAAAAGATGTCTCAAGTACAAAAAAAATTGTCTACCAAAAGATGTCTCAACTCTCAAGTACACAAGTCAAACGCAATATGTTATATAAAGATCAGTTTACCCTCAGAAGTGTAGTTAAGTGGGGTCCATTACTTTTTAAAAAGAAGAAAAAATACTTATGCGGGGTCCACTATGGGTAAATTGAAACAAACTTTATACTCTCTCTCCTCTGCTTTAATTTCCTTAATTTGTGTGAAAGTGTACTTAAAAGACATCTTTTAGGAGACGGAGGGAGTACAAGTTTATTTGGTTGATCTGTGTATATCTTTGTGCCAGTCCAAAAAGATAAACAAAGTAAATATTGACCGAAACAGTAACAGTTCATTTGAATGGTATCCAAGTTTATTTTCCTGATCTGAGTATATCTTTGTGCCAGTCAAAACATAGAAGCAAAGTAGAACTGGAACTAAACACAAATTGCATGGTATAATTCATTTGAACAGTATCTTAGTTTTGCTGTATTACGAGGCTAACATGTCTTCTAAGTTTGTTTTTCTGCATGGAAACAACTAGCATGTTTGAGAAGGAAGTAAGAGGTGCTGCTTTCATTTCACGAGGTCCAATTTTTCATATAGAACTCATATGTATTTTCTTTTGTGCTGAATGGTGCAGGTCATTGCTAAACTCGAAGGTCCTGCTGTGAGTCAATATTGTGCGTTACGCCTATTACAGGTAAACACATGCTTATAGTTTCCATTATGTGCTTCCATATCTCTCTCTCCCCCTCTTCTTCAGTGACTTCATTTTTGATGATGTATCTTAATCATAAGAACTTTTGCAGGCAACACTTGATGAATCTTTATATGAACTGGCTGGAGAGCTGGTATGAGTTCAATATAGATTTATGTTTTGGTAATAATTTATATATTTACTGTTAGCTGGGTTAATTGATACTCTGTTCTATGTTCTCAGGTGAGGTTTCTCATGAGATCTGGGAGGGAGTACGAACCTCCTGCATCGGATTCAGAAAAACAATCTCCCCGATTCTTGAGCTACTTCCTTCTTCCTTCAAGTTACCGTAGGCAGTCTTCGGAGTCAAAAAGGTAAAGGCAATCTTCCACACACTAGTTTGCATATCACCAAAGTTCCGTTTCCCATATTTTAACTGATATGCTGTATAAATTTTCTTGTGAACCAGCCTCTCGTTCAAAGAGCAGAATGCACATATTTCTTCCGTTAAAAATATTCTAGAAAGCCATGCTAGTTATTTAATGTCTGGGAAAGAACTATCGAAGCTTGTTGCATTTGTGAAAGGCACCCAATTTGATCTAGTGGTAAGAAGAGAATGCGACAGTTTTGGACCAAGATGAGTATTTTCTCTTCTAATATTCGGTGATCTAGGTTTAACAGTAAAATTCATTGTAGGAATATCTTCAACGAGAACGATACGGGAGTGCTCACTTGGATAATTTTGCTTCGGGACTTGAATTAATTGGTCAGAAGGTATTGACATCTGCAAACTATCATGTTGATATCCTTTAGAGTTTCAATGCTTAATTTATTTTCTAATTTGATTATTTTCTCATGGGAAACGTGTATCCTAAGTGACATACGATGCATCCACATTACTTAAATAGGGAAAGAATAAAAAAAGAAGAGAACTGTAACAGAGATGCTATTTGAACATCTTAAATGGGTAGGCATAAGAACTTGACAATTTCATTTCAAGGTGCATAGTACTTCCAAGAGATTTAGTGGGAATAATCAAGTCTAATTCCATTTTGTTTTGCAAATCCAATTTAATTGATTTTTGCTTTATATAATTTTACTTTTTGAATACAAAATTTTCCAGCTTCAAATGGGAACGTTGCAAAGTCGTTTGGATGCAGAATTTCTCTTGGCTCATATGTGCTCAGTCAAGTTTAAAGAGTG